>VZTD01005947.1:823843-956081 GCA_013397725.1 Rhagologus leucostigma
GAAAAAAAAAAAACCAAAACAAAAAAAAACCCAAAGGTGATTTACCAGGCGAGGGAAGTACACATCAGCTTGCACTGGAGATCCCAAGGAGTTGTTTAAATGCCCGTCCTCAATTTTCTGCAGGTAAAAAGGAGAGCGCTGAGGCAGGGCCAGGCGGAGCCCCCCAGCCCGCCCCGCTCCGCAGGTGCCCTGCCCGGCCCCCCGGCCCCGTCCCGGNCGGGCTGGCACTGCCTCGCCCGGCGGGGAGCCCAGCCCTTGGCCCGAGGGGGAGCCGGGCAGGGCGGGGCGGGGGCTGCTACCGCTTCCTCCGCTCTTCAGCCCCGCGGCGGAGCCGTCCCTCGGCCAGCGGGGAGAGCGCGGCTCCGCTGGGCTGGGGGCACGGCGGTGGGCTCTGGCCCCGCCAGTCCGGGCCCCTCACCTGGCGCCTGCAGGTGATGGGTGCCTGGGGAGGGGCCTCAGGAGCCCCGCGCCCATCATGTCAGGGATCACCTTTATGTCCGAGCTTGGACACCCCGGCGAAGAGGATGTGCCGAGCCAAGCGTCCTGGGTTACTCCCCTCCTCCAGAGGTGGGGACACGGCTCGGCCCCTCCGAAATGAACCTCCACCCCGCTCCCCTCCGTGCCCCGAAGCGGGGACCCTCAGGGTCCCTTCAGGGGGCTGAGACCTCGAGCGGGGTCGGTGGGCAGAGCTCCGGCCGGAGGGTGAAGGCAGTCTCCTGGCCCAGCGCGGCCGCAGCTCCCCGAGGCCCGCCGTCCCTGCAGCCTCCGGCGAGGTGCGGTAATTGCATAAGCCGGCCCATGCCGGGGAGCTCCCATTGACATGCAGTGGCCGTAGTTATGCAACGCCGCGGTGTCTGCGGGTGTCCCGCTCTGCGGGAGCGCCGCGACCTCCGCCCGAGGCCGCCCGCCCTGCTCGTGCCACGCAAGGAATCCCTCGCCTGTACCACAGCAGGAGTGACTCGTCCCGCCAAACATGCTGTCGTGGTCCTTTTGATGAATTCAGGGTCTTGGGTGGGGGGAACTGAGGAAGGCTTTCTTATCGCTTCCTCACCACTGGGATTTGATGGCGTGAGCATCCCTTTAGAAACGTGACACAGCAACTGTACTTGGCATGTGCTCTGCAGGACCTCGCACAGGTCCCTTGGCTTTTCGTGCCTCTTGCTTGCACACTGGGTTGGGTTGGTGAATGTCCTTGTCCTTCCTCCTCTGAGGCGCTGTGAGGATTAATTACATTGAGTAAAGTGGAGTGGGAGAAGCGAAGTCACTGCAATATTTAGGGTTTCAGTATGATGGTGTCCATTGGGAAACGCTTGCAATCAGTAGGTGATGCCATTTGAGAAATCAAGAGGTACTGAGTGTAAGTACAGATTGTGCAAGTGTTTAGACGCTTGGCTACTTTTTTGGTAGTGCCCACTAATTTGGGCATGTTTTCCTCTCTGGATGCCCATTTGGGGATGGCTCATAGAAGCTCATGTTTGGAAGTCACGTACTGAAGTCATGGCTTGTTCAGGGTGTACCAGGATAGCTGGGCACAAAGGCAGTGAGCATCCCTGTGGCCCAGGTCTCAGCATGGGAAAACCACTGGACTGTTTCCTTCCTGCCAAAATGCTGGATGTCTCATCACCATACGGAAAAACTGGAGACTGAATTTGTAAATAGTGCAGTAACACGAACCCATCACACATCAGAAACAGATGGCTTTACAGTGGTCAGGTGAGTGCATTCACGAGTTTACCACAAAGTGGAACTGGAATTAGTTTGATGGGTTTCAGCTCCTGTGTGCTGCTCACCTCACCACGATGCTGATGCCAACTGCATTATGTTTTCTTTTTCTGCTGGCCTAAGAGAGAAACAGAAAGCTTTTTTTTTTTTGTTTAGTTGTATGGTGTTGCACTTTGTCCAAAGAGCTCTTTTAAGAACCCTTTGTCTTCTCTGCTGTACAGAGAGCCGCTTTGTTGGATAAGATTAAATTTATTGGACATAAAATCAGGCCAGCCAGTTGTTTGTGCCAAAGCATGATGCTTTAAGAAGGGAGAAGCCATCATTATGTATTTGTTTTGTAGCTGGTTTTAAATGAACTTTGTCATTTCAAAATAATTAAACAGCAAGACTTGTCCATTTGGCTAGCTGCTTTGCCTTGTGCTTGTCTTTTTGGCATGTTTTCCCAAAACTAGCACAAATGCAGCATTTGTTTTGTTGGCCATGGATTGACTGGAACAACCTGCACTATGAAATTGTGATGGAAAAGGATATTCATGAGTTTTTATAGCTCTGGTGATCTGTGCCTTTCTGTTTCTGTGCCATGTTATCCTCTTAACCTGTAACAGACCTGGATGACACTGAAAATCTTGTGAATACCACGAACAGTGTGAGGCAGCCAGAGAGGGGCTCTGCCTCCGTGTGCCACTGTCCTGCCTACATGATGGTCGCTCCTGCAGTTTCTCCGAGGGAGGTGTTCTCCAGCAGAAGATTACCTGCATTGCCCAGCAGTCCATGGAGCAGGGTTCCATTTCTGGGCAGCACCGTGCCTCTCACCCATGGAAGGGCTTCCTTGGGACCCAACTTCCCAGCAGGTTCCCCTCTGCAAAGAGCTACAGGGTGAGTGCTGCACCTAAGCTCCTGTGCTTGTTCTTCTGAGAAAGGTCTGAGCCAAATCTGTTCCCTCACCCATGTAGTGCTTGTTAAATCATGTGTACAAAATAGCCCCCATTCAGTATTTTTAACAGCCTTCTTGGCAGGGAAGCTGTTGAGTTATCATGCTTGAGGGCCTGAGCTTGCAGACCTTGTGGTAGTAGCTGGAGCAACGTGATAAATATTTGTGCACCACTGAAATGGTGCTGAGGTACAAGTTATGAACTGGTTGACCAAGTACAAAAAGCCTTGTGGATAGGTATTATCTTCCATTTCTGGGTTTGTACAGCCTTTTGCTCAGTGGGAGCCTGGGACTCTTGAAATACAGAGAATCATATGAAGATTGAAAAGAAGTGGCATGGCATGAACACCGTTTGGGAGCAGTTAATGACATGCCCAGCCCAGCCACCAAAGCCATTGCTGAGAACTGGCAAACCCAGAACTTCATCTTAATCCCAGCACCTTATATCTTGCAGCCACTCCCTTTGATGATTTAAAAAGGTGTATCTAATTCTTAGCTGGCCTTCACTGGCAAGGAATGCAGCACGATTGCAAATTTGGTGTGGTATAATTACCCTGCCTTTCTTGCCCCATTACCACTGACATTACTCTCCTCATGCCTGGGTTTATAGGCTGACTTGTAGAACCTCTCTGGTTTGTTTTGCTTTTTTAATGACAATGTTGAGAGGATGGGAGGTGTTTGCTGGTTTCATGGAAGCTTCCTTTGGTTTCTGGGTGGCAAGGCACCCAAGTCCTGGTTTTTGTAAGACTCGGAAAAAGCTGAGTAATACAATAAAGGAGAATGTCTGGGAATAAATTTGATTCAGTGGTTGGAGCCAAGTGCTTAATAGTTCAGAGGAATTGCTCCTCTTCAGAATTACACCTGAATGGCAGTGCTGATAAACAATTATTTGGGTTGTATGGCGGGGGGATTTTTACCTTAATAGCTTTACCACTGCAAATCCTCAGTTAGAGTGTTTTTTTCAGGTATAAATTTACCCTGGGTGGGTGTCCAAGGCAAGACTTGGGAGAGGATGGTACTGACAATTACAGGGGTCTAGAAGTGGCAGGGGGCTGGAAAGCGGAGCAGGAGTACATGCACTCTTGCTGTGTGGCTTCAAAGTGTTCCAAGGACAGGTTCCTCTGGCACTGTGCACCGAGAGTAAACCTCAGGGTGCTGTGTTCTGGTGGAGATGTTCCTGAGCCTGCCCTCCCACGCTCGCCCGTGGGAAAGACAAGTGACAGTTATCGGTACGGACAGCGTGGAGGGAGTGTTCAGCAGCCTGTGTGCTTTCACAGGCTTGTGCTGTCACATCCCCATGGATGGAGGAGGGAACCCAGGGCCAGGAGCAGCACCCCTCTCTTGACATTTATTTCATGTGGCTTCACTGCTTCTTGTTGCCCCCTGAATTATTACGGTCAAGGGTTTTGCCCTTAGGG
Source organism: Rhagologus leucostigma (assembly GCA_013397725.1). Lineage (NCBI taxonomy): Eukaryota > Metazoa > Chordata > Aves > Passeriformes > Rhagologus > Rhagologus leucostigma. The sequence goes on from VZTD01005947.1 coordinate 827,915, forward strand.
TTCAAGCTCTGGCTGTGTGTGAACCCGCTGGAGAAGTTGGTTTTCTGGGGCTCCCAGTAGCAGATTGTGTAAACTGGTGTTTAAGGAGATGGTCCTGGTGGCTGAGTCGCTTGGTCGCACACAGAACTGCTGCACATCTGGAGCAGAGCACGTGTGTATCGAAAGTATCTGTCTTGAAGATTGTTTACTGACGTTTCCCCAGGATCCGAGGGCATGTACATAAATGCTTGTCAGACTCAGTGGAAGCCGTCTCCAGCTCACTGCTCGCCTCTCCTCGTAGCAAACAGGGAACCAGTCTGCACCCACAGCTCCTTCTGTCCCCTGGACCGGCTGTGGGTGCTGGGTGGGAGGAAGGAGCTGGCTGGGGAAGAAGAACAGGAAGGTCACCATGAGGACATGACATCCCTCATCTGCCTCTGCCCCACTGGCTCCTGCATTGCCAATTTTGGGTGAGTTGTGGTTCCCAGATCCAAGAAGCAGGCAGGAGAGGTTCCCAACTGTGCCCATGCCACACAGAGGGCAGAGGGAGCCAGAGCTTTGGCAGCACCTCTGTTCTGCCCTCGTGCCCTTCCCCACAAGTGCAAACACCCATCTCTGCTCTCCTTCTGGGGGGCAGCAGGGCCTGAGGCTGTCTCTGCTCTCTTTCTGCAGCTGAAGGAGCTGTGGGTGGACACACTGCTGAGGGGTGCTCCAGGCACAGCTGGGTAGGGGAACACAGCTCTCCATCTGGGGAGAGGTGTCCCTGTGGCTGTGGGCAGCTCTTGGGCAGAGCTGCCTGACAAGAGAGAAGAGATGGCTTGGAGCTCAGCTCACCCCCTGTCTGTTCCTGCTGCACAAGGAGCCAAGAGAGCCCGGGTGATCCACCTGGAGTTCAGCTGCTTCCGTGTCACTGAGTGTCTCTCTGCTCTGGGCTCAGTCACTGAGTGCTGGTGCTCCAGCCAAGCAGTAGAGGCATCACTGTTCACCTTCTCCTACCCCTCTCTTTCCCAGTGGAGTCCGGCCAGTGCTGGGAGCCTGGAGAGGCTGGTGGAGGCCAGCAGAGATGACAGTGGGAGGCTTTCAGCTGCCTGTGCTCTGCTGTGGTGCAGGGATGTGCAGCCAGTGGAGTGAGTTTGTGTGGGAGGGAGGGAAGAGAAGTCCTATGCTGCCAGTCAGGGAGATAGAGAGGGCTGGGGAGCCACCAGGAACATTGGTATGTCCTTGCTGGCAGTACTGGGAGAAAACCTGTCATGCAGGACAGGGAGCCTGGGAGCACAGAAAGTCCCAGCTCTGCCATGCTCAGGCTGTTGGTGCCAGGTGACCACTCAACAGTGGCACTTTCTGCTGAGGGGCTGCTCACCCAAAGGGAACCCAAAGGGAACAAAATCCTGCCTCCTCCTGCCTTTCTGGTTTTCTCAGAGCTCAGGTGCTGTTGCTGCAGGTGCTGGTTCGTGTTCATCAGCTGAAGCGCTGTGACTCCTGGGCCCCCCCAGCTGATGTCCACAATAAAATGGTCTTTACTCTCTTCTGACTGTTGCCACAGGATATTCTGGAGTGGGGAGCTGTTGTTTGGGGATGAATCCTGAGGGAGGATTGAGTTTGGGATCATTCCTTGTTCCAGCATCCTTCCTAGTGGGCAGCAGGTCTGAGTTGAGGTGCTTTAGGAGACAAACAAAAGCAGAGTATCCCACCCAAGTGTGGAGGTTGTAAGGGGACCCGTGAAGCATCTGCCCCAGCAGGGTTCCCTAGAGCAGGCTGGCCAGGACCATGTCCTGGTGAGTTTAGGGGATCTCCTTAGAGCAGGGCCACTTGGCCCGAGTGAGGGCAAGACATAGGCAGGGCATGGTGCCAGGAAGGGCTGTTATGGATTAGAGAACCTGGGTGTTCTAAACCTGATGAATTAGGTGGTGAATGAGTGAAATGACATGTTAGATTCCTGTGTACAGAGGGGATTGAGCCTTTATTTGCCAGGGTTTTCTGTTTGCTTTCCTAATGAGCTCATAAAATATAGTTGACTTTATGAAGTACTTTGTACAGTAAATATGAGGTATCCAAACATACACGACACTGCTCAGTCCAGAAGAGGCTTCCTGTAGCTTTTCACTGTCTGCAGGACAGGGTGGGGGCTGTTCACTGTTTTGAAAAGCTCTACAGGAAGTATTCTTCACCTGTAATTTAAAAAACCTGCCTTAATATTCCTGCTTTTAAGTACTTTCTGCAAATGAAATGTGGAACATGGGAATCTCATCTTTACGTTTAAATTGCAGGCCCCAGCAGTTCAAGTTATATGCAGAGCAAATTCTGCACTTAGTCATATGTGGGCAGTGCAGTTCCTGCATGGATTTCCTGGACACCACTGGTTTGTCCAAAGTGGTTTGTTGGCTTTGGTGCATTAGGAGCAGAGCCAGCATCTGACTGAGCCCCGTACATCTGCATGTACAGTGCGAGACTCACAACTTCTCTTTATCATCCAACAGTGCCTTCAGAAGACCCCATTCAGCCAGCACATCTGCCCAGGCTGGGAACGAGGCCATTCCTGTGAGGAAAAGGAGAGATGGCAACTGCACTGAGCGGCTGATCCAGCCAGGTTTCCCGGCCTGTGCACATGGGTTTCAGGTGCTGTATTCCCACCCAGCACTTGTTGCAGTCTGAACTCCTCTTCCCATCTGGGTCATGTGAGGTACCCTCCATGAGCAGCGCTTTGCTCTTACAGGCATCCTGCTGTGCATTGCAGCGGTTCAGATCTAAATAATTTATCTAAGAAGAATGTTTTCTACATGACTTAGAAAATGGAAGAGAAGAGGACTATTGCAACAGCAAACTGCAGGGTGGACAAATACATTCTGCCTCACGGTTTCTAAGCATTGCACTTTGCCACTTTTGTTTCAAAATTGCTTTTTCTCCCATAATTATCTTCAAAAGAGAAAGCTGATCCAAAATGTTTCCCTTTTATATATATGTACGTATATATATTTCAGGGTGGTTAATTGATTTCCATTTTTAATAATAAAGGTGAATAAACAAAAGAAAAAAGCCTCACAGCGATATATTACCTAGTATTTAAAATAGAGAGAATGCTCATATGTGCCGCAGCACACTTCATCTGTGGACATCAAAGTGTCTCATAGAGGTCGTAATTCTAATTTCAAAGATGAGGAAACAGAGGTGCTGAGAGAGAAAGTGGCTTAGCAGGTCAAGTGACAAAGCAGGGCAAGAGTCCCCTGAGCCTGTACTGCAGGCAGAGTTGAGGGAGCAGAGGAGAACAAACCTGTCCTCACCTAATCAGGACAGCTGGGTCCCAAGTGCAGTGAAGGTACAGTGACACTGCAGGGAGAGCACCAGATCGTGCCACAAGCCATAGAGCCAGCAAAGCCTGGTTTCTTCCAGTTTTGTGTCTAGTCCAGTAGTCCAGGGTTGTCTGCTGTTGGCCTTTGATCTCACTATAGTGGGGTTCCACTTGTCTTTCTCTCACCAACGGCACCAGAGGAGTCCAGCTTCTTGGCTTTGTTGTCTGTTTTCCCAAAAATTTAGGGTACTTGAGAATTTTTGAGCCTTCCTCTTGTCTGTGGTCACTGTGAGCCAGTGGAGTCACGAAGAACACATGTACACACAGGCGTGTTTGTCTTGGCCTTGCAATTCGGGGTTGCCTTATCCTATGGAACTACTCAATCAGTTAACACTTTAATGCTGCAGATCTGTGGCTTTGAACATTTTCTGTTCTGTAACAGAGTTCCGAAAGTGGATAAAGGGTGGCACAGTGAGGATGTTCACAACGTTGGTTCAGTAACCACCTTTGGGAAAATGTTTCCCAAGGGAAGAGACAAAATTGGACTTCCAGCCCTGTAGCTTTAACTTCTTTGAGCCCTGAGAGGCTCACAACGCAGTGAGACTCATTCATGTTATTCATTTGATGAGTAACTTGAGTGAGAAGGCTTCTTCAGACCTGCAGCCATGCCCCCTTGGGTTGTGGTCCTCTCACATCTTGTTACCCAGAGAGGGAGAGGTTCAATGGGAGTTTTGATGGGAAGATCTAACAGAGCGGATTGTAAGCCGTCTTGGTCTGTAAACTCTGAAAATACTCTGGGGGAGCTGTTCAGCTTCCTTGATGGTAAATTGAAACCTGCTGATAAGAGGTTGGTTTTCTTAACTTTAACAGACCTGTTAAAGGTAGGCCATGGGTGCCACAGGTCTGCTGGCCAAAAACGGAAGGCACTTGCTCTAAAGAACCCCCCTGGTATTTTAGGAGTGCTTCTAATGGCTCAGAAGAGAGCATCTTGCTCTCTGAGGACTAGAAGACAGCTGCTGGATGAGTGGCATGAATTTCATGGTGTGATATGGCCATAAGTTAATTAAAGGTCTTGGAACGTTTTTCGTAAAGGGATTTACCTCTGAAACATAGCCACAATTTGGGAGATTGTCCCACTCTATTCATATTGTAGGAAGCAGCAAAATTGGTGGGAGTTTGCAAGTGAAAATAAGTTTGCTAAACAGAATTTCTTCTCCCTCCAGGTGCTGTGAGTGGCACTTCCAGTGGGTGCTGCAGTGGGTGGAATCCCTGTGTGTTTGGTTACTCCTGGCAGGATGGTTTATCTGGAGGGGAAGGCCCTCACCCATTAGCTTCTAGTCCACTGGTTGAATGTTTTACATCCCCAGGTGCTTCAGTAATCTTCTTCCCTTAATACCCAGATTTTTTGCTGATTACCAATATGTTCCTTGGACTAGTGAGGTTTTACTGGCTGTTGTTCAAAAACAGTTATTTGGACAACATACACAAATGGTGGTCAAGGAGGGATACCTGAAGATCCCTCTTCTTCACACCTTACCAGAAGAATATTGTTTTTACTGGGCTAGGTGGTCTTGGTCCTCCATCTCTTCTGTGTCATGAACCTAACATTCCTTGTTGGCTGCCCAATGGTCTGATGTCAAGACAAGCCAAGACATCTTTCTTTTGCTCCAGCCAGTGTGAGTGCTTTGACAGGATGTGCGGGATTGATCTCGGACTGAAGGTGACATTTCCGCATCTGCCTTGCCTTTGGTGAGTGTCACAGTCCTCTTGGTTGATACACCGAATCTGGGCATGACAACATGACAGATAAAGCAAGGAACAATTCTCCTTTGTTCCCATGTACCAGTGGGATTCAAAATCCACCTTGAGGAGTCAGAGGATACATTTTCTTCGTGTTTTGTGTTGGCCATTTTAGGTGTTAATTGCAATTACCCAGCAATTATGGTACCTCATCTTGGAGGTGTAAGTGAGTAGAAGGGGTTTAGGTATTTCCCTGCTGGATCCAGGCACACAGAAGGGAGGTGTAGGAGTTTCTATCACTGCACCTAAACCCTTTGGCGGTCTTGGGCCAGAGCGCCCAGGGTGATTAATTGTTAATGATGGACGAGCAGCATTGTTTGTCCACTGAATAAATAAAGCATATTTTCCAGCTGTTTCCTACTCCAAGTCTCTCCCAGCTCTTTCCAACTTCCCCACATCACTCCCTTTCCCTCATCTCCCTGTATTTCTGTGACTTTCCTCTGCTTTTTCAGCTCTGGTGGGCAATTCCCAGGGTGACAGAGGTCTTTCCAAGAGCAACCTGAATGTCCCAAATGTCCCTGTACAACCCCCTTCCCAAAATCATCTGTGTCAAAAAAGTGATGGTTTTGCCTTTTTGCAATGATCACATTTAATTATTAGTTAAATATCGAGGTCAGCAGCCACTCCTATCCCTAAAGAAGCGCTATGCCTTTTAAACAAGCGGAGCTGGAGGGCAAGGGCATTTAATGATCAAACCATCTGCAGAAGAATTGACCTTTCCATTTGTCCTTCAAAGCCAAGGTTGCCGTATTTTCCCAAAACCTGTGACCTATATAGCAAGTTGGTGTCCTATTAGGGTGGCTGGTCTTAAGGTGCCCATGTTTCCTGCCACCTGTTTCAGAAACTGCCATGGTTTCAGCATCCTTATGGAAAACAATTCAGTCAGTCCGTCGGGTCTTCCCAAAAGCAGGAATGCAGCATGATGGGACACACCAAAACCCATTCTGAAAGTAGTACACCAGCTAAATGGACAGCCCCTGAGGACACTGAATCAATATGTAATAACAGTGGTGCTGTATGAAGCTTCCATTCCATCAGAGCAGCTCTATGACATTGATTTGTGCCAGAGAATAACTGGGAAGCTTTTCTCTTTGTAAATCCACTTCCTAACCTGGCAGACTTTTACAGCATGAAAGTGCCTGTGTGATATTAGTTCTAGTTTCTTCCATGTGTTCTGACAGGGATATGTATGTAGTCCTCTTTGCTGAGAGTACGTCTCTAGATATTTTTCTGGAAGAGCTTTACTTGGGAAAAAAGCTAATTTTAATGACAGTTTTATGATGTTCAAATATTAGAGTCTTTTCATAGCAAAGGTACATGTGGTTTTTTTAGCATAAAAATGCATGTGTATGCAGGGTTCTGGGAATCAAAAAAAATTATGTTAGCAAGAACATGGCTTTTGTTCATATGTTGGGAAAGCCAGTGCTGTAATTGAATATAACTCTAAACAAAAATAAGCTGGGTACTATTTTTCACTCACAGGCCACCAACTGAAAAATGTTCTCACCATCACCATATCAACAAGGGCAACTGCGAGGAGACAAGTGAGTTGGAGTCAGACCCATCTCACCACCTTCAGCTGTCCAACTTCAGCACCATCAGCTTAACACTGGAGACTCTCTGTATAAAGGAACTTAGGATGGAATGAACCATCATGGTTCGCATGGAAACATGAGGTCTACAACTATCTATTTCTATCCACAGGGTTTTAGGGGAGCCCAGAACTGCCACTTACAGTGTGAATACCCAGTATCAGCTAGATAAATCCTGTGTTTGACCCCTGAGATACTCAGTAGGTCTCCAGACTCCCAGTCTTACCTCCCACTCACCTGGGCATAGTGCCCGCTCTATATATACAGCATCAGTCCCTGCTGATCCTGTCTTAATTAATAACAGCTTTATTATCTGATAGGTACCAACAGAATATAACCTGTGACACAGAAGGCTCCTGCCCTGAGGATGTTTCCCTGTAGACAGATGGCAAGCAGAAAATATGCCAGAAATGCTCTGCCTCGGAAGGTTCCCTTTCAGACGTTGCTTGCTGGTGTGGGTGCTAGCTACAGAAGAGGTCTTCAAGGCTAAGGCAGCATGGAAAACCTGCAAGGGAAAAACATGAAACCAAACAAGGGAAAAAGACCCAAGCAATAAGTATTCTCCAGTGGGGGTTTTATTTCAGCCTGTCGCTCTCCCACTTTGCTTAGCACCATACATATATACCACGTAGGAGAGCAGCTCTGCCCAGGGAGATGTAGCATCCACACAGGCAGGAGAAGGGGTGGGAGACAGCACGTACTCAGCTTAATTTTACAGACTCGAAACAGATTTCAGCAGCTGACGTCATGACTGGTATGAGGTTGGTGGGGACGTTGGCGGCAGAGGCAGTAATTAAACCCCTGGCATTCTGGCCGGAGGCACAGTCATGTCCTGCTTCATCTGAAGCAGAGTTGGTCTGACACAGCAGAAACCTTTATGTAACCAGGCCAGATTTTCATTTTTGGAGCAACAGTTTCAGAAGAACTACAGAAACTACAGACAGGATTTGTCGCTATTTATGAGCAGGGGGGTGAGCACACTTCTGTCGCCTCCTGTCTCGCACCTCGTTGGGTGACAAGTATGTCAGGGAGCGAGGGCTGGTCTTGCAGCTGACTACCAGGCTTCGGTTTGCATTCCCATTTCCTCTGTGTTTTCTGTTGGGATAGCAGAGGTTTGCACTGGCATGTGAGACATTTTCTTATTGCTCTCTGCAACCACAGTCGCATTTCAGAAGCGTTTTGGCACATTGCCCTGCTGGCAGCCCACGATCGCAGTAGCAGCTTCTCAGGCTGAAATGTTTTTGTTGCAAAGCATTAGCCCATCTCTATTATTGCACAAGCTTTTCCTTTCCGCCTCATCTGCTCTGGCTGTATCAGGAGGTATGAACCTTTTTCAGGGAATCTTTAATCTTTTTCAGCATTTGGAGTGAACCAGAATAAACACTTGTTAGGGAAAAAAGCTTAATTGGAAAGACTTAGTGTGTTTCTTGGCTTGTTATTCTGGCTGACACCATCTCTTGCAGACGCAGTATTACAACAGCAGTAGTGCAGCAATACACTTAAAATGGCTTGGTGCATGTAAACATGATTGTTTGAAGGGGGAAGAAGCATACTGACATGCCTTCCAGCTCCTGATGTGGTCTTTGCCTATCCCATGAGCATGCTTTCCTTGTAGACATACTCACCCAATGCTTTCCTGGAGAATAGAGGCTTAAAACTGATAGGCATTTTCTAACAACACTTAAAACTGTGGGATAATTAAAGTCAAGTTCATCGGTTCCCTTTTCAAGTAAAACCATTCAGCCCGAGTAAGAACAATAGATGACTCCCCGTGAGTTCATCAGCTGTAAATCCAGGGTGTAAATACAGTAAAACAAACACATCGTAAAACTTCTGCCCTGTTTTTTTCCCACCTGTTCTTTAGATTATTCATCTCTTTTGGAAAGCTTATTAGTTCAAGACTTTAAAATCATGGGCTATACATGAGTAGCAAGTGTGATACGCACACAGAGGACACTGAGGTCTTGATTTGAAGCAGGGGTGTGAAATGTTGGCATCCTTGGTGAGGAATGAAGTGAGCCAGAGAGCAGAAGGCTGAGGGGGAGCATGTGTGATTTGGGGAGCATGTGTGATTTGGGGATCACCGCCCAAGTTCAAAGCACTTATGCAGACACTTGCCTGTAATTATGTATTTAAACACAGACCCGAAGATCTTAAATACCTGTGCAAACCTAAAATTCCAAACCTGTCACCTAAACATCTGCCTCTGTGCTTTGCTGAGTCAAAGCCTGCACAGTGAGGTGGGTTTGGTGGGAGCAATGCTGGGATACAGGCTCACACTGACTGGGAGCAGCAGGGCAGAGCTGGAGTCCTTTGTAGGAACTCAGCTGCCACTGTCAGAGTCTGTAGAAGCCGCAGTCTCCAATTAACATCTTTAATCTTATTATCTCAAGCCTTTTATCTTCACATTTTCTTGTCTGTTTGTTTGTTTTCTTTAAATTTGTTTACATATACCGAACTGAAAGTTTTTCTGGAAATGCTGGTATGGCTTTTAACTGCAAGAATGATTCACTGAGAATAATTAATTCAAAGATCTTGGCATCTCTTTTCCTTGTGGAAAAGGTGGTGGATATTCTGTGATTTTCTTGAAAGATTTATGCCCCTGAATGTGCATGTTTATACTCACACCCACACAGACTCACACACATTTGCAAATGCAGACACTTCCCTCTTCTTTTGGAGCTTTTATGTTCTGGAGCAGCACATCTGACCTGTACAATTAACCCTTTCTGCTATGTATCTCCTTTATTTATGTCTAAAAGCAAGACAGAGCTTTTGAGGTTGGTGAGGCTCATCCTATAGGTTTTTGTCCACACCTTGAACCTCCTGAGCTTCCTGCACCGAGCAGGCATATGCAAACAGCAAGAAAGATCTGTGCCCTGTGCTAACTCCTGCAGGAGTGCTAACTTCAGGCTCCATCTGCGAGGTTGCTGGTTGGCCTGGGTCAAACCAGGCATTTTTCTAAGGAATTAAACAGCGCTGGTTGGCTCCCAGTGCCCAGGATTGTTCCCCAGTGTTGTTTAATTTATTAAATATTGCTGTTGATATAAAGGTTATAGCTTGCTCTCATTTTACTATCTATCAGCAGCAAAAGGAGCGAGTTCCACCTCAGACTTTGTAAGCCCTCAAGAGTATTCTTAGGCAATAAATTAAGCCTGGACCTTGCAAGTCTGGAAAACAAGCTCATACAGAGCATAAGGGGCAGGATTTCCCCACTGGCACCATAAATGAAGTCTCTCATGAAACTTGGAGTGGCTCCTCACTGTAAGCATCAGCAATACTTGAACTATTTGCTTATTAGAGCTCACAATTTCATTTGAAATTTAGGCACCCAAAGAAAAAAACAAGGTGCTAAACACCTTTGAAGAGTAAGATCTTATTTTTTCCCTTGTTCTGAAAAAAGGTCACTTATGCAATGCCAGAATTCCTGTAGCTTAGTACTCTCCACTGTTATTTCAGAAGTTAAAAGCTATGATGCTGCTTTTTAATAAACATCACAGCATGACAAAAGTCCTACTTATTTTGTAGTGATGGTCATATCACTGCAACACTGACAGCTCCCTTGGGACCTATGCAAGGTAACAAAAAGGCTGGAGGTGAGCTGGGTTCAACCAAATAAACACAAGGAGCCCACAGCAGAATACGGAGTCACTCTTTAATTATACTCCTGTTTTTTCTGCCTTGTCTATGAAGCAGAGTCACTGGAACAGGAGAACTTTTAAAAATTCAGGGAAGACCAAGATTATTATTACTAACTATAACAACTCTCGGCTCTTTGAGGGCATTTATTCAAATGTGTCCAAGCCCTTGCTCTTCACAAAGAGAGATAAATGTAATTATCACAGTTCTAAAGTGGGGAATGATGAGGCTTAATTAACTATTTGTGGATATACAGCAAATGAGTAGCAGAGATGGGAACAGAAACCAGTTTTCCTGACTTCCACTGGCACCTGAATCCCAGTGCCATCTCTACCAGGTACATACCACAGTGGGATAAGCAAGACAAAAGTACCAATGGGTCAAAGCCAAGACCGCAGATGGTCCCACGTCCAGCTGAAGTGTCTCTGGGATACAACTATTGCTTATGGTCTGGCATTTAGTGAATGCAGCCTGGCATGAGGAACCTGCATGTTGTATGTGTGAGAGATCAGTTTGATTGTCATAGTTTTGTCCTCCCAACAATCCTAAAGTTTACTTGTGGGAAAGAGTTACCTGCTGAGGCATCGCCCACCTGGCTGCTCTCTGCTGCTCCACCACTCCAGCTGTGCTAGCCTGGGACTCCTAGCTTTATCCAAGTCAGGAAAGTCAGTGGTTTAGGATGCGGCCACAGCGATATACACCCTACACCATCCACTGAGGGTTTTTGCTTTCCAGCCTCTGTTGCTTTTGTTCCAATGGCAAGAATGTTCATGCAGGCTCAGACAGGACCTGTGGCCACTGAGCCATGCACTGGGAGACTCCTTGTCTCAGAAAACTGAGCCACATACCTGGAAGAAGAGGCTGTGCTAGGAGGTGCAGAGATGAGATAAGCCAGCGACTGATTCCTCAAAGGCAGCATTTAGCCGTTGTTTTCCCAAAAGGCTGATGATAGAGAAGGATAGCTTTAAAGTGTTCTGCTCTGAATAAACAGCGCCAAAGCAGAGAAAGGGATCTCTCTTTCACCGCTCTTGCTGACTTTGAGGCAGGAATATTCAAACTCTCTTTTTCCTCAATGCCTACACATCCTGGGTGCTGTGTCTTCCTTAGGCACTGCCAGCTGTCCTAACAGCTCTGGAAGTCAAGGTGCTCACGGCATCTCCACAGGCTCTCTGGAGGTTTATCCACCTGTTTGTCTTAGGTATTTTTTTTCCTATGGTTGTGATAGAAGCTGTCTCAGCAAATGAGGAGAATTCATTGCTACACAACTGAGATCACTTTCCTGTTTGGGTCAAAATGTAACCTTGAGCTTTCAGACTTGTCTCCCTGTGGCTCCTTGAGCACACTGGTGTGTGTCTGCAGCCATTTATCCGACTCCAGGAGGCAAATCAAGTTAAAATGCCCAGAACAAGATTTTTCTGGCTTTTAGTCATGACTTATTACGTTGCAGCAGTGAGGCTTTCAAGACAAGAAGGTATTTCTACTTCAGGCTGAAATAACAGGTTTAGCACGGCCAGCAGGTGTCTTGCTGCTCACAGCCGGGGCAATACCTGCTTTTGCTGAGAGTGGAAGTAGGTACAACTGTGGCAAGGGGTGACTTTGACGGCAGAGGGAAACCCGTAAAGAGGAATTATAGCTTTTACTTCCAGCCACAATCAGAAGACCTATTTAGCATTCGCTCAGCTTCCCACAGGACGATGTTATGTTTATCCCACTAAAGCTTAAGGGCGAGCAAATAAACCTTTGAAAACTTGCTGTCTTAACTAGGTTGAGTCAAAGTGGTCATTGACCTCTGGATGCTACATACAAATGCATGCATGTACATGTATGTATCTTCTGTTGAAGGTTCTCCAGTGTGACTTTATATTCAGGGCTTTCAGGTCAGATGGCACTCAGAGATACTCGAGTGTTTGAAGAGAGAAATGGAGACTCCGACTCAGTGTTCTGGTGGCAGCCTAATGCATCACCCATCTCCTTCTCTTCCAAGGAGAAATTTCAAAATAGATGTCATTAAAGTGCTTATTTGTGAGAAACAACTTGAAGACTGGAGGGAGGGAGAAAAGGAGGGAGGAAGGCAGCAACCACCACCTGAAGGTGCTACGGGTGGAGATGCTGCTGCAGCTCTCCTGCATCCCCTTCCACTGTGCAGATGCCAACAGCTGCAAGAGGAGCCCTGGGTGTAGCTCAGGTTTTGCTGTCATTGCTGATTCCAGAAGCTATTCTGGAATGCCACCTGCTGGCATTTTTCCTGTTAACTACCCTAGAGATGAACTGTTGTGTGGTCACATCCCAAGCCTGGAAGCAAAGAGGCAAACTTGACCTTTTCAGACCTTTTCAATGAATGTCCTTCTTGTTTTTCTGGAGAGAGATTACCCTGAGGCCTTATGAAAAGTCCAGTTATGTAAGGGAGGGCCTTGTTATGTGGGACCAGGAAAGGGGATGCCGATGCCAAAAGAAGCGATGAGAATGGACGCGGGTGAAGGAAACAAGAAAAATGTAAAACAAGCGAGAAAAAAGACTGCAGGCACTAGTGAAGGATAAACCAGGTCTTCCCTACCACAGCTCTGGCTGTGGGCATTTTATACCCATCATGCATCAGTTTAGATGGCCCTTAAAAAGGAGCTTTTAAGTCCATGATTTTTCTTTTTCCATCAAAGTTTATATGGCACTGATTAAAAAAAACCACACGTCTTTTTAGTTTTTGGCTGCAGCACTTTAAATTGGAAAGGAAGAGGAGGCATAGCTTCTGACTGCTCTGCCTTTTGGCACCAACAGCAAAATCTGCAGTGCTGATGTTTACAATCCCTGACAGTCCCGACAGCCAGACCAAAGCAAAGAACAAAGGCCCACAGTGGTCAGTCGCCCTCACTCACACAGCAGGCAGAGCTCTGCATGCTGCTGCTGCCTGCAATGGGAATAAACCTCCCAGCTGCCATTCTCCTCACGGAGACACTGTCCTGCTGCTCCTCCAGCTTCCTGGCTGTGACCTGCTGCCACTTTGAGGTTCCAGTGAAAAAGCCCCAACAAACTCCCAAAGCACCCAGAGAGTCCCAGCTGCTCTGAGCAGCTTCAGTGGGGACCTCTACCCAACCCTCTGCCCAGCAGCTTTATTTGAGCCCAGCCCTGGGCTGCCTCGCAGGTGGGTTGGTGTCTGGTTCCGCTGTCCATATGGGCCCTTGAGGGGATGTCTTGTAGCTTGTCTCCAGCCCCCTTCAATGATTGCACCCCCAGGTGACCCCTGGGATTGGGCCACCCTTTTGCTGTGTCTGGGGCTGTTGATGGAAGCTGCTACCAGCACCCAGCTCTGCTCAGAGACTGTGCTGTGGGTGAGAGCACAGCCTGTGCTGAGTCTCCTTGTCCCCATTTGTGGGACAATGCTGCTCCTTGACATAGATAAATGCTACTGATACTCTTCCATTTCTTGTCCCTCAGATAACTATCTCTTCCAGGGTTTTTTCAACAGAAGGTACTCCCATTACATGTTTTTTTTTTAATATATGTTTCTGTAGTCCTCTTCTGTTCTCAGGACAGTCCCACAAATTTTCTTTTTGTAAGTGCTGTGAATGAAATGGTTTCTCTGAAACATCTCTGCAAACTATGTTGACTGGTGGTGACATCTTGCTGTCTGTGATTGCCATGAATGAGAAGTTTCGAGCAACAACCTGAAGTAAATCTTTGAGCCTTATCCAAGACACGAAGATCCCTAGATAGTCTAGTTGGGAGGCCTTGGCTTAGCACTCACTTCTGGAATGGCCTGAGCTCTTTTCCAGGCTTTTATTTTGAGAGACCAGTGAACTTCTGGGCGTGAGTCTGATTCTCACTGGTGGTTGAGAGGACAGAAATGTAACTGAACAGGGCTGTTCTGCTGCTGTGCATCCAATGGTCTGAGTAAACCATCCATACCTGCAGAGATCCTGCTGGCATCTCTGGATAGCCTCCTGCTCATGGTCAGGTAGGAGAGGCTACTGGGACTTTGAGGTGTTTCGCTGGGTTTTGCGTATTTGTTTCCTTTTATGTTGGATGTAGAAGTTGATGTGTAAAAGATTTATCCGGCATGTGGAGTAGCCTTTGGAAGTGGAGCTTCTTCAGTATGGCGTGAGCACAGCATAACGGTCTTTAATGTTTGGAGTTTTATGAAGTGATCATGATGCCTCTTCCCCCAGTAAAGCTGAAATTCTCTTCTTTCAGACACTTGCACTTTCTCTTGTAAGGCATGTTGCAAAAACACCCTTTTCCTTCTGTGCCATATTACCCAGGGCTCTCCTTTCAGGTGAACACTGCCAAGTGACAGATGTGTTCCTGCAGAACACTCATATGCCTTGAGAGCACATCTCTGGCTCAGCAGCTTTCTCTGATTGGGAAAGTGCTCTTTTCATGGGGAGTAAAATAAGAGGAGATTTATAGCCTCCACTGATAGAATGTGATCCAGCCATGACAGTCCTTTCATCATAATGAATGATGGATTTAGTTGTTATTACTCAGTTTTACTATTGTAACAGGTACGTTTGATCTACACTTGCCACAAAGGATGAATGTGTTAGGAAGGATAACACTGGAGTTGTTGTGGTTCAAATCCACTTAAAAACTGCCCTGCATGTTAAGGCGTGGGCTGTTTTATGTTGGTGGAAAAAAGCCAAAACAAAAACCCCAAACCTTTGCTGTTTGAGTTTGCTCTTTTCAGTGTGTATTTCCTAATTTTGGAAAGTGGAATTTTTGAAAGTGGAATTCCTGCTTCTCACATTGTTGGTGAGCTCTCTGTGAAGCATCTGTGATCAGAGCAAGTCTTTTAGCAATTGGCTCGAGCCCTGATTCTCCTTGATTCCCAGAAGGTAAGTTTTTCAAAGTGCATCTTATGTCTGCTGGTGTTTTAACATAGGAGCTTTGCAGGGCCATGTGGCAGACTGGCAGATTATGTAGCCTATAAATAATCTCTTTTGCAGTAATAACCACTCAGTGTCTTTAAGAAAAAATACACTTGGTGAAAATGGTCCTGTGTTTATCTGTAGGACCTGACTCCGTCACTTTTACAAACTTTCAAACAAAATGAGTCATGATATGCCTCAACTTGTGTCTGAGCTTCTAAAGCTGATGAGAGAAGGGTGGGGACTGACTGGCCAGTCATCTGTGTCTTGCATGGCCCACTTCACGTGCCAGTAAGGTGCCTTAATCTGTGAGACTTCCAAAGCCCTGGCCTGATGGCACTTTCACACATTTGGAAGCTGTAATGCAGGAGAAAAGGATGTTGTCCTATGATTGGGAGAGCTGATAGTTCAGCTGGCTTCCCAGGCATGACAGCAAGCTCACAGTGATGGCACTACTGAGGTTTTGTGGATGCTGACTGTAGACAAGCCTCAACAGAATAACCAGATCAAAACCGCTAACACTATAAGTTTCGCTTAAAAATTAATAAGTAGGAAGGAGGAAAAGGAGTAAGGGCGGACACTGCTTTGATGATTGAATTGCAAAAAGTAGCACCATGATAACCCTAAAGGGTGTTTGGACTAAGACAAAGTAAGGTTTTGGTGTTCAGTGGAAAATACGGTAAGAGGCACCTCTCCAATGTGCTCAGGGTTTGGACTCTTACTGGCTTTTTCTGACACTTGTGGGAGCTCAGTCCTCATCAATCTGCTGCTAATCGCTTTCAAAAGAGGTGGCTGATCATGTTTCTGGCCTTTCTGGACACTTCTGATGTTCTGAGGTTTAGACTGGATATTAGGAAACATTTCTTCACTGAAAGCATTGTCCAGCCCTGGCATAGCCTGCCCAGAGAAGTGGTGGAGTCACCATCCCTGGATGTGTTTAAAAGATGTGTAGATATGGCACTTGGAGACATGGTTTAGTGCTGGGTTAACATTTGGGCTCAATGATCTTAGAGGTCTTTTCCAGCCTAAAAAATTCTGTGATTCTACATTGCCCAAGGAAAGTATTCCAGTCCCTCCAAAGAACAAGTCAAAGGACAAGATAAGGCATCTCAGGTCCAAAACACAGATTAGCCCAAATCACCAGCTGCACTGGGGATGCACTGTGGATAGGTCCTCATCTGCATCTGCAGAAGCAGGCAGGCCTCCAGTGGTGGGTGGCAGGGCTTGGGAATATTTGTGTGTTGTAAAAGGCTTCTGTGAGAAACTGCATATCACCTTCTTGAGATGTAAAACCCTTGTGTTCAGCTGGCTTTCCATGGACATACCCGGCCTCCAGCTTGAAGGAATAAAAACACCTACTGCATGACTCTGGGGAGGCTGCAAAGTGAGGATCTGGATATATGGGTGTGCATGCACACGTCTTCAGTAACATGTGCATTTAGTGTAGGCAAAAATTACACCATTGTTTTCCGTTATGGCTTCCTTATGCTTCCTGCTTAAACTCCCTTTTTTCTCTTCTGACTTCACCAAAATTCCCTCTTTGGCTGCAGCTTTCCCTTGTTGCTGCAATTTTCCATTGTTTCTTTCTTGCCTGAGGCTTAGTTTGTTTCTGCAAAGTTACAGTACAAGATCTTGATGGTTTTGACTAAGTTTAGAATGAAACTGATGTTTTGTCTTAAATTTCTTACTGAAATAATTTTTTCATTATTTGAACACTTCCGTGTTCTGAAAGGCAGCCTGGAAATCCGTCTGGAAGATGAACATGGAGTAAAGGGTGTGCTTTTTTGCCTTCAGGAAGTAGCCAAATGATTCTGTTGATTTATAGGTCTGAAAATCCTTTTTCACATCCTTGTGGGAGAGGAGAAAGTAGACATTGGCAGAAAACAGCCTTTGGAAGTGGTATTTCCCCTAAGGGAAAGGGGATGGGAGCAATTGTGTGGAATAGTGAGAATGAGACAGGTGAGCAGATGGAGAAGCAAGGATGAGGGATGTGGGAAGGAGGGTGAATGAAGCTTGCGTGGTAACATATACACAAGAGAATCACTTAAAGGAACTGCTGCCTAAAATTTGCCACAATACACAGACATTTTTAACCTCTGCATTTCTGCATGGCCAGCCAAAAGCTGTGTGATTTGTGGCCAAAGTTGTTCCCTGCTCTGGTTCACAGGAAGTTAACAGCTTCCAATTTGTGCCAGGATCTCACATGGTTAAGACCTGCCTGATGTGGAGGTTTTTGGCAGAAATACCAATACTGATGTGAATGGAAACGCCTGACTGAAGACAACAGAAAAACAGCAGATGAAGGGTTAAAGGAGTGGAACGTATTAATTGCTGCAGAACCACCTCATGTGTTTCATGCAAATAAATAACCAGAGGACAAAACCCAAACTGGAGCCTTAGAGATAAGGTGACAAGATGATGACCCACAGTACAGAAACTGTGAAATGCCCAGATAAGAGTAACAAAAGGCTCAGTTTTGCCTGAAACTCTTGAAGGGTGAGACACAAAATCATTATATCCACTGCTGAAGGGTATAAAAGATGCATACAGAAGTAAAGAGGAGCCCATCCCAGAGATGCAGTGGAGTGGTGGTGTTATCCCGTGTGCTTCCTGCTGTACTTGGCTGATCCTGAGCAGATTGATGCATACAGTCCTGTGAATGTGAGTATGTTGATGGGAGAGGGGGAGTGGGTAGGACCAACTTACTGGAATCTTTTAAATAAAAATCACCTTCCCTACCTCTAAAGTCTTGCAATGAGTTTTGTTCCACTAATTTCCCACAGTAATGAGACTAAATGTTCTAGTTCTGCTAATAGTTCATGTAGGAGGTGATATATATCCATATGATGGCATTTTATATAAACCCCAGTTGCCTTTAAAAAATACCCGGATAATTAGATTGCAAAGTTGCTATGTTAAAGGAGTATTCCTACTAAAGTGAGGCACTCAGCTGCTGTGAATGGAAGTCGTCTGTTTAATCTTCATGCTGCCCTCTTGTAGGAAAGCTGCTGCCATCCAAATGTTTCTCATTTTCTAAATGCTCAGCTTGAGAGATGCATTGAATGCTGCCAATTATAGGTGACACTACTGCATTGAAGCATATAAAGTGCCACAAAAAAAACACCATAAAGAAAATCAGGCCACCCGAGTTACCTCTCAAGCAGGCTTTCTGCATGAGAGGTTCTTGCTGACCTGGATGCTGGAGCTATAAATGAAGGCAGCTCTCTGCTCCCACAGAAGTCAGAAAAACTTGTGCTCTGACCACCATCCAGGTGCCTTTCCTCCCTTCCTATCCGTTTCTGTTCCTGGCCACGCTGGTGGCCATGTGGGCTCTGCAAAACAGCCACCTGTACCCAGCGAAGACTTAGAGACAACTCCACTGCTGTCAGTGCAAGGGGCTGGCTTTTGCTCTTTCTCATGGAATTCTGGGGAGAGAAACAATCAAATGCTTGTGAAGCATTCCAGGGTGATAGTGATGAGGTATCCAGGAGAATAATATGTCTGTATTCTTAAAATCAATAAGGATAGAGAAGTGACACTGAGCAAACAGAGTGCTGAATGAATGCTCTTGGTTTTATGATACCTTCAGTGGTGGAGGAGGACATGGGAGAGTCCTGTGAGCAGCAGTAATGCCATGGGGTTGAATAAAATAATCTTTAGGCAGTTAAGAAGTTTATGAATTGAAGATATCCAGCCATATAAATGTGTCTTTGTTCATTGCTGCTCAACTCTGCTATTTTCCTCATCTCTTCACAGCCATCCTGTTTGAATGGGTGGGTTGTGCAGGTAAGTTTCTGGTTCCTTGTGCCTTCCTGCTGTCATGCTCCTGATCTGATGCTGTGAATGCTGTCTGCCAGACACTGGACACTGCTGCAGGCAGACTCTTGGGCTGCCCTTGAAGAAGGCAAACTTCCCAGTCCTTAACCAGTAAGTGAGAACATCTGGGAATGATATTTTTTGTTACTTCTTAGAAGTTCAGTTTAGAGACAGAAGTACATTGTGTTTTTCCCTCTTTCTCTCGCAAGAGTTGGCAGGGGTTAGTTTGAGTTACTTAAATGCTTACAATAATGTCCTTAATCTAGAGTTCAATGAAAAGATTTGGAGATCAGTCAATGACTTTTAGCATGGCAGCTTAAAGTCTGGTTGAAAATACGAGGGTAGTGAGCTCTTTACTCTTCCTGCTCCCTCAAACCTACGGATATTTCCCTGCTGCCAAAGGGTGGATCTGTTCTGTTCTCCAACAATATAAAGCAGATGATTTTCCTTCTTAAAATACCCAAAGGGGATTCCTAACACAGATCCTCTTCACTGTGTGCCCATCCTAATGTGCACAGCCAAATCCCATCCCTTCTAGCAGCAAGAAAAGGCAAATCCCTGGCATTGAAGGCACCCAGATTAACCCACTGCAGGATTAGGATGCTTGAGCTGTTGTTAGAAGATTAGTGTATTTGGTTGTCAGCACTTGCTTGAACTTGGCCTGAAAATGGTTTCCAACGAGGTCACTGACTCTGGGGTGCTGGTTTGCCCAGCACATTGGGAAAGCCTGGAGTTAAAGCAAGTGGCTACAAGGATTAAACTGGAGCACTCAGTGTACAGAATATCTTTAGGATTTAAACCTGTCATTGCTGCTGATGGGGACAAAAGGCTCTGGCAGACTGATCGCAATTGCTGAGCTCCTGCCTTGCTGGGGAGGTGTTTCTGGGGCTTTGCTTTCTGGATTTTCCTGCTGATGACAGTGTGTGCCATTAGGTGGGTGAACTGCCCACAGATGAACTTGTCTCTGTTCCTGCACAGTGCAAAATGAGTTTATTTTGAGGACAGAGCCTCCACAGGGGTGCCTCTAGGTAGAAAGCAATTGGCTTCCACTTTCTGTTCTGGGACTCAAGCTGTCTGTGCTCATAATGTTTTATTTCAGCTACTAGTAGGAGGATTCATGTAGAGGGGTTTTTTAAAACGCAGGATCTTCCTCTTGCCAGCAGGGCATTAATACCAACACAAAGTCTGCTCATGCTAGCTCATCACCTTGTAAATGCTTACATGGCTTTCCAGCGCATGGGGGAATGACAGTGGAGCTGTGGTCTCAGTGCAACCAGTCCTGCTCTGGTGTGCAAACTGGTGTCTGAGGTGCCCTGATGCTGGTGGAGCACGTTGTGGTGCTGCAAGGAGCGTGCACGGGGAGGGATGGGCACGGTAGATCTCTCCTTCTTGAAAAGCAGCTTTTTTTCTTATTCCTTTTCTTCCTCTGTTAAAGCAAATGAGGGCTCTAAAGAGTCTAAAGACAGACCCTTTAAAGATTTTTGATAATACAGGAGGAGCCTGTATTTTCCTCTGTTTATCAGTGGAAAACTGCCCTGATGGTAAAATAACTGTTAGTTGGAAACTGTTTTTTCTCTATCGTGATCCAGTTGAATGCAAACTTATATTTGATTCAAAGCAACTTGTCTTGAAAAGTACCGACCACTGTCTTTGTCATGGAATTGGTTCCAGTGATTTACCTCAGCGGCATATCTGGATTTCAAGACACATCCTCTTGTAAATATGGATTGTATCATGCTTCGCTTTGTGCATACCAACATTAGCAGCCATTTCATGTCTGAAATTAATATAACTGCATTTGCCACTCCTCTGACAATATAATTCTATTTCCTCAACAGGCCGGCAAAGAGATTCAAACCCACGTCGAAGAAATAGCCTAAAAGTTCTTTCAGAGAAGATACACTATAGAAAGGTAGGGCCTTTCCATAAAAGCTTCCTTTGACTTCAGCTCTGGTATCTTAAAACTGTAGCTGTCTTGAGCATTCCCACCTCTGGGAATGCTGTACAGCCTGTGTGTTTTGGTGCCGTTCAATTTTAATAACTTTATAAGCACTAAGTACATTGCTCTGTACTTTACAAACGTACTTGGGGGGATTTTTGTAGATCTGCATGATAAAATAATTTTGAATATTTTATTCAAGACCTGTGTTGTGATTTATTCTGAAAAAAAATCCCTTCTGAAACCCAGAATGTGGGCTTTAAGTTTCTGCCTGGATTACTGAGTGTGGCCAGAGGAGAAGGCCACTGCTGTGGTGGCATTGTTTCCAGTTGTCTCACTGCAACAAGAGATGCATTATGGAATAACAAACAAGAACATGGGACAGCAAGGTGGGGGGGGGGGGTGTGTGTGTGTGTGTTTTGGTTCTTCCACTTGTCCAATATTTCCTGCATGCAGAACTTTCCCTAGGTTTAGATCAGCATGGACCTGGCTGACCAGCTGTGCCTAACAGGCACGTGCATGATAAAGTGGCCTGTGTTCAGTGAAGAATTTCAGGCCAGCCATTTGTTGGATGAAAATGTAGTGTCTGACATCATGCTGAGGTCATTTGGACTATCTGATGAGTAAAAACATATATATGCCTATACACACTAGATATATATAAGAGGGCCATAAATAAAACATGGTCCAGTGTAGAAAAAGGTGCACTGTAGATTTTAATCTACTAGGAGGAGAGGCCATACAGTTTTTGTAAGGGTTCTGCTTGTATTTCAGCCCATGCTTGCTGCAACAAGTGCTTATAAACTTGTGACTTGAAGGCAGTTTCTAGGACGTGGGCAGAGTCACTGTGCACATATCTGGGGGATTCACAAAGTGAAAAAAGGAGAGAAAAATGCCCATGCCACCATGCTGCAAGCTCAGGCCTTTGTCTTCGTCAAGGAACATGTTATGCACAAGCAACTCAAGCAGCTCTTGTTTTTGATCCATGTGTAGAGCACAACATGTTGTCTGGCGAATAAGAAATAGTCATACTTAAACCACTGGTTTCCACATCAGAATACCTCTGAAGGGTGGACCTCAGGATGCCTGCAAAGGGTGGACCTCACACCTACACTGATAAATAGACAGCAACAGTGCTGGCTGGATGCCCTGCACTTCCCACAGCTGGCAAATCCATGTTCGTATAGGCTTTCCACCCCTATCTCAATGGCCAAGGAAGCTCCAGCTGGATTAATTCCAGTCCCATGATGTTGTTTCCAATGGGTGAGGATAG
Source organism: Rhagologus leucostigma (assembly GCA_013397725.1). Lineage (NCBI taxonomy): Eukaryota > Metazoa > Chordata > Aves > Passeriformes > Rhagologus > Rhagologus leucostigma. Next base: position 850,098 of record VZTD01005947.1, read on the forward strand.
GTGCTAGTTAATTCAATGCCTTTATATTTGACATGGAGCAGTTCCCAGCCAGACTGTCTGCTTGGTAAGCACTGTGGCTGCACAAGGTAAATACCATTTTGATGCTGAAGAATATTTTAAATTGGCTATAAAAGTCTAAATATGAGAGGAAACAAGCAGAAATATAAAATGAAAGGAGTGGATGTGGTGAGACTATAGTTCTGTAGCAGACAGAGATGCAGGCAGAGACTGATCAGCTTGCATGGCTTGCACTGCTTCTGTGGGATGGGCTTACACTGGGGGGCAGGAGTCTTTTCTATATCAAAGAACAAAAATTTACTCGTGAACCAATCTCCATCTGGGGCTATAGGAAGATCTGTAGCTGCTCACAGGATCCAGACTATGGATCTATGTTGTTCATAGTTAGACTGGATTTTAGAGGTCTTTTTCAACCTAAACTTTTCTGCGGTTTTGTGTATTACATCTGTGTGTTCATCCCTGGAAATGTTTAACGCCAGGCTGGATGGGGCTTTGAGTAACCTGGTCTAGTGGAAGGTGTCCCTGCCCACAGCAGGGGGGTTGTTGGAGCCACATGCTCTTTCAGCTCCCTTCCAACTCAAACCATTTTTATCTCCGTCTTCCTCAAACCCCAAATCCACACTGTTTCTCCAGCACCCTCTGCCAGCATCTCCCACTCAGGAGCGCTAAGATTTTGAGATGCAATATTTTGCATTAAGTGCTCAGTTTCCCTCCTCCTGGCAGGGATGGAGAAGGACAAAGCAGGCAAGAGCCCAGAGCGTGTACTCTTTAGCTTCTGTCTGCCAACAAGTTGGGAGCATGCAATGTTATACGAAATGTCTGGCTGTTATAAAAGGCTTTGGTTAAGTAATCACATTTCTCTTGCATAAGTGCTTGTTTTTGGGAGGCTTTAGCCAATTGGAGGCTGCAGCAGCACACAGACAGAAAGCATGTCTAACTGCTATGAATTTTTATTTTTCTTTTAATAATACGTGATTATTAATCTGCTGAGAGTTGTATGAAATCTCTTTAGATAAGGTTAAGCGGCGGAGACTCCCCAGGGCTGCTTGTAGCTGAACCACAGCTGTAAAACGCTGCCAAAAAGCTTGTGTGGATCCCTGTGAGTAATATTTCTGATTCTTCTAATGGGTGTTTGTGACTGGAGACTGCAGGCAGGAAATGTTGCAGACATTTATTGCAAGCAGTAAGTTAGAGGGAGGCAGGAGGTGAGAGACAGTAGTGAAACTATTGACCTGTTTAATAAGGCTTTCCTCCTAGACTTCCGTAAGCAAACATGGGTTTCTCTGAAGCTGTGCAATCAAGGTTCTTCCAAATATGCTAATGAAAAAGAAATGTGATGCCGAAGTCAACTACAGGCCTATTAGGAGGACAGAGATTTGGCCTGTCAGGGAGATCACAGGACCATCTAGTCCTGTGTACTGGTTTGGAGCAGCCGAATGTCCTATTCTTATATTCTTTCCTTGATCACTGAGAAGTGTACAGTAGTATTTTTCTCCTACATTTTCATGGCTTTCAGAAATCTGCATGTCAGTTTTTTCCTGAGCCAGAAATGGTATCTCTAATAGTACAAGTGGATTTTTCTTTCCAGAATTTGCTAATCCAGTGTTGAAGACAACATGTTGTTCTGCGATTTGACTGACATAAATCTAGTTGGGATTTCATATCTTGCATTCTTCCATATAGGATTTTAATTTTTATTTTTTAAAAGAGGGTTTTTTCTGTTAAGATAGAACTGAAATGGGAAAAACATGTATGGATTCGCAGAAAGCAGAATTTCCCTTCCCACTTCCTTGTGACGTGTCCGGATGCAGCGCGTTCCGTGAACAAAGCCTGGAACTATAAAACAATCCACTGAAGTGGGAACTGGAATTTATTGTTCAAGACTGAGCAATGTGAAACAACTCAGTTGTTACTCCTGCCAACCCTGGAAAGCATTGAAGTGCCACTGTACAGAGAAAGCAGCTCAAGCGCTGAGCTGTGAGGAGAAATAAAGCTGTTGCCTATAGTTGAGTGCATGTGTGCTTACCCTTAGAGGTGGCGCTGAACTTTTCTGGGATAGAATAAATGCTGGACAAATGGAAATCACTTGGGAAAGCTCAAGTCACTGCTTACTAACCTTGAAAAATTGTATAACGTGGATTTTATAGTCTATGAAGTTCTTGAGACGTGCTAAAGCATTTAAAGCTTATTTGCAGCCAGTAGATGAAGAGGTAATACTACCATGAAAGGAAGTTAATTTGTCGGAGTTATAGGATTAGAGAGGTAAATGTGAGAAGTTATGTTGAACTAAAAGGCACTTGGCTGCAAAGAGAAGACTTCAACATTTTCATATTTGCTTCCTAGAGCAGGCAAAATTGATAATCCTGTTTGCTTCAGTAAAACTGCAGTGGTGATGCCAGATAAGCTAATTTTGTGGGCTAATTATTTTGGCCTTTGTGAAAACCTTAGGCAAACCTAAGCTATGGCTCTTGCACTGTGCCAGTAAGGGATGGAGGGTGGCAGAGCAGGCGGCTCTCCCAAAGCTCCCCAATTCGATTCTGCAACCTCACGAGGTCTCTTCAAATGGAGATGCTCCTAGCCCATGCAAGGCATCTTTAGTTCTAATGAAAACTCCACAAATAAAAGTCGGCAGTTAAAATTTGTGAATTTGCAACATTATTTCTAAAATAATGTCTCTGGGATGTGGAACAAATCCAGGCATCCTTTAGGATAAGCCAACAATATCTCTAATGTGTTTCAGAGTAAGATGGATGCTCTACATAAGTTGAAGATTTTGGTGATGCTTCTGTCTCTGGCTACTTTCACGGTCATGGTGATAATGAATGCTGGAAATGGCACTGGGACTTTCAAAGGTAATGCAAGCAAATTTTCTTCGTTCAGAGGTGGGTTTCATGCTTTATATCATGTAATGGTACAAGGTGGCTTAGATGGGATAGATCTGTTTGCCACCTCATCAACTCTCCAAATACACCTTGTTCTGTGAAATGGGGAGGTAGCTGGTGCATCCTCCAGGTGTTACAGCCAGATGTCTGAACCCTATCCAGTCCCTTGAAATCCAAGTAAATGTCCCCACTGAACCTGTGTCCAGTGGTGGTTGACAGGCAGTCTTTGCATACCCTTGTATCCCTGGTGGAAGATGTTCAGGCTGCTGCTGTGGGTTTGTAGGTGACAGTGGTGCTGCGTTTGAACACTGCCCAGCTGAATCTGCCAGGAACTGCCATCGTGCTTTCCTCTGGATTTCATACTCAGCTGGCTTTTCTGGTTCTGTGTAAGAGGGAGGGTGCTCAGTGTTCCCAATAAGGGACAATGATCCCATAATGGGTGTCTAAACCAACTGCAGCACGTGCTTGGTTTGCACCGAGGGTGTGCTCTCATCGTCCTTGAACCCGCTGAGGTAGGGAGGAAGATTGAAGGTTGAGGAAAATCAGCAGTCTTTCCCCATCCTCTGGATGTAATAATGCTTTTGCCTGCAACAACATTCACCACCGCAGGTCTGTTCAGGACAACTCCTGGAAACATCTCCGCCAAGTACAGCACTGATTTCACACCAGCTGGTTGGACTTTCCTCATCTGGAATGTCATCTACGCCTGGCAGCTTGCCTGGCTTCTCTACGCCTTGTCAGGGATCTGTCGAAGGTATTTTCCCTGTTTACTGTTTACAGTATAAATGAGAAGGGACAGTGACTCTTCCCTTTCGGAGTAGCTCAGTCTCTTACCCCCCTTTCAGGGGTTTCTAGTAAGAGCAAGCCCATTGCCATTTATCCTGACTTGACATGTTCAAGCTCTGCAGCTGGAGCATCTCTTATGTCCAGCATCCAAAGCTGGGAAGCAGTTTGGAAGTGTACATGAACTGCTCTAATGTGTGGACAGGTATCAAAGTGTGTAAACTCCTCCATGAGGCCTCGTTTCCAGCAATTTGGGGGATCTGACATTTACCCAGTACCTGCACTTACCCACTGCTAGAGGCTGAGAATCCACAGGGGCAAAATTAATGGATTACGGAGCTAATGCCTTGAGTTTACTTTCTGTTGGAGATCAACCAACCAGCACTGGGGAGTCTCTTGGTTTGTTGAACTGGACTTGAAATTTTTCCTGGGGCTATGAGATCAATAACTGTCTGATAGGGAAAGCCACAGGTATTTCAGTACTGTATCAGAGAAGGACAGACAGGAGAAATAGTCTGATTTAAGCTGAAATGTTGAACTCAAATGTAAAATCCCTCATAATATAAGGAAAATGAGGCCAGAAAGGTTTGTCTGGTCAATGCAGGAAACGTTTTCCTTTCTTCATGGCCACTTTTTCCTAGCAGGAATGAACTTGGATATGTCTTCATAAAGCCAGACTTGCTGCCAATACCTTTTTATGTGGCGTGGTGTCTGAATAATGGCCTCAATGTTGGATGGCTCTTTCTGTGGGACCGAGAGTAAGTTGTCTTTTGTTACAAGTGCTTTTTAATGCTCTTTATGGGATTGCCCCAGTACTTTTTTTCTCTATGTTTCTTTGTGCTCTATGTGTGAACACTTAATCACACCTGTAAAACTCTATACCAGGCTTTGACAAAATAAAAATTTGGGGGTTTTGCATTATGATGTCATCTTGCATATGAAACAGATTGGTCACTGAAGTCTAAGATCTCCTCAAAGCTGCTGTTCTTCTACATTTTTACCTCCACAGGTAAGATGGGAGCCATGCCTCTCTTCATTAATGCGGTTAAGCTCCTTGCCTTGGATTGTTTCCATAATGATGGTCACATTAAGGGCTTATGAGAGCACCACTTTCAAGAGGTGAAGAAATCACTTGCAGTCAGGAAAACAGCTTCATGATTAACAGAGTAAAAGCAGCAACAGCAATATGTCAAAATGAGGGCTACGTGTAATGATTACCTTTATTAAAGGCTGATCAACTTAAAGCCAGTAAAGGCCAAACACTAAAGCTACAAATTAGAGCATTGTGACACCACTGAAAAATGTGATGTCTATTGTGTGTGTACATGTTCTTTGTCCTAGGTACCTCCTTCCAGCCCTGGTGTTCCTGGCAGTCCTCTCTCTTACCACGTGTGCCTCCCTCTTTGTTTCCCACCGAGCCTTGAGCTTCCATTCCTCATGGTTTGTGAAGGGTCACAAAGCTGAGCTCTGGCTCATCCGCATTCTGGTAGGTGGCTTTTGAGAAGCTGTGCTGTGGGTAAATGGTAAAAAAAACCCAACATCTGTGCAGTGCTGGAGGTATCAGAGCGAAAGATTCAGTGGCAGAACATAGCTAAGGAAAGATTTCTGCCCTGCACAGAAAAGTTCCTACCAACCCCTCTGGAAATGCATCTACATCTCTTGGCACGAACTGAGAGTGGGCTCTGCTTTTTATTGCACTTCCTGAAACACCAGTATAACACACTGCTGGGCTGGATCTCTGGAGCCCCTCAGGACTCCAAGGCTCCACCTTTTCTCGATGTTGAGGGACCTTTCCTGCAGCTAGGTCCAGAAAGGCTGGCTTAACTGCCCCAGGGCCTACAGGTCACCAAGGACAAACAGAGATTACCTGTGTGTCACTCTTGTCCTCTTGCTGTGCTGCGTGGCAGGTCCAGAACGGGCTGGCACTGTATGTGACATGGACCAGCATCGCCACGCTGCTGAACTTCGCTGTCGTGCTGATCTACAAGTGGAACGTGCCCGATGAGAAAGCAACCACTGCTTCCCTCAGCATCCTGGCTCTTGGCCTGGTGATATGGTAAGCGACCCTACGCATCCCCACCGAGCCTCAAAAACCCCTTGCACCTCTCACCAATGGTGACCATCTGTTCCAATTCACTCACCACTTGTCCCTCTCGCAACACCAAGTACAAAGGCCTCTGTTAAAATTCATGGCAGATGAACTGGGCAGAGCTTTTCTTCTCTGACCTCAGCAATGCCAATAAGCACATGTTGTGGGCCAGGAACATGTTTTTGTGACTTGCATGAGCCCAGCCTGCCTTAGGTTTACAGGTAAAGGTGTGATTCAGAAACCATAAGAAACATGGCTTTATTTTTCCCTAAACTTACCTTAAGTAAATTATTTATGAATTTTTTGAATATTAGTAAATGAAAAATTTTGGGCTCCTGTCCACACTGGCCCACAACCCCCCCCTTCTCTGTCTAATTCCTTTCTTAGAGAATGGAAATGAAATACAGATAAAATTCTTACCTTGGTCACTCTTTTTCTTCACAGGTTTTATCTAGAAAACTACTTTCTTGACAAGTATGTCCGCTATAACCTCACAGTCTACCCAGTGGTCATAGCAGCTCTGACTGGCAGCGCATGCAGGAATGGCTCGTTTTCATCCCCACTGACCAACAACGTTTTTATAGGTGAATCTTTCTAATTCCTGTAAAAGAAGGCCAGTAAACACTTCACATCCTTCCTCTGAGTTGAGAGCAGAGAAACTTGCCACCTGAAAAGCATTATTTGTTAAAAGCAGAACTAGGGACATACTTGAAGGTATTCATTTTGCTTAGGAAAGAGTAGAGCAGAAATCATTGCCCATGAGCCTCAGGGCTGAATCCAAACCTTGTGTTGTCTCAAGTTCACTTCCCAGTGTAATACATTTGTCCCGCAATCCTCCATCACCCACTTGGCTCCTCCAGCAGCTCCACCTGGCGTAGGGCAGGCCAGAGGAGAAGCAGGGCTGGGATGAAGGCTGTGGACTTCCATTTGCCCTGTATTGTTGAGCGTATAGGAGCAGTGCATAAGCTTCTGACCCACGGAGGGCTTCACAGGGCAAACCCCTGCACATGCTCCTCTCCTATGCAGAGCTCAGGCTAGCCTTAACAAGTTTTCCTGGGATTATCTGGTGGCTGCCAGCTACTGTAGCAGAGTTGAGTGTAGTCATCCGTGGTAAAAGGGCTTAAGCTGTCCAAATTCTGCACAATCGCAGTCTGGCAGAAGCTGTACCATTATGAGCAGTTTTATGCTGGCATGAAAGGGACTGAGCTGTGTGAACTCTGAATCCTGCTGTAGCAGTTTGAGATGCCTATTCCCACTACGGGGTCAGCAGAAGGCAGCATGTTCCCACCCTTCAGCCGTCCCACTGCCACATACCAGTGGCTAAAGCTAAATTCTGGACTGGCACCACCGCTGGAGCCACCCAGTACAGATCCCTTTGCTGTAAGTACAGCTGGAGCCTGGTCATATCTGAAAGCACCCAGCAGGACTTGGCAAAGCTTATTTGCCACAGCCATGAGGGCACTGGAGGCTTGTCTCCTGATGGTTGTAGCCACCAGGAATGTGGAGGAGTGCGTGGTCTCTGGCAGGCAGCTCTGTTTCTGCAGTAGGTACATTTCTACCAGCAAAACTTCATTCTTAGTGGTTCAGCTTGTTTGGCTGGTAGGACAAGAATGTGCTTTTCCCAAACTAGTACATGTTTCTTTATATAGTTCAACTATTCTTGGAGTATTTTGTTAATGTAATGGATTTTAATTCCTGTGTCCAGGAAGCCTCCCCCTTTTTAGACATGCCTTGACCTGGAAGCATTGGGCGAGTTTGACTGTATAGCAGTAAAACCCTGAGAGATACAGCTCTGGGCGTAATGCATCCTATACAGGCGGTTGTTTGTGGGTTTTTTTATCTTTCCCTGAATACCCCCTGTTCTGGAAGCTGGGGTATGACAAGAGGCACCATCTTTCTTCTATGCTCTAACATGCTTCTGTGTTTTTCCCCAGTTGTTCTGCTGGCACTGACGTGCTTGATCTTTGCTGTTCGGCTGGGACTAGTCACATGGAGACACTGGAAGAGACCACTGGAAGCATCAGGAACCTCAGGTCCATCAGGCACAGTGGCCTGAGACCTCTGGCACATTGTGGCAGATACTTGAAAGGGAGAAAAAAGAATCTGCTGGTCCCTCCTTCCTGTATCAATTGCCTTGTGCTCTTCTCTCCTATTCTCCATTCCAAACGCAGATGTCTTGTGTCTGCAAACATATCTTGCTCCCACGTTCTCTCGGATCACCTACTCACAACCCTGTCTTGAATTCCTTTGGTTTTACCCTGGAAAAGTTCAGGAAAAGGTCCTGAGCAGCCCTGTGCACCTTTGTAATGCCTGGGCTGCGGCTCTCTCCTCCTGTCAGCACAAGGAGGGCTGCCAACAGGCACTCAGCAGGCTTGCACAAACAGTTGTTCCTGTTCTCTCCTTGGTAGCTCACTTTCCTTGAAGTGCAGATCCAAGTGAACTGTCCCTGGGATTTCAGGGGAGCAGTGGGAGGTCTGTCATTCCCTCAGCCATCGGTGCTGAGCATCCTCAAGCCCTGGTGCTGTCAGTAGATCTCCTGCAAGCAGCCACTGCTCCTTTTCCTGCTTCTCTTCAGCGTGACAAGAACAGATACTACAACTTGATATCTACCTTTGCAGTGTCAGCTCTGATGTTTGGTATTCAAGAGGGCAGGAGGAGTGACTGAAGATGTCTGACACAAATGTGTTGCGTTTCCCTGAGCTGTGCACAGCTTGGGCTGGCTGGATGTCTCTTGCTGGGGGATGGTTTGTGGCTACTCTGGAAGGATGTTAGATGTACAGATGAGCTGGTACCTGATCTGGGGTGAAGCCTGATGCTTCAAAGGAAGCCTGTTTAAAAAAAAAGGGAAAAATTGAACCGGTAGAGCAAGTTCATCCTGGATCAGTGCTTTCTCATGTGGCTTCACCACTTCTGAGTTGGGATTAGGAAGCCTAAAACTGGATTGACTGAATTTTTGGACCACTGCCTCTCCTTCCTGTGCCTAATCGAGAGTTGGTGGTGCCTCACAGGTGTCTGGAAAGTCTTTCTATCGGGCAGGTGCTTTCAGATGCTGAGCATCTTGCAGTACTATTAACAAGGCTAAATTCTAAAATAACATGTGCTGTTGTTTACATTTAGCAAAAACCAAAAGCAGTGTAATGCAATTCCTCTCATCATTCTGGTGTGTTTTTTTTAAATTTTCAAATAAATCAGCTAATTCTACCACTCTGCCACTAACTCTGTAAATCATCTAAAGCACCTGTCCTGGCTCCCACCTCACTTGTGCCCAGGGTTCCCGAGTGACCCTGGTCCCTTGTTGGGATCTCATGGATGTAGCTGCTTCCACTGATCATCAGCCTTAGAGGTGAAGAGTTGGAGGATGTAGATTGCTAGGTATGATTTTAACTCCTTTGTCCAGCACGCTGTTCATTAAGTTTCTCTTTTATAAGCTCTGTCTCCCAAGAGCCCAGCTAATAAATTCCCAGCAGCCTCTCCATAAGCTGCCTTCTTTAATACAGTGGTATTAAATCCACTGGCATGGGGATTAAGGGGTCCAGGCAAGGTGAGAAGCTGCTGTGAGGTTGTGCAGCAGCTAATGCACGGGAAGGTTTTGCATCCTCCCGAGCAAGAGCACTGCAAACAGCTCCTGGACTGGGGCAGCCGCACTGCTTTTCCACAGGACATTAAAAAACGCCTTCAGGAGGCTTCTTGGTGTCTGTACCTCGTGTCTGTGCTGGCCAAATGACCAGAAACTATACCACAGAATGCAATTAATCATCTGGGGAGAGCTGACAGGGCTTCTGCAGAGGGAGGTCATGTCTCGCAAACCTCTTTGAGTTCCTCTGAAGGGCTCAAAAAGCACAGGCAAGAGTGAACTGTCTCATATTGCCACTGGCTTCTACAGAGGCACAACTGTCACGAAAGTCAAAGCCCTCCCACTGGTGATTAAAGCTGGGAAGCAGAGCGGGTGTTTCTCCAGGAGGGGAGGTTGCTGGTGCCATGTGTCATGGGCTGGATAAGGTGGTCACTAAAAACTAAGGGATTGCTTCATGATGGACAGTTACTTAGGATGCTAAAGGAGAAGGGAGAGTGGGGAATTGCAAAAAGCTGCTGCGGAACTGAAAGAGGACGGAAGTCATTGCAGGGATGTACCAAAGGATGCTGTGCTTCACCTTGCAAGTGACACCCTCTTACCTGGCCCTTGCCAGTTGGGCACAAGAGCTTGGGGTATTGGCAGCCATTCTCACCCAGACATTTCCGCATCTGGCAGCAGCAGAGGTAAACCCTGTATCAGGAATGGTTGGAAAGGAGTAGAACTTGGAACACCCTCCTGCCTCTCTAAAGCTACTATGTACCCACATCTTGAGGGCCTTGTGCAGCTCTGGTCCTTGCACTCCCAAGAGATTATTAAGGGTTTGGGAAGAGCAATGGCATCGGGGAGTGAGAGGCCACCCTGCCCATCCATGCTCCCCAGGGCTGAGGAGCAGCTCGGGAGAGGAGGAGTGTGAGCCCCTTTCCCATGGGCGCCTTGATGCGGTGGTACACGGCTGGGTGCTGCTCTTCCCCCTGCTCTCACCACTCCAAAACCAGCTGCGAGGAGAGACTCAAAGGCCCTTTTCTGAGGAGGTGCTGCAGCAGCACCCGTTTAATCTTTGCAGACCTCCCTGTGAGAAAGCCCTGATGACTGCCCTGAAATGATAATGCTGAATAGCTCAGACTCAGGCCTCATTTGGCCACCCACAAATAATTTCTTGGTCCCCAAAACCCTCTCCAAGCCCTGTTTTCTCATGGCTGGTGCAGACAGAGGTTCCCACAGCTGTCCCAGCACACAAGGCTCCAGCCAGCTTTCGGAAAAATGGCTTTTCTTGCATCTGCAGCAGGAACAGGAGCCTAAAAATAACCCACCTGCCCCTTTTTCTTTCAGCGAGAAGGAGGGAAAGCAGATGAAAAATGTGTGACCCTTCCTCTTCCAGACTTGGGGATAAAGATAGCTTCAGGACTATTTTAAAGGCTTTTTTCCCCCTGAAATGCCTTATTTTCACTTGTCTTTCCAAAACCACCAGTACATGATTTTGCCCACAAAAGATTTTTCTTTCAGCAGAGCTGCATTTCAAAAAGCTGGAAGCCTGCCAACCTTTTAGCGAAAAATAATCATTCCAGCGTTTCTTTCCATGAGTGATTATGGGATTTGGGTGAATTTTACAGGATTTAAAATTTCTTGGAAAGCTGGTGGCCTTAAGAACCCAAGGCCTGAAAAATTAGTTTAGTTTGTGAAAAGGTGGTTCTGAAAAGGTGGTTCTGAAAAGGTTCGTGTGCCTCGTAGCCCAGCCTGGGATGTGACCCAAGTCTCCTGGACCCACAGGGCTGGAAGATGAATGGGGCTGCTCCTCATACTCTTCTCATCCTCTGAAGAGATTCCCTCTGTGGCTACCTGGGGAAATAGGGAAAAGCAGAGTGAACTGTAAAACACCACTGGGAAGAGAACTTCAGTGTTGTGTCCAGGGATGCATGAGGATGCTCCTTACTCCGTCTGAGGCCAGCTCCTGCTCAGGCAGCCTCCATCTGAGGATGACCCACCAGGTTATCACAACTTTTCGGTAGGGAGGTATTGGCTGCGCTGGATATTTCTGAGGCTGCTAGACTGTTGTTTTCTGTAAAAGTTTCTGTGAAAGTTTGATGCAAAAGAATGTTGTGTGGGAGAAGTTGCGGGGCGAGGGAAATACGCATTTGAACTGAGAAAGCAAATGTGTTAATTCAAAAGGAATTGTTTTAAAAAAATGAGGTTATAAGACCCTGGGTCAGACTCTCGTTAAAGCCCACGCAGCTTCCAGAGAAAACCATGCTTCATTTCTTGCCTTAGGACTCAGCTGGCTCCTCTTCAGCCATGGTGAGAGCTGACAGGAGGCTGGGATCGGGGCAGCTTCCCTTTGACACCTCCCACCAGTGCAGCTTGCTCTGGGCAGTGCTCCCCAGACCTCATCCTGCCCACAACCCCAGAGCACGGCACCCGCTCGTGATGCTCTTGGTTACAGAGCTCAGGCAGAGTCCAAGCAGGAGCCTCTCCTGCTGGGCTCTCAAGAAACAGAGCACCCAGGCAGAGGAGATGTGTTACAGCCTAATTTGTTCTTGGCTTAATGCTACTCTCAGGACTAATTACTTTATATTAAAGCATCTGTGAAAAGGAGAAATAGATAAATAAAGCTGAGCCTGCTGGAGAGAAGAGATGAAGAGATGTTACCCAATGATGCAAAGCACCAAAACAGAAAGCAGCACTGCTTTTCACCTGCAGTTGAGAGCCAGTTTGCAAGCCCATCTCCTGGCTGCAGCCAGGGGCAAGGGGCACAGTGGGATATGGGGACTGTCGCTAAGATATGGGCACAAGTGGCACCAGGCACAAGGGCCACCACCACCAGCAGCAGGACAGCATGGAAACAGGAAAACACTTCTCATGACACCTTGTCGGAGGAGCACCAGCCCTGGTGAGGAAACACAAAGAAGGCTGGCTCGAAATGTGGCACCCCAAGCACCACAAGCCCAGCCCTCACTGGCTGCGCCTTCATTTCCTTATCTGTTATGCAGAGATGAACAAGACAAACCTCTCTGTGGAGGACTGTGAAGAACTCCAGATAAAAGCGTGGAATACATATGAGGATGATTAAAGACAGCAGCACCCTTTGCTATGCACACAGTCTAAACACGCTGGGCCATCCTGGGCTCTTTGAAAACTGTTAGATGTTTTCCAGCTAAATATTTATTTTATCTGCCGGGACAGCCCCGTGTCAAGAGATCAGCTCACTCCCTTTGTCAAAGGCATCTCAGCCAAGAGTTATGGGCTGGGGCAGGACTCATGCACGGGCTGAATATGTGGGAAAAAATGCTGCAGCAGCCCCAGAGCCTGACCCTGCTCCCAGCAGAGATGGGACACCGCTCAGAACATGCATTGGCTGTGTGATAGCACCATGGTCATTCCCTGCTGGAAAATTTGACTCAAAACTCTTGAATAGCCACACGAGGATGCTGTGTTTTCTCCCTCCTCTTTGAGAAGAAAGGGTCATGAAGGCTTTTCCCCAAGAAGCTGGTAAAATGTGATGTTTAATCAATTGAAAAGGGATGTTGCCTGCTCAGGATGGGACCGATTAGGGAGTGCTGGAAGCAACAATGACATTAGCTGGTAACTTGGTTTGCCTCAATATTGTTCTAACAAAAACATGAGCTTAAAAAAAAATGGGCATTACTGAAAAGTATTTAGCTTAAGTAAGTGGCCCATGACATACTTTTATCCAAGAGAGAGAAAAAAAATTGTGTTTGTGCCTGTGGTTGCCATTGCTTCCCCTGGCGGAAATGCATATTTTGCCACCTATTTCACAGGAACAGAATAGAGGAATATTTTGCTGTGAAATGGTCTCAGGGCTGAGAGAGGAGCACAGGGATTGAGCAAAGACATCTGAGAGTTGTGTCAGACCAGCTTGGGAGCCAGAGTCTGGGTTTCCTTGTCCTGATGCTTCACCTTAAGTCCATTAAAAATAGCATGGACGAAACACCTGCATGCTGTTGTTGTTTTGGGCTGTGGCCCAGGCCAAAAATGCAGCCTCCTGGGAGACCCACTGCATTTCCCCTTGTTTAGGGGGTGCTTGTCCCCCTGAAAATATGTTTCTGCCCAATCCTACTACCCTTGGCATGAGAAGGTTCCCTGCAGGAGCAGCAATGTACTCAGTAAGAAAAGTCCCATCAGACAGAAGCTTATCACAAACACATTTAGAGAAGACCAGAAATCATGAGGAGACACCCACTGCCTGCCTGATGCCAACAGCAAGGGCAAAGTCATGGCTTAGGGCTGCGTGTGTCTTCCATCACTGCTGGAGCAGGTGGAGGTGTTCCATGAGGCATTTTCATCTGCTGGCTTCGTGATACCCAGGACAGGCCCTACACGACAGTCATGCCAGGCTCATTCCTGCCCTGATGAACCAAACCACCGTTTGGATGCTTCTGACATCTCCTTGGGACAGCACCACCCAATCTGCTTTTAGGACACTGTATTTATGTATCTCTTTAGCTTATCACTCCGTCAGGAACACCTTCTCTCTGACCTGGAGCTCTGGGCTCACCTAACCAAAAGCTGACGTGAAATGGCGGACATACCGTCCATATAAACACTAGCCAGAGGAATGTATCCTACTCAAAACAGTAGGAAGAAAAGCTGCTAGTGTGGTTTAATAGGATGGATGGAAAACCAGGAAAAACACTGTTATGGTTCCTCAGACAAGAACATCTCGTTCAGCCAAATGCAAAGGTGTTCCTTGAGGACACTCCTACAGAGACAAGGAGACGGGGTGATGGCAGCGATGTTGGTGCCTGGCTGGGAAAATGTAAAGGAAGCATTTGAGAATTATCATAGTTTTACCACAAAACATATGCAGGCAGGGTAGGAATGAGGTCAGGACTTCTGCAGCATCCGATCCTTTTCCCTCTTCTTCCAGCACTGGCACTGCATGAAGGAGAGGAATGTGATGCTCCTGCCCATATTCCAGGCTGAGGGCAGGGAGGATCTCTGCTGCCCTTTGGGAAATTTGGTCTCACGGCTGCTACCAGACTGAGGTGTCCCCAGTGCTGGAGCTGCTCCAGCCTCCAGTGGCAGTGGGGACACTGATGTCAGGCAGCAGCTGCTGCCTGACCCTGCAGCAAATCTAAGCCCTGCAGAGCCAGCCACGGCTGCTTATGGATTTCTTTGCTCTCTGCAGCAAGTTTTTGAGTGTGCTATCGGTTGCATGTTATCAGCTTGTGCAGGGAGAAGCTGAAACAAAGCAAAAAGCCATCCCAAAAATGCCCACAATACTGCCCTTTGTGCTGCTGAGCTGTCCTGGTGACCTCACTCAGATGCTGTGTCCATGTCCCTGTGTGGGATGCCAGTCCTGCTCACCACCCCGTTTTCTGCCTGAAAACCTGTCCCTGGGGCTTCCCCTGAGGATATAAACCAGGCAGAGATGTGGATGCCTTACAAATGTGTGCTCCTTAAGCAGTCAGGAATTGCAGCCCGGCCCTGGGGTGTGTGCCTGAAGCACCACCCCACAAAGCCTGCGCTAAAACCCAGCCAAGTTTTAATCTGCTCTCTGGATACTGACGGCAACCTGCACGTAGGCATCCACTCACGGGTACAGAGAGCTTGCTGCAGTCAGCCGAGATGATTTCAGCTGGCATGAGGGTGAAGTGAGATGAGTTTTTTCCAATATTAATGAACCCTTATATGTTTCATTCTGTTAAATGGGAGGAAGTGAGCAGCACGAGGTGTCCTGGGGCTGGCTTGCACCAGCCCTCACGCTACATGAAACTCAAGCTCTTGAGAGGTGAACTTTAGCCCTACAGAAAAGCTCCAGTGTTAAGTTTAAAAATGCCTTGCTCCCACCCACTTGGGGGTTGTGGAAGTTCCTGGATGGACCAGCAACAATACCTTCAGGAGCTCAGCCAGGCCAGTGGGGCTATCCAGTGCCTGAGGGCAGTAAAACAACTCACAGCAACACTGGGACCTGGGGCTGGCATAAGGAAAGTCCACACCAGGAAGGCCCTAGAGCATCTCTAGGATGAGACCCACTTGTGGGGTTTCCCATGATGTTGCCTTTGAGGTGTCAATCAGAGAAGCCCGTGGGGAAAAAGGAGCTTCCATTTCTTGCCCTCTTCCACTGATGCTGTCCAGATGCAGAAGTGGTTGAGCCTCTCGGAAGATGCAAGGCTTGGCATAGAGGGCTGGGCTTCTTCACTGGCCCCAGCAGCCTCCTAAAGGCTGTTTCCTCATTACTCATCTCCTCACACCCCTCTATAAACCTCTTGATCTTCAAACATCTCTCAGAAGGCAAATATACTTGGTGTCAGGCAGAACTGGAGCAGCTGCCAGCACGCTGCCTTCCACAGCATTGGGATGGAGATGGTCAGGAAAATTACTCCGACTCAGCTGGTGAAACAAGAATCTCTTTTTTCCTTTTCCCTCTTCGGATAGAAAGGCAGCTCTTTTCCTCAGCCATGATGGGATCTCCTGTCTTTCAACATTGATCAGTCACAAATCAAAGCAGTGCTGGGTTGTCACCTTCTGGAACAGCACTTGCTGCAAGCAGCATCTCCAGCAGACATTATCCATGCCCTGCACCAGATCCCAGGATCTGCTCTGGGCTGAACCTGGTGGCTGGGCAAGGCTAAGTGACATCACAGCCCGAAATTCTGACTGTGGTTCCCAAGCTTTGTTTGTTTCTCCTCTGCATGTCCAGGAAATTATTTTTCAAGAGGCCTGGACAGTGTCAAGTCTTTAAGGGAATGCATGGAGAACGCGGCGAACCCAGGAAATATTGGGGACCTGTTGCTTCAGAAGAAACATATCCCTGAAACCCTGTGAAAATAACCCCATTTCCCTGTGGGCAGCAGTGATCTGGCTTGAGATGTCTTTAAGGTGGGCCTGATTATTTTGTTGCACGGAAATGATTCTAATGAAGTCTGGGAGGGTGGCAGTGCCCGCAATGCCACATCTGAGAAGAGGCCTGGCTTCTGATTCCTGCAAAGCCACTCTCTTTGCTCAAGCTTTCCCAGCCAGGGTGTGTAGAGCAATAAAGATCCTCTTGAAAGCTCTTGACAGCTTGTCAAAGGAGAGGCTGTGAATGCTGAAGGCATCCATGACACAGAGTACAAGCCTCTCCGGGGGTTTTGTCCTGCAAAACTGGATTTCAGGAAAGGCTTGTCGTTGGGCAATGTTTTCTGTCTTCACCACGGGGGGTTGAACAGGCTTCAAAAAGAGCAGCAAATGCAAAAACCCGTTGGTTGACTCACGGGTCAGAGGCTTCAAGATGAGACTCCCACACACACTTTGCAAAGAAAACACAGGAGATAATGGGGCAAGAAAACCTTGAAAATCCTTTTCCCAGCCAAAGCAGCCAGTCTCTGTCCCCGGGTAGCTCTCTTGCAGGGTTAGAAAGCCTCTCCACTTCCATGGTGTACATAAACACATGCCATATTCCCCATCAGAGGGTGATAAACACACTTTTAACTCTAAGTGTGTTTATCTGCTGGCTGACAAGCTCTGCTTAAGAGCTTAGTTTGCTGAGTCCTAAAGAGGCACCCTCCCTCCCGATGCCAGGAGGGTGCTGGAGTGTGTCTGGTGCTCCACAGGGGCAGGCCTGTCACTCAGCCCACCCAGAGCTTCAGCTCTCTGCAGGTCCACAAGCTCTGGCTGCATTTTATTTGATAGGACGACCTGCCTGAGCCCATGGGAGGGCAGGGCTGGCTGGGGCTGGCACTCAGATTTGAAGAGGTGAAGGAGGAGGCACAAGCACTGCGGTCTCTTGCTGTGCCCACAGGTGCTGAAGCTCCCTGGACACTTTTGGAAGCGTTTGCCCACGAAACGTGTGCCCACATAGTTGCAGAGGGGAAAAGTGTCCTCCTTCAGCTCAGTCCTGGTCAGGGAAAGTTTGGACATCCTCTGCCAGGACGTGAATCCTCTGTGAGGGCAAATCAGGGCAAACAAGGACCTTCCAGGCAGGGGCAAATGATCGAGCTTTTTGCTCCGTCTGCTCAAACTCCTCTTCCTCGGCGCATTTCCCACTGCATTTCAGCACAGCCTGGGGTTCTTCAAACCCCACTGCCACTGCCCATCCTGCTTTGCCGCTGTGGAAGACATCCCCCGAGTAGGAAAATATCCGTTCTCCTCCCACCTTAGGCTGCAGCTGGAAATGCAGCATAAGAGAAACGGGCTCTGACTGTGAGAGGGATTTCTTGGGAGGGCGTAGAGCACCATCTAGTGAAGGCTGGCGAGGGGACCATCAGCCAGCCTGGGGACACCGGGCTGGGGCCACCTGCCTACAGGAATCACAGAATCACAGAATTGTTTGTGCTGGAAAAGACCTGTGAGAACATCGAGTCCAACCATTAACCCAGCACTGCCAAGCCCACCACTAAACCATGTCCCTAAGTGCCACATCAACGCATTTTTTGAACTCTTCCATGGATAGTCATTCTACCAGATCCCTGGGCAGCCTGTTCCAGTGCCTGACCACCCTTTCAGTGGGGAATATTAAGCTAGTAAGACATGACTTGCCCTTCAAGAGCCCCTTCTGGCTTTAACTGTAGGCGCTTGCACCCTTAGGTAGGCACTGAGTAGGATCCTGCTCTTCTTCTCCCAGGGTTTGCACAGAGAATATTTGTCTCACCAGCAGAAAAAGTGGAAATTAGAAGGGAGTGCAGCTTCTTGTGGTGCTTCTTTTTCCAGCTGTCTGCTGTCCCTTCTGGAAGGAACAGGGCAGCTGGGACTTGTAGCTGGGACTTGTATGCAGGCAAAAAACAAAAGTCTTACGCATAGCTGAGCACAGCTGAGCTGGGCATTGCTGCCATAGCTGAGCAGAGCCCTTTGTCAAAGGGCCTGGGGAGAATTTCAGGTCCTTGAGGTTTGGACCTCAAATTGTTTTGTTCTAGGAAACCTTAAAAGCACCCAAACCCTCTTTCCTGGTGCTCTTTTTGTTGTGTGACCTCTCTTGGTCTATGCCTTTGGCCTGAGAAGTGGAGAGCCAAGACCCTCTCGCAAAGGCTGTGAGATGCTGCCCACCTGCCTACCTGCCCCTGCAGCTGCTCTAATTAAAACCTCAGGGATGAGTTAACATGGCTTTGCTTTTTTATGGATGTGTTTGAAGTGCCTCACTGCTTTGGGCAGTCTGGGCTGTAATTAAGTTACTCGCAAGGAAACTTAAAGCTTTACAATCACCCTTTATGACAAAATATCTCAGAGGGCTGTCAAGCAGGTTTATTAGGAAGTGAAAATGCCTTTTGGTGCCAGAGCAGTCACAGATGTCCAAGGACAAGTGCGTGACGGCAAATCCCTGCCAACCCCCGGCCAGGAGCAGCCTGTCCCGTGATGATCTGCCCCACAGGTTGCTGGCTGGGTCTTCTTCCAAGGCTGCTCCTTCACGGCAGGACTGCTCTGGTGAGGAGTTCATCCTGGTGTCTGTAACTGGGATCTTCCTGATGGGACGCGGCAGCCCCTGCTCCGAGCTCTATTGCCTGTCTACGCCTTCCTCGCCCAGAGGTGAGGACCAGTTGCCTTTATGCAACTCCTGGCTATAGCCCTGCTCTCACCTCAGGATGTGGTGCTTGGCCCTGAATCATTCCAACCCCTCAACAGGATCTCCAAGGCTGGACTCAGCTCTGCCTGCACCTACAGCGCAAAGCCCCTTCCAATGCCCCTCTCCCCAAATCCTGCTTGACTGAAATAATCCATGTAAGCACTTCCTTGCAAACCTGCTGAGTGTCTGCCCCTGCCACACCCCTTGGCAGAGCTGAAGGTGCTCATGCTGGCTTAGGGCAATTTGGGGATGCTCTTAAGGCCACCCCATGCAAATCAGGACCCCAAGGGAAGGAAGAGCTGGGCCCTGGAGTCCCTTCCGTCCCCTTCCCAAGGCCATGATGTGGCCTTTTGCTGGCTGTGCAAAACCCTCTAGAGGGAGCCCCGAGCACAGGCATCCCCAGGCAAGGTCCCACCAGGTCACGAAGATGCTCTGTGCGTGTTCAGATGGAGGTTTTGTGGGGGTTTTGTTGTTCTTTGGGGTTTTTCTTCTTAGGGCTCCCCACTGCTTTAATGACGTCATGGGCCGCAGCTGTGGGCTCGTTTGCCCTCTCCGAACACTTCTGCATGTTCCCATCTCCCCAGGTGTCTCCTCACCCACCTCCAGCATCTGTCCCCCTCAGACCTCACTGAAGAGGGCTGAAATCACCCGTGGGGAAACCTCCTCCCGTGATGCCTCCAAGGGCACTGCACTGACGGAGGGCTGGCACCTCACTGCCCTGGCCCCAAAAGCCAGCTCTGGTGGGGAGCATTTTGGGGCAGCAGCATTTACTGGCATTTACAGCTCTTCACACAGCAGTGCCCTGGGCCATGGCTGGCTGCTGGGGAGTCCCCAGGCGCTCCTGTGCAAGGAGCACGACTTTGTTTCCTCACAGAAAGGGCCCTGCGGGTCTCAGTGGTGGCTCCATTCCCAGCCCATGCTGACAGCCAGCCCAGGGCGGGCAGGAATGAGCTTCCCACGGCGAGTTGCTGGGAAATGGCAAGGACAGGCCTTTTGTCCTTGCCTGGCAGGCTGAGCGTGGTGCATGGAAAGGGACACTCTGAACACTGTGCTTCCAATCAGAGCCTGCCCTGGACCTGCTCACTCTGTCCAGCAATGGGTCATCGTGGACCCCTTCAGCCTCTGTGCAGGACAGGCAGGTCCCACCCAGGTGTTCAGCCAAGAGCAATTCTGAGTAGTTTCTAGCAGAAGTCTCTAAGCCTTCCCCTATTCAGCATGCTTGAGACAGAGCTCACAAAGGCTTCTTTAGTTGTCCCTCCTGCTCCTTGCATAGGTTTCCCCTTTTAGCAGGTGGGCACAAACAGGAGGTCCTGCAGGAGATGCTGGATCGGGTGGTATTTCAAGGATTTGTGTGTGCCTGTGTATAACAAAGGCATGGGCGTGGGCAGCTGCTTCCATTAGTCTCAGAGTGTGTCCCATGGTCTGACTGCACACGGACCAGCAAAGGTCACCTGAGCTCCAAAGGCAGCTATCCCGCTGCAGACCTTCCCAAGGGAGTATCCTACCTCTTCCGCCACCCCTCTGTCCTCCTTCTGCCACTCTGGACCTCTGGGTCATGCATGCCCAGCAGATACCCTGGCACTCCTAGGCCGTGTATCCGAGCAGCCGCTAGGTGAATTGGGAACAGCAATGGAAGCTGCACAGTGCCATTGGAGCAGCTGCCCTTCCCAGCTGGGCTCTGGCCCCGGTAGCTTCCGGCAAGGCTTGCAATGGTTCTCTTCCTCAGCCTCATGAGTCCCTCCTCCTCCTCAGCTACTTGCAACATCAAAGCCCTGAAGTGTCCACTCCTCCATTCTCAGGAGATCTGCTTTAGCAGTTAGTGAAGGATTTATGCCGTGATAGGACAATCACTGCTGCCGTAGGAATAAGTCTCACGGATATTAACCATATTGGGATCAAGGCCCTGCTGGTTCGCCTTCTCCAGCCTGGCTGGATCTTCCTTCCTTTCCTGCCTGTTGCTTTATTCATTTACAAGTCCTGTGAAGTCCCGAGCGACATCTGATTTCCATCCAGTTGGACAGCAAACTTACATTTTTCTCACGGTCCCTGTGCTCTTGTGCTTTGGGTCTCTGCCAGGCACTTCACATCTTTAACTTGCCCTTTTTTTTTTCCTTTCAGACCACGTTGCTTAGGTCCTCCCTCCCTCTTTCCTCCCAGCCTTTAAAGGAAGCAAAATAAAAACGGTCAACAAGAAGAGCCAAGCTCCTTCCAGGACTCCCCAGGGATGGACCCGCTCCCCTCCCTCCATGCCAAGTGGCTCAGAGATGCTTTCCTGCAGTCCCAGCAACAGCAGCTGCTCAACTTTCTACTCCAAACGTGAGTAATGTAGCAGCCAGTGCTGGTAAAAGGGACTGCTCTCCCTCCCATTTTGCTCAGGGCTCTGCTGTCACTCGGGTACAAGTCACTTCCCCCCAGTCACTTGCCAGTGCCAGATACCCTGCACGTTACTTCTGTTTCCCAAAATTCTGGGTAACTGCTCTCATTTTGGGGGGCCGAGTGGATGTTCCTCTCCCCAGAGGTGGTGGTGTTCTGCTGCTCACCCACTTCCAGCCATCACGGGAATGCAGAGGGAATAACGCAACAAATACCCTCAAACTGACTTCCTTTTCCACCACCCCATGGCCTTTTTGCTTTCTGCTCTGCTGGCGGCAGGGTGGGAAAGAGACAGGAGCACATCCTGGTTTCCCCCTCCCCAAACCTCTTTCTTCCCAGGACTTCTTCCCTTTGACACCCTATGGATACAGGAATGACGCAGAGATGCTGACTCAGGCACCAAACTCCAGCATGGTAGAAACTCCTGCTGGTAGCAAAGCTTGGGAGCTGGCTGAAGGCAGCAGGGACCAGGGCAGGTTTCCCTAAAATACCCCAAAACCCACCAACCACAAGAGCATTCACCACTCCCATTAGCTGCTGGCGCTCAAAGGCATCACAGCTATGCTGGGATTGGGGCTTTTCTAGCGATCCACACTGAAATGGAATGCCATGGTGGCTTTTCTTCTGCTTGGACATGACCTTGAAGCGGAGTGAATCCGAAGTCACGGTGAAAACATCTTTCTGGATCAGATGTTTTCTGGGCTGCTGGGGCTGTGCACCCCATTCTCACATAGAGGCAAGTGTGTGGAAATCTGCTCTTGTGCCAAGACTTATTTTGATCCCAGTGAACTTTGCTCCTTCATGATTTCCTCCGCATGAAGCAAAGTCCCTCAGGTCAAAATGTCTCCCTGTTTTACGCAGAGGAAGTCTTACGGCAGCATAGATATACAGCTCTGCCATGCAGACTCAACTGCTTTTGCTAGGAAAAATGATTGATATTTAAAATACATCATGTTTTGAATCAGAAGTAGGAGTTTTGCGTAAGCAGCTGAGCCTGCCCTCAAGTTTTTAAGGGCATGAGGAATCTCACCAGTCAGTGACAACTGAAGGCAAAGGCTGCTCATCCTTTTAGGCTGGGCATTTTCTGCACCTGCTCATGGAGATGCCTATTTGAAGCCAGCTAATTGCAGAAATGTCTGTCATGTTACAAAACAGCAAAAGATGCACTTGATTTTTCTTTCAGACTGGACTAATTGGTTTCTGCATCCCAGAAGGTGACAGGAATCTGCTGAGACCGCAACAAGTGCGTTTTGATGAAATTTGAAAGCATCATTTTCTCTTCTTCCTAGTCAACTAAACTCTTATATGTGCTGTATATATGACTTTGCCTCTCCTCCTTACCCCAAGCTGTCGCCCCATGCCTGGGACAGGTTTGTGAGGCACCACCACGGCACCTTTGCCCCAGCCTCTGTCTTGGTCAGTCTTTCCACCACATTAAATAGGCTGCTTTCAACATTTTCCTTGACTTTAGGCAAAACTGCAAAGGCAGCAGTTTTCACCCCATTCCTAGGTCTCATCCCCCAGCACCTCCTGAGGGGACTCCTGTGCAAGCCTTTCAGGAGAGGTTAGGCTTGAATGTGATGGTCAAAGAAGAGTTTAGGACTCTTAAGCCTGACTTATTTCTTTTCCCTCCCTCTCGTGAATCAGTTTTACTTCTGTTTGCTGTGGTGCCTGAAGCTGCTGTGGGCTGAGCTTGGTGCAGAGAGCCGGGCACGCGAGCACTTGTCCTGGAACTGGGGGGACCTTGGTGCCTCCCTGGGTGGCTGCCTCCTCACAGCACCTCGGGCCGCACCAGTGGTGCTATTCGGTGTCATCTAGTTTTAACACACCACCAAGAGACTCTTCTGGCTGTGTCCTGTGGAGACTGGAGGCAAAGGCAGGCTGGGTTATGCCAGAGGAGTGTTGCTTCCCACACGGGCAGGTCAGTGCAAGGTGCTGGTGCAGCCTTGAGGTGCCAGAGCACCACGGCTTATCAAAGTCTCTGCTCAATTACTGGGATGCTGCAGGGAGAGGAGCCTGCCCCTTCACCTCTTTTGCCTGTTATCCTCCTTTTGTGACCATCTATGGAGTCTAGATAGGGCTGGGACCCACACAGAGAGCTTCCCCTCATTTTCAGCTGTCTGGATGAAAGCTGGGAGTGCTCCATGACTCACCTTTCTCCCTTGCACGAGGAGGAAACTTTCCTTTATTGCTTCCCTCTGCGATATCTTCATGTAAAATGAGTCCTGCTGGAATGCACCAAATCCCTCTTTCAGGGGATTTGCTGCGTGGGGCATCCTGCAAGCTCCCTTTTTCCCTTTTTCCCTTTTTCCCCCTCCCTGTTGCATCTGCACCACATCTCTGCTCCATAGGGGCACCTGGAGGCCATGCTGTGGTTCCAGTGTGGCTGGAGTTTGGTTTGCATCTGAAACAGAAATCAGTAGTTGGAGCAACAATGAAAAAGAAGATTAAGAAAAAGGAGAAGAAGAAAAACAACAACAATGAGAAGGAGAAGAACACAAGGGAAGGACCTGGAGTGAAACAGTGAAGGAACACAGTGTGCTTGGGTGACGTTGTGTTTTAGCCCCTCTCTATTTATACTCCCATCTTTTTCATTATTGATCTTGGAAAGAAAACAGAGGAGAAGTGTGAATCTGAATTTGAGATGCTTTACAGCAGTGACCTGATCAGTGTACCTAAAAGCCTGGATTTTGTCAGCTCTCTCATGTGGATTCTCTGATGTCTGATACGGGACAGGGTAACCCACAGCCAGAGCCATCAGTTATTTTTTAATTTTATAACCACTCAC
The DNA here is from genome assembly GCA_013397725.1 of Rhagologus leucostigma. Taxonomy (NCBI): domain Eukaryota; kingdom Metazoa; phylum Chordata; class Aves; order Passeriformes; genus Rhagologus; species Rhagologus leucostigma. The sequence goes on from VZTD01005947.1 coordinate 874,098, forward strand.
CATTTTCTGTGAAAAAACTATGGAGCTTTAATGACAGTCTTGGAGGGTTCTACCCTCTGCAGTGTCTTGCTGAAATTAGGCAAGGAGTGTCCCAACTCCCTGGAGACAGCAGGATTGTGCCAGAGGGTACATGCCAGTAATAAAATCTTAAAAGTGTCACAGTCCCTTCTAGGAAAAGTGGAATAAAAGAGTCCAAAACTTTGGGGTTTTGGGGCAGAAGTGGTTTCAGCAGCATGCTAATCCCTGATATGCATTACAACTTTAAATCAGTGCTTTAAAAATAGGTCCTGTGATGATGAAACACGCTGTCAGGAAATGTCACTCACCGTGTGACATGGCAGATGGAGATTTATATGGTAACGCCTAATGATTTTAATGTCTTCTGTCTAAAATGGGACTTGGTGCTAAAAATCAAGCTGTACAAGGTTACAGTGAGTGCTGGGCTACCGCTGGCAGAGCCTTGCAAACAGAGGAAATTCTGTGGCGAGCACTTGGCGACAGCACTGAGACATTGCAGCAGTAAAACCTCAAAGCACATCCCCGAAATGCAGTGTGGGACTATGCATGAAAGACTTCAGGGCTGTCCTGGGCAGGATGAGCCTGGGGCACCCTGAGGATCTGGCATGGGGACACGTATGGCTCGCATTCCTCGAGTGATGTTGCAAAGAAAGGATTAAGAGAAGACTTATTTTGGTTGCAGAAAAGCCACTAGCAACTGAAAATAAACAGGCAAGACATCAGCTCCCACTGAGTTTTGAATAAAATGCAGGATTTGAAAAGAATAGTTGTTTGTTTCAAGCACAGCTTCAAGAAAGGCAGAAAAACCTTTGATCTCCTGAGCCCCTCTGCAGTGCAGCTTTAGTTTTGGATGTGTGTCTTGTTGGGTGCAGATCTTAATACAGTTATTATCTTACATGCTTGATGCTAAAAAAGAAACTTGCTAGTCATGGCTTTGGTGCACGACATCTGGGTGCCAGAGAGCTTGGGAGGTGATGGAGGCAATGGTCCAGCAGCACCAAGGAAGTTTTCCTTTGAGGGATGTTGCTTCAGCCCTACCTACCCGCTCTGCAGTTCCCAATGCCTTGGAAAGCTGGACCCTCCAATGAAAGGGAGCCCTGACACCCCCAAGGACTGATTTTCAGAGGAGGGACAATAGGAATGCAATTTTTTTTCTCAAAAAAACCCCTTTTGGTTCAAATCGATGCCAGCGAGCAATGGAATGAATTTGAGCTCAGTTTTCTCTCCCTCCTTCCGAGTCTCTGATTTCAAAGCCTTTGTTTTACCCTTTAAACAGACATAGGTTGCTTTAAAGGCAGAGCAGTGTTTCCCTCCTTGGCTAATTAAAGCCCCAAAATTTGCGTTTGTGCAATGAGCTTGTCTGGTCCTCAGTGAGCACAGAGGTAACTCTGTTGTAGCACTTTGATCATGCCTGGACACGACTGCACCTGCTCCCGCTGCCCTGGCGCCACTCCAGGCACGGAGAGAAGGTACCCAGGGAGGGAGAGAACCTCTGGCACATAAAAGGGATCCCACCTTGGTTAAAGGGTGTGGTGGGTGCGATGCCTGCACGGTTGGTTGGTGGTGGCCACCCCTGGGTGAACAAAAGGGAGCTGGGGGAAGGCTCTGCTTTGGTGGATGGTGCAACAGATGATCCCAGCTGGAACGCAGTCAGTCCAAGGCTGCACCAGCCCTATTCCCCTTCACTTCCTACCATGGCATCTGTGCATGATTCCTGCAATTTCTACTCTCAAACATGCCTCCTACCTCTAAATGTGATTTCTGGGGGGTGACACCCTTGAGAAAAGGGTTCAGGGTGTGTAGCAATGCCATCTGTACCTATATGCTGAGAGCACTCAGCTTTTTACCCAGCAGGGTAGGAGACTTAAGCAGATCTGTCTTAGCTGAAGGGATAATTCCTTTGGCCACAAAGAAGGTGAGCTGTGCCTGCCTGAGGGGTCACGGAACCTGTGAGACCTCAGGCACAGCTCATAACCATAGGTAGGAGGAGGTGATGTGGATGTAATGGGAACAAGGAAGAGGGAGGGTGGCAGTGACAAGTTTTAGGGACCTGGGTGGTTGATGCTGCAGGTGGAGTGAACACGGGCCTGTGTTTGGGCTGATGTCATGAACACCATCCTTCAGACAGCCATCAGCAGGGTTAGAGCAGGGCACCGGGGCCTTTTGGACATTGGGCTTTATTGGGGAAAAGAGGAATATGTAGAGGAAGGAGGAGAGTAAAACAATTGTTGCATGAAAAGAAACAAATGGGGATAAATTAAATGTGACCTGAAGAAGTCACCAGAAACATTGTCTGACAGAGGTTTGGGGGTGGAGGGAAGAGGCAGCTGCTAAAGGCAGCTCTCTGGAGGAGCTGGCAGCGCTGGGGGAAGCAAGACTTGAGCTTAAACCTCTACAGAATCACATTGCACCACGACTTGCCCTGACTGGCTGTGCTGAAGCTCCGGGTGTCCAGAGAGCTGCCTGGGTCAATAGAACAAGTGAGGCCCATGGTCACCTCTTTCCTGCTGCTCCTTGTGCCTGCAACACCTTCCAGTTTCCTGCCCCCAGTGGTTAATCCACGAGCCCCTGGTGGGTAATTCATTCACCAGCCCTCAAGGCTTCTCTCCTGCCTGAGCCCACCTCAGTGGGAGCAAGCAGAGCACAGCTCCACATCACCTCCTCCAGCTTTTCCTGCTCCAACCCAATCCGGTTTGCACTGATGCAAGAAAAGAGTTGCACCGAGTTGCTCAGAAACAGGCCCCTCCGGTTATTTCCAGCTACTCTAAAACTGTTTGAAACCCTACACCAAGACCTCCCAGTGCTGCTTTTTCCCTGTGCTCCTATTCTTTTGTCCTTGCCTCCACCTCGGTGGCGGAGGTTTCTCCAGCACCCAGCCACACACCCAGAGCTTCTGGGAGCAGGCAGAAGCCCGCGCAGCCCCCAGTTCCCACCCAGCACCTTCTCAGCCAGGCTGCAGCACGGAAAGTCAAGCCCTGTAGCAGCAGTGGCAGCAGGGAGGCAGCAGCAGCTGCTGTATGTTCAAGAAAAATCAGCAAATTCTCTGCTGAAATGGAGCATTTGTTCCCCCTGCTTGAATGCTTCTGTCAGCTATAATAATATAATATATTATTAATATTTATTATTATTATTAAGTCCAAGGATGATGTCGCTTCACCATTGCCTCACTACCTGTCACTTCACAGCATCTTGGTGTTGCAGGCACCTCTTACCCCTCCCCTGCAGACCACCTCTGCCACAGCTGATGGATCCTGGGAGTTTGTTTTGAGGTGTGTAAGCTAAGAGCTGGCAGTGCCATGAGCACGGCTTGCTGGGCATGACTCGCTGCTGTGGGGGACAAGCTGCTGCCTCCAGGGCCCCCATGGGGCGACATGTGTGTGTTTGGGCTGGGGTTTAAGATGCTCCAGTGACTGCAGCATCAGCAAGGCATCCAGAAGAAAGCTTCACCACTGGCTTTGGATTTGCCTCTGGATGCCTTTCACCTCCCATCCTGCCAGTGGGTCTGGAAACTCAGCTAAAAAAGCTGTAGTTGCCCACCAGTGCTTGTGACTCAGTGCTTGGCAAATTTAGGCACTGGCCAAGCAGTGTCCAGGGGCCTGCTAATCTCTTGAGGAGTCCCAGCATCTCCGAGTGGGGAAATCTGTGTAATCCCACATACCGAGGGGTCTCCTTCCTTCCCTAAAGAGTTGGAAAACACTCATAAAAAACTAATGTCTGATGTAGGCATAAATTGTACAGATGCTTTGTGCTCCCTCTTTCTCAAGCCCCTTTATTCTGGAGGTTAAGAAATATTGTATTTTTATCTTCTTTTCTGTCTTCTCCCCCTCCTTCTTGGCCTCAAGCCTCACACCAGTAGCCTGCTCTAATAAATAATGTAACATCTGTCCGGGCAGTCGTTTGTGGTCTGATCTTATCTGATGGATCGTGTCAGCAGGAGGGCTGAGCCAAACCTGCTCTGCTCTCTTCCACGTAGGAGATCTATTCCAGCGTCCTCTGGGACAGGTGCTCTGTTCAGGTATTGATCCTGTATCAGAGCTACCAGCAGGTCGGAGCACCATCTTCCTGCTCTGTGCACGAGCACCCTGGCTCAGCACGTGGAGAAAGCCCACATGGCTTAAGGAAATAAAACCTCAGGGATTTAAGCATAGGCCTAAGGTTTTACAAGTGCCTGACTGTGTTTCTGAGCTGAGGCCTGAGGGAATGGTGTTATTGTATTACCCAGTCTTTATGGGATTGCCATGGTCTGGTGGGAGCAGCCAGGCAACCGTGGAGATTTCCTGGGGCCCTGGGCACATGGCCTGTTTGAATTCCCTTCAGTATTACTTGGACTGGGTTGGGTTAGTCTGTCAGGACAAAGAAAGCACAAGGAAACCTGCACTGAAGATGTTTCCATAGCCAAAACTGCACTGTATGTGTCAAAATCTTGCCTTATTTCCCAATGTTCCCTCTATGGTCCGGGGGAAAGGGACTCACACCTACATCAGAGCAACAAAAAGCATCTTTTCTGGGCTGTGTATGAGGAGATGCAAAGCTGACCCTGTGGCAAGGGTGTATTTTCATATAAGGTGGGACTCCTTAAACAGCTATCTTTATGTAGGTGCTGGATCCCACTGAATGCTGAGACCCTTTCTGCTCCCAGCCAAAAGGACACTGGGGTCAGGACACAGGATTCAGTCCTAAATTTCAGAAACACTTTCTACAAATAAATCTTTCTCACCCTGCGAAAGCAGCGAAGTGATGTACCACGTGCACATGGGTACATACCCCCTGAGGGAGAGGAAAAGCCATCTGGGATCAGTGGGCTGGAGGATCAGGAAAGACCCCATACTGAGAAGGCCCTTCTTGCACAGGACTCCCCAAAACCTCCTTATTCCTCCTCCTGTCATTTGTGCCACACGGGCACAGCAGCCTTCTTTTGAATGCTACATAGCTTATACTGATAATTTACATAATAAAACAATTTTGGAAAAAAAACCCCAAATTATCAAAATAAAAACATTTTTAAGCAGTTGAAACATTAAAATATATTTCTAAATAACTTTACTTTTGAAATTATCTTTGCTTTTAAAAATTACTTCAGTCCTAATTGAAAATGAGGAAGAAGCTGGTTTTCAGGAGTTAAATTACTTGGAAACAGAGTGAAATAACTTTGCTTCAAGTTATCAGGCACCCAACTGCCTGAGCTGAAACAAAAAAAATGGAATGGGGAAGGGATTGCATCCTAAAAACCAAACCAAACCTGAGATGGGGATTGTGGGTTCTTTTCCTGCAGCACCAGAGGAAGAGGAGGAAGAAGAGGCTCTGAGCACTCTGAGAGTTTTTCTGCAGCCAGGGAGTTTTCACCCAACCACAAGTGGCTGCTCTCCAGTGGCCGCAAACTCAACTCAACTCCAATTGCCTTTTAAGTGTTTTATCTGCTGTCCTGACATGCATCTTTTATTGCCAGAGCTCTTGTGAAACTGTTTTGCAGCCTGTCCTGCTGAGCACATCCCCAGCTGAGTGGTTCAGCGGTTGTGGCAAGGGGGAACATGTGCTCATGAGCCCTCTTAAATCCATAAGGAATGGCAGCCTTTCCTCTGGAAATGCTCGTTTGGAATGGTTTCAGTCTTCAGCAAAGGCGGGAGGAATGGGAGAGTTGCATATGTGGACATCTCATGGCAGGACAGATCTATTTAAGGTCTGTTAAGATCTAAGAGCAAGAACCAAGTTCATCTTGATCCCGTCTCTCCCTAAAGGAAAGGATGAAAATCAATCACTCCCCATCCATGGTGAAATGATGGATAGTGTCTGTGGCAACTTTTCTTGTGAAAGTCATTCGAAACATCTCTCCTTCTATTGAAGCTGAGATCAGCCCAATAGCTTGAGCTTGAAATACAGTTCTGGACCAGCAGTGAGGCCCTCTCAGGACCCACCAACCTGCACAGGGACCATCTTCCTGGGGCCACAGAAAATTTTTTAGTCTCATCTATTATTACACGGCTCTTCAATCCTCCCTCAGAGGACAAGTTTGCCTCAGAGTACTCAAGTTTTCCTCCTCCCACCTGGTGAATTATTCTGGCATTCACAGCCCTATTACCTTCTAGCATTTGGTGGCCTCTGAGTAAGAAGCCACCACCACTGCTTTGCAAGTCCTTTCGTGCTCTTTACACGTATCAGGCTTTCTTGTGCATGCAGTATTACTGGGCCTGCCTGGTCTCCAGGTACTTGTGTGTATTATTGTGTATGAAGATGTCTCCTTACTCGGAGAAGAAAGTGCAGCAAGAAATACCTGTTCTGGCAACCTCCGAGTCCTTCCTACGGAGCTGTTTGAAGAGATGCCACACGAGGCAGCACCAGACTCTTCTTCTGGTCCTTGTTGGGATTCTCTGTGGCTTTGTCAAGCAGGAAATATTTCAGAAGCATATGAAAATGGTTCCTGAAACTTCAGTGCACACTTGAAGCATGTGAGTTTTCCTACCAAATACTTTCCTCAGCCACCTCCTCTTGAAATGCCAGCTAATCCTGTCTTCAGGCAAAGCAACCCCCTCCCGCTGCCTTTTGCAATGGGAAGCAGATCCCTGCCTGTCCTCGACTTCCCTCTATTACCGTAATTCCTTCTCTCCCCTCCACAGCTGTTTCTTTCAGTGAGAAAAGCCTTTTGGTTTTGGCTCACCCATCCTCCATGGTCAGTTTTCCCCAAGTGCCCATTCCTCAGTAGCCAGAGACTGCTCCGTGCAGGGCATGGTGGCCGGGGGCAAGGGATGTGCTGTGTCCTGCCATGGTGCACCAGGTGGTCCTCAAGGCTTGTCTGAGGCTGCTCAGCGACCTCCCTCAGTGGTGTCATGGGGCTTTCAGAAACTGCCTAAAGAAACACATGGGTTTGGGGACAAGGTGCTGGTGTCATCAGGCAGGAGCACACCTGGATGCTCTGCCTGCAGGTTCTGTACATGTAGAGATGAAGACAGGCAGCCTGTTGAGCAATTCACATGTGGAGGAATTCATCCCCGGGCATTCACATGGAGTAACCCTGCCACGAGGTGTCGTTATGTGTGTGGTGTATTTTTGGCTTCTGTAAACCATTTTCAGAGCCATAGAAGAAATCATTTTGGGATGCTCTGAGCTGTAGTCTACTTCTCCATGGTGATAATTTCACATTCCTACTGTGCTCGATGATCCTGGCTTCGAAATTATTCCAGTTTTCAGACAGAGGCTCCCTGTGTTTCTGTCTGTGAGGGGTGGGTTGAGAGTCTCCTGATGGTGCTGTCACCTGAGATACAAATTCGGAAGCTGTGTTATGTGCCCAACTGCGATGCCAACTGAATGCTGCCCCTTGAATAAGGTGTTAGCTCACACTCAGCACAGCGGCATGAAGGGTATCAGCGCTGTGCTGCACTGTTCACTGAGAACAGTGTGCTGAGCACCTCGCACAGTTCATGAGAAGATGCAGACGAAGCCTCGCAGAGGTTCTGCTCTGCAGCCCCCGCTTTGCTTGGCATCAGCAGCTACCTGCCATAATTGGGCTCACTTGTCCTGCTGCGAGGACACCAGCCTTTTGCTAACAGAACAAGTCTCTAGGACCCTCAAACCCTCTCAGCCAGGCAAATCTGCACCAGAGATATCTCTGGGTAAGCAGGACAGTTCCTCACCTTTGAAGCCCAGTGAGCACCAGGTATCTCAACCCCAACACTTCTGCTCTTGGAGAGCTGACAGTGGGGCAGCCACCAAAGATCAGTGTCCCCACGTCACACTGACAGAGGCTCACATGTCAAACCCCTTAGAGCGTGTGCTGGCTGTGGTCCGGGCTGGAGGACAGGCTCTAGAGAGAAACTGTGTGTGAGTGGTGCAGTTTGGATGGTTCCAGCTCCTGTCCCCTTCCAGCTTCTTGGAGCTGCTTTAGCACCCGTGGATATCCATGTCGTGACTCTGCAAGCATCTGCAATGACAGCTGCCAAGCAAGGTGCTAACTAACATGACTAAAGGAATTCACAGCTGGCCCTGGGATTGCCAAATCTCTGCCTTTGACTGGAAATGTGTCGTGTTTTTTACCAGTGTCACGTGCCCATGGAAAATATCATCCACAACTGGATACCTCAGTGCCTTCTTGTCCCTCCCTCACCAGCCTGTGAGGACTTCAGGAGCTCTGGGAGTCAGAAGAGGCTGATGAAACCCCAGGAACATGACCCAAAGCCCAGGCTGTGGGGTGCTGGGGCTGTGCTTGCCCGCTGATGCAGCACTGTGGGGAGGGGGAAGGAGAAGCCAAACAGCTCAGAGCTCACCCACTGCTGATGTGGTGGCTGTGCCAGGCTGTGCCGTGCAGCCCCTGCTCAGCTGTGTGCCAACGGAGAGGTCTCCTGCCCCCTTGCAAGAGCATCCTGTTCACTTATGCATGAGCATCCAGGGAGCCTGTGCTTTCACATCCAAAGCAATTTGCACCTGAGTGCTCAATTCACTTACACATGAGCAGCTGAACAACTTACACGTGAGCATAAAGAGTCATCAACAAGTGTTCTGTGCAGAAGGGAGGACCTTGGTGGGCAACCATCACTTCCTAGCACTGAGCTGGAGAGCTGGAGCAGGAAAAATGAAGCTGGTGACTTGGGAGAACAGAGCTCTGGGGACACAGACGGAAAATGTGTTACATTTAAATTGCCCTAATGTTTTTTCTCTTTTACGGAGCTGTAAGCCAAGGTATTCTTACGATTTACTTGCTGTTGCTGATCGCTGTACCTTTGGTATGTACCTCTGCTTATGATTCTTTGTTTGGTATGGATATTAATGTACAAAGAGCCTTAGCAAATGTGTATGAATTGCCTGATGATTTCTTTCCATCAACTGAAGATTTATTAAGGGATGCAAAAGATGCTTTAGAACCTTATATTAAAAGTGGATCTTTAAAGAAACATGTTATCCTTGCTACTCATTTTTTTAGATTTGATTGAAGATTTTTGGGTAACAACTAAGGGCATGAATGATGTCGCACAAGCTTTAGTTCCATTAATTCCTGAAGATACTCCTAGGATTCCAGAATCTAGTTATATCACTCCATCAGAAGTAGAAGACATAGGTTTATCAGATATATTTAATACGCAAGAGGAACTGATTGTGAACAAGTACCCTGATTACCCTGTAGTTGCAAGGGTCCATACACATTTGATGGTATATAAGAAATTAAATGAGCAATCCCTTGACAAAGCTAGAAGATTATTGTGGTGGCATACAAATTGTTTGATTTGGGGAGAACCTAACGTCACCGATTATATTTCCCGTTTGAGAACTTGGTTTTCTACCCCTGAAAAATACAGAGGTAGAGATGCCCCAACCATTGAGGCAATCACTAGACCAATACAAGTGGTGAGGCCTGACATTCGTAATAGGTGCAAGGACTGGGGTTTGCAATGGTTATTTGTTCAGACTGCTGTGGCCTTCCTGGCTAAGTGTTCTGCAGATGTGAGTGTTTGCAGTAAGTACTGCATCCAGGTTTTTACAGCATTAATTCCTCCATCCTGGTCCTTGAGGACAACGGGTGAAATCATGACAAGTACAGATATCTGGACTTTGATAATGTTGACCCTGATACTCTAGTCCATGGTGTAATGGGTGGAGCTCATAACAGATGAAAATTGGGGCTGTAATGCTGATAATTCCCAGGCTCTGGTCCCCAGGGGCAAGGAGTGAAATTTTCGTGCCTATGCACACATTGTTTCAGTATTAACCCCTGTGTCTGGTGTGCAGGAAGCAAGAGGGGAGCTTGAAATAGCTATGTATTAGGATTGTGATGATGTTGAAAGTAAAGTTGATAATGGATTTGTGTTCAAATGGCTTTAAGGATGATCTTCAAGGAGAGGAGTGACCTGGGCATAAACTGCAGGGTTTACTGCACTCACCCATGGGTTCTAGTTAGTTCTCACAGGAGAACCCAACAGGTTCATGCACGAGCAGCTGAGTGCCTGCATGAGCACCCTACTAATTCACGCATGAGTCCCCAGTCAGTGCCTGCCCAGACCATCCATGCCTGGGCAGCCCATCCATGCCCCCGTGGCTGCCTGACCAACCCACGCATGAGAACCCTTCCTGCCCATGCACAAGCACCCGAGTGAGTCACGCATCAGCGCCCGCCTTGCTCACGCATGGGCACCCAATTAATCCGTGGAGCAGCGCCAAGTTCATTTATGCATCGTCACCCAACCGGTTCATGCCTGAACACCCAAACAGCTCAGAAAAGCGTGGTGAGAAGGTTGTGTTCACCCGTAGTAACAGAAATACAGTCGGAACTCCCCGGGTTGAGACTGTTCAGCCTGCAGTGCTACTGAGTCCTAATCACACAGCAGCAGGGTCACGTAGGACCTGTCTCTGGGCCATGGAAGGGAGCTGGAAAGAGGGAGACAGGGGCAAGTTTTGTCCTGATGGTGATGCTGAGATCATTGCCTGGCTTGCTGTATAAAGGGACTCCTACAGCACCACAGCTGGGGACAGGACCTTTGGGAGCACCCTCTTCTACCTCCTTTTTTTAAGCAGCTCCCAAGATGAGTTTGGTGGCCCATTCTGTGGTCTGAAAGGCTTTGCCAGCCTCCTCAACCTGGACATTTGGGGGAGTGGAAACCCCAGCTGCAGGCAAATACATTTTTTAGACAACAAGCTCTGGCTTTTTTGACTGCCGACTTTTAATTGCTTTGCAGTGAGCACATCAATAGGGGTAACCTGTCATCACCCAGCCACTCAGAAACTGGCCACTGGGCTAAGATCTGAGTTTTAGATACCTTGGTTTCTACCTCACAGGGGCAGAGCATCATGACTGTGACTGCCTCTGCCCCACAAGCATCTTCTGGGGGTCGGGTGTTTCACCTGGGGCTTTCTGCACAGCACAACACAGCACAGGATCCTCCACCAAGGCAGGGGTTGGGTCAGACGGCCACTTTCTCATTCTCTGCAGGCACACAGAGGGTGAAACTGCTGGCTCAGGCAAATGGCCACCCACAGCCAACCATTGCCTCTATTCAGCTGTTTGGGTTTTACTGCAGATGCTACTTATTAGGTTGTCTTTTTGTTCTGCATTGCATGACCCAGCAAACACAAATAATTGACCGTTTGCAGAGTTGAATGACAAATAATAATCAGGTAAGCACAGGCATATTTGCACAAGAAAGAGACAAAGTAGGTGGTGCTGAGGTTGGAGACGTTAAATCAGTTTAGGAACAAACTCAGCAGGAAACCCCATTTATTTCCTTTACTTCCATGTAGACCTGATTCCCACTGATCTCAGGTAACTCGGGGAAACCTAGCCTAACCTTAGCAAAGCACGGACAGAGTTTTATGGGACCAGTTTCAAAGCTCACACCTCCAGAACCAGGCAGTACTCATTGCAGACATGGACCCCGGAGGCCAAATCCTCCTTTGGACTTTGCTCCTGGATGCTCCTGGACAGGGAAAACCAGTTTGGTGTGGTTGAGTCTGTGAGTGTCTCTGCCAGAGTGCCCAGCTCAACACAGCAAAGTGACGGGGTTCACACAGGGGGCAGGAGGCAGGGGGGGTGTGCCTGGGTGCTCCGATGGGTGATGGCCACCCTGAGGTGTCCCCTGCCATCCATCCCTGCCTGGCCATGGATGGAGCTGCCTTGCCCTGGCCTGGTTGTTTCGGGACTGGTACTTCAAGGGAAGGTGCACTTGAGCCCGCCTTGCAGATGGAGGTTAACACTGGGAGGATGGGATGGACTCTGTGCTCCTCATCCAGCTCAAATGATGCATCCACCTCACATTCGGGGAAAAATTCTTCTCTCACACATCTGCTGCCCACCTGGGATGCTGGAAAAAAACCCCACGCTTTTTCTCTGCCCTTTTCTTATCTTTGTCATAGGAGAAAGATTGTGACTTCAAAGGAAAAAGGGATGGGGAAGCCTAACCTCAGGAAATATTTAAAAATAAATTAAAACCAAAAAAAGNAAGTTAGGCAGCTGCTCTGTCTCAGACAGATGTGAGCCGGCCGCAACGGCTGAACAGCCTCTCACAGCAACTCCTCAGCACAAGGATGGAGCATGGGCAGGCAGTGGGCAGGAGACTCTGCTTTGCATGGACACCCTGCTATCTGCCAAACACTCTTCCTATGGCCGAGGTCGAGCAGAACTGGCAAAAAATTTTCTCTTCCTCAATCCGGATTTGCAACTGCTCTGCTCCAGGTTTGCCAAGCACCATGGCAGCAAGAGCTGGCAAACCTTTCTCAAAACAAAAGCTCCGTGGGGCTGGGTGAAGCTGAGAAGGGTCCTAAATTAATAAATGTAAAAGTAGAAGAAACCCACACCAGGGCAGTTACTTTAATGGAAATAAGCTGCTCGATTTTGCCCTTGAAAGTTTATGGCGTTTAAAACAATTGTAAACATGTCAGTGTACATGGATACGGTTTCTATAGCAGCACAGCAACAGTTAAGGGCTTGCTCCCAAACATACCCCAAAGGAAACTAAAAATAGTGTGTCTGCTGGATCAAAATCTGTATACATATTCGGGAAGACATACAGAAACTAGGAGTTTGTGAACCTCCATCGTTTTTTTCAATTTTTTCCCTTATTTCCTCCCCCCTTTCTGAAGGGACTGGAAGGAAGGTGCCGAACTAAGCAGCAGAATGCGGGGAAGGCCGTGCCCAGTGCTGGCAGCCCTGTCCCTAGTCCCTCCCAGCCAGTGCCAAGCCGGTAGGATGCCGTGTCCTCTCCCCACCCTGACACGAACAGACCTATCAGCCAGCGCTCGAAAGATACCTCCTCCTCTCCCCTCTGCTCTGTCCTCACGGTTGCCTGGTTGCAAGCAATGCCTGCACGTTCCCGCTGCCTCTGCCGCAGCCTGGGAACCAGCGGAGCCGCTGGTTTCCCCTGGCAGCACAGAGAGCTTCAGGGACACAGGAAACTCCGTGTCCCCCTCCCTTCCTGCGGTGGGGCAGGGTGCAGAGAGGGTGCAGTCCTGCCCATCCCTGCAGCAGGGTGGGAAGGGCAGTGGGTGTGGGCTCATATGGATTTAGGACTTGGGGAAGTTTACTCCTGCCTTTGAACCGGCATTAAAACCAGCTCGGGAAGCTGGATGCTCTGCAAAGCAGGACCCTGCTGGGGCTGAAGTGCCTCCTTCCTCGGCCAGCCTGGCCCAGGCACCCATGTCCAGTCCTAGGGTGGCTTTCGGCCACCAGCCCTGTCACTGGCAGCATCTCCTCTGGCAACCCAAGGCTGCCTTTGAAGCAGAAGGAGCTTTGCTCGTGTGGTTTGGCAGGGGGGAAAAGGCTTTTCGGCAAAGGAGGGTGTGTGCTCCTCAAGAGGAGCATTCAGAAACACTCCTGTGGCTGCATGGGAAGGGTTTGCAGTGACAACATCCTTCGGAGTGAGAGTGCAAAAGTCCATTGTGTTCCTAAGAGACCGTGTGATGCGTGTCACAGCAAAAGCCAAGACGTGCAGCAGAGAAGCCAGCCGAAATACACGGCAGATACAGCACGCCACAGCCAGCACTGAGAAATCTAGCTTGATGCAAAGCAAGGATTTTCAGGGTAAAGAGAAGCACTCGGGACATGCCATGGGCAATCTCCTTCCCAAAGAACACGGTCTTAACATTACCCTTTTTTCCCATGCACTTTCACACTCAGGAAAATGCCAGTTATAAATGCTGAATGAAGGAGCATTTAAAATCCCTCGAAGTGAAACTGTCTCACATCTTCCTTATTTTCTTTTTTTTTTTTAAAGCATCAATGCTCTCATGACAAAGCACCAAAGCTATAATGGCATTTAAGTGTCCAACTACCCCACGGCAGCAGTGCCATACCCAGTGAATTGTTCATAAATGCAGCATCCCAGCAATCATTTCAGGAGGGATGCAGGCACAGAGAGCACTGCTCATGTCTGCTATCTTGAACAGCTCTACTCATGCTAAAATGATGCTGCTTTTACAACATTAAAGTTTTATGCTTTTTATTCTTTCTTAACTATAAACAGGTGCCTTCCTATGTTCTGAACACATGTTGCATGCCACAGCAGTTAATGAGTGACTGGTCCCTGCTAATAAAAAAATGCACAAGTGGATTTATTGTGGGTATTAGTTTGCAAAATAATACCTTCATAAAGAAACTTTGCAGGGAAAGGCTTTGGGAGTGTGGTCACTATCGGGGAAATAGCTTGCTAGCAGGTGAAATCATCCACCCTGTTCAGCTTTTTAGGGATGATAATTGGGATCTCTCAGATAAGAGTGAGAAATGGCATTTAGCATTGCTGCAGCATCTCTAACTACAAAGTAATAGCATCTCACCTCTCTCTCTGTTTTTATTCTGCAGAGCTCAAATTCTTCTGTTTTGACCAAATGGCATCACTGAAAGATTTGTCCGTGTTCCCTGAGCAGCATTCCTGGTAAAATGAGAATCACAAGCTGGAAACAGCACAACAAACCATACGGAAGGAAAACCGAAGCAGCTGCATCGCAACACCTAATTTCCTTTGTGATCTGTCTGGGATTTTGTGATTTTCCTATGTTTCATCCTGGTTTAAGGCAAGCAAAGCACCCTGCCAGCAAGGGCAGCGTGGCCACAACAAGGACCTCAGAGCCGTGGGACAGAGTCCAGCTGCTCTCTGGCCATGCAGCCCTGTGCTTTGAAGGACAGCTGTGGCACCATGTGTCCTCCTGCCTTCTGCTTTGCCCTTCCAGCTGTCCTATCCCCTGCCTTTAGGGTATGACTACCCTCAGTGCGATCTGAATTGCTGTTTGTTTGGGGACGATGGGCACTGGGGCAAAAATGCCCTTGGGCTGAAGCCTGGTTATGGCATGAGCTACTTGTTTATGCAACAGAAGGTGTAGCAATGTCACCATTCCCAAGGCAACTGGGAAGATGGTGCTATGGACTGGACTTCCTGGCTTCACCTGGTCCTTCCTTGCACATCACCCCTGCTCTCCACTTCCACTCTTCCATTGCTGTCAGTGCCAAAGAGGAAAGCTCTCTCCACCCCAAGACATCCAGAGAAAGATCATACCTATGCTCAGCCAGGGTTAAACTGCAGTTTTGGCTTCAGTCTTGCATTCCCAGCCACCTCCATGCAAGCTATGGCAGAGGAGAGCCCAGACACACTGTCTCCCAGCTGATTTTACTCATGGGTTATTTAAAGCAGACATTGATAGCTCTGAAGTCGCAGCAGCTGAGCGTGGCCGCCAGTGGCTAATGAAGGTGAATGTCAGGAGTCATCATCAAAGTGATTAGTATAATTAAACTGAGCTGTGAAATGCCAGTGCCAGCAGCAGAGAAGTCCCTCTGAGGTTTGCTTCACTGGATTGAAAACTAGGTGCTTCCTTTGACTCTCCTGATGCACTGTCTGGTTTTCCTTTGGTTTTCCTTTGCGTCAGTTCTCCTGTTCTGAGGCAGTTACTGAGCGCTACCCCCACGCTGGCAGCTGCTCGTGCTGTGACCACGGACAAACTGCTGCTTTTTTTTTCTTGTGGTCCCACTGCCCAAGCTGTAAAGCACAGATGAAAATATTTAGCTGCCTACCTGACAAGGCTGATGGGCAGATTAATTAATATTTCTCAAGTGCCCTGAAATTTGCTAATTATTATTGCTACATAACAACTGTTGCTAGGTAGGGAAAATTGCTGCCACCAGACTCAGGTGTGGACACTGCACCTACATTTCCTGGCCTCACAGGGGCCAAGGCCCAGCTTTGCTATGGGTCTGCATCCAAAAAAATCCTCTTTTTGGCCTCTCTGATGCTTTGCTCATGTTGCTTCTGCAGTTTTTGTTATTCCCTTTGGCTCGTTGGGCGGTACAAGACAACAGCATCAGTTGCATCTGTGTGTCCCATCCCAGAGCAACACAAGGGATGGGACCTGCCAAGGCCAGGGGTGGGCAGCAACTGGTCCGGGCATGGCTGGGCTGCATCAGAGCACGGCTCTCTCCCAGTGGGATTTGCTGGGCTGCGGATGCTGGGTGGCCCTGGAGCAAGCAGATCTTCCTGGGTGATCAGCTGTACAGGAACAGTATCAACACCCAGCCCCGGGAAACTGCTTGGCTCCAGCCACGGAGGCAGCGAGGCAAGGGTGGATCTGCCAAGCTCTGTGATACCACACCTTAGTGTCTGCGTGACTCACGAGGCGTTCTACGACTGTTTCATTTCTTTTCCCCTTTTGCACAACTGGGGGATGAGGTTTTAAAAAACAACACGTTTGCCCCTCCACTTTCTACTTTTCCTGCTGGGAAAACCTTGTTTCCAATGGCTGTGAACTTTGGCTCGGTGGGCCGTTGGTCACTCCTCCCGAGGAGCATCAGTGTTGCCGGCACTGAGGAAGAGAATGAGCTTGGGTTACACCAGTGGCTTTTGGGCTGTCATCAAGCCCCAAAGGCAACACATATATTAATAAATCCAGTGTGTCATGGGTGGCTTCCTGGTCCTGAGTCCAGCTGTCAATGTCCTACTGCTGTCAAAGCCTGCTGCAGCCCCAGACGAGGTGACTTCATCCAAACTGCTGCCTCCGAGTGGTCTCCAGCTCACACCACTTCCTAACCATGCCTGGTCAGTGCTTGAGTTCGCCAGCCTGCTCCAAAGTGGTGCTGAGGCTCTGGAATGGGATATTTCATTGTCACAAACACAGCCAATGTGTATTAGGGGCCCTTCATCACCAAGCCTTTAGAGGCCATTTGGTGGTGGTGGGGTTCTGGCAAAGACCACCAGCAGTGGGTTGAATGGTGTTGCGTCTTCCTCAGGATGATGCTGGAGCCAGCGGAGCCCCCAGAGTCGTGGCTGGTGGGCAGGCAGAGCTGAGCACTTGCTGGGAAGGTGGGATGCTGGCTCCTGCTAGCAAGCCCCTGCTTTCACAGCTCTGATTCATTCTGGGTTGCACCAGGCTGCCATACCCCGAGCCTGCAGACACCTTCAGAACCGGGCTCTTTCCTCTCCAATACCCCAGTAATTTCCTTCAGGAGAGCCCAAGTGAAACCGAGGTGCTGAAGGAGGGAGGTTTTCCCAGCTGAAAGACAAGATCATGCCAAATGAAGTTCAGTGACAGTAAATGCAAATTAAAGAGCATCGCCAGGAAACATTTTGATCCTTTAGGTGAGAGCAAGGGGGTTTGGTATCAGTCATATCAGCCCAGGAATGAAACACAGCTATGAAAGGCCAAATACTGACTCCAAAATCCAGCAGTGCCCTTAAAAGCAAAGAGAAGCCCCAAACCAGTGGTAGGATCCAGGTGCAGACCCCAGAGAAGGGGCAAACACAGTGGGCACTGGCAGGTCTAGAGAAGAAAGATCAAGAGCTGCTGGTAGCCGTGTCCCACAGGACTCCTCAGTTGAATGGAGAAAATGAGAGATTCTAAATACTCAGCGTACAGCCCTGGAAGCTCATTGCCAAAAATCTCTGCAGGTAGGAGTCTTTCAGTTCCTCTCCCAAAGATGTTACCCATGTCACCGGTGGTGTCCGGGCCTCCCTTCGGGTGCTGCTGGAGCTGCCCAGAAATGTCCAGGTGAGTCCAGCCACAGCCAGGCCACTGTGGGACTTTCTGTAGGCATCTCACAACCCTCAAAATGAAAGGCTGATGGTGGCTACGCCAGCCTGGCCTCAGCAGGACTTTAATCAGGTCCTGGCTGCAAATCTCCCTGGAGTAATGATTAAACAAACCTTGTTTCGACAGAGCCCATGGTGGCCTCCTTCCCTTTAACTTCTTCCTTGGACTGACAGGCTTAAACCATCCAGAAAACACTGTGTTAATCATATTGTTGGAGTGAGAAAGCCGAAGGAAGAGTATTGCTCTGTTACCACGCAGCCAGCTCATGTGGCTTAAATCATAGCTACAACAAGCAGGCCTTCTGGAAGATGAGTTCTCAGGCAGAAAGCAGAGGATTTTTTCCATGACATGCAGAGGGGGAGAAAAAAAACACAAAAAAAAAGACAAAACCCCCCCCCCCAAAAACCAACAACAACAACAACAAAAAAACCACCAAAAAACCAAAACAGATGAAAAAAAAGATAGCACTGGCTGCTATACTGAATGCAGGCAAAAATATATATACATCTGTGGTCTTGTGTGCTTTCAAGGACTCAAAATCTGCTTTGTTTCTTCAACCAACCCATGGTTAGACATCTTGGACTTGGGCATAGCAGAGACTGGTCTCTAAGTGTTAAGTTGATAAGGAAACAGTGGCTGTTCCTCTCAAAGGAGGGTATGAGATGAAAGGCTGAAACATCCAAATGGATATGAGTGCTGTGGGTGTCCCCACTGCTTGCCAGTCCTTTTAAAATATGGATAAGGTACCACCTCAGCGTGTCCCTCCCTCACGCTCCTGTGCTGGCCTTAATGCTAATGATGTTCTGGGCCAAGCCCCTTCATTTTTCTCTGCCTCAGTTTCCTGATGTGTAAAAGGGGCTGGAGAGGTCACCTATAAACTGGACCCATCCTGTGGGTGCTGGGAGCACTCACATGCTGGTGTTTATGTACTGATTTCCTTACTACTTCACCCTCCAGACTGGTACAGCAGCTGTAGCGAGCGACGCGTGGTGTTTTCATTTCGCCTCATGTGCCGGTTTGGCCAAAATCTAGTAATATAGCCCCTGAGAGAAAACCAGGTTGCAACCACCCTTCCCCCCCACAGGGTTCGGGAAAAAAGGAAATTTTTCCTCGAAGGAAAGTGAAAGAGATAAAAACTATTTATTTTAACAAACACACAGGAAAAGGATAATGATGCTAAATAATGAATTAAAACCCCCGCTATAGAGAGAAACCTGGGAAGATTTCAGAGTCCTTCTGTAGGTGTGGTCTCTCTCCTCCTCGGAGCTGGTCAGTGAGGGCGTGGGCCCACCCCCGGGCCTCGGGGAGAAAATTCTCCTGATGTGTTCTGATGTTGTTGAAACAGTTCAGAAGAGAAGAAGGGAGAAAAAAAACCAAAGTCCCAGGAAACAAAATTCAGCTCTCCGTCTCACGCCAAGAGGGAAAAAAAACCAGCTGGCTGAAGAAAAAGCAAGCAGGGTGCTCCCTTCGTGCCTTCCGCAGTCAGAAAAAACTCTGAGGAGTATATCTCTGTGTCCTTGAGAAGCTGCTTTGGAAAGTTCATCTGGGTTTTTTTTTTCAAGCTCAGTTTAAAGGCACAGAAAAGGCACAATACTACTTTTTGGGCATAGAGCATGATAGGGGATACATGTGATAAAGTCACCCCAAGACACCTCATTAAAGGCATTTAAATATGCCTTGCTCAAGTAACACCTGCCTCCTCCATTTTTCTGGTCGTGCTGTGGGTTGGGTAAGGGGGAGATGCTGCCATATCCCCCCCCCGGGAAAAGGCTGATGTCCTTCCACACGACAGCTTCAGAGATCGTGTTTTAGGGAAGAACAAAAGAAAGAGAAGAGCGGGGGGAAAAGACTGATTTTGGGAGTGAGTGTCTGGTAAAGCTGGGATGTGTGTTCGCATGGTCCATGGGAGGACAGCTGAGATGCTGAGCAGCAGCCAAGCATCTTCTCCCACCTGAGCAACCCAAGAGATGCACTTGGGAGGTGCTGGTGGAGGTCTTGCTTACTGCACCAAGTAGGGCAGAGTTGGTGGAGAAATCACTGCAAATGCTGAACAAACTTTCCCTCTAGATCCACGTTCAAGGACAAGCAGTGAAAAACATCCCAGAGCCCAAGGGGTGCAATCCCGTCCTCAGCAAAGCGACAGCAGGAGTCTTTATGTTCTGCTTAAACCCCCTGTTTTGCAGTTGTACTCAAAGGGAGGTCATCTGAAAGGACTACAGATGTTGTCCCACATCATTAATTAATTAATGTATATCAGGGGGATTGACACATGTCCATCCAGGTGGCCGACTCCTGTGAAACCTCCAGCAGCATCCTGACTAAACGCTGTGCTGGTACCACAGCTCCATCCCTCCCTCCCTCCCTCCTTGCTGCCATTATGAAGTGCCCCTTGATTTTACAGCTCTGCAAATACACTTTGAGAGGGTAGATGTTTGCTTATTAACTTAAAGCAAATTACATTTCTAAGAACTGGTGGAAGAGCATAATTTAATCGGTGTACACGATCGGCCTGATTGATTGTGGATGATTGCACAGCCACCCCTTTACTCTGCCTGAGTGCAGTGCAGGTGCAAGTGCACACCACTGGGCATAGAAAAGAAAGAACCACCTGCCAGGCTCAGGGTGCTTCAATCTTTCTACCATGATTTGATGTTTAGTCCCTGATGAACCCAAGGCTGTTTGTAACAAGTCGAAGGAATTAGCACACTCCTTTGGAAAAGCCCAACACCTTATGATCAGGAAACGTCTGCGCTCGGGGTTACAGCATCATGTCTTGTGTTTGACAAGCCCTGACCTCGTGTCCGCCAGAGCTAAATATTAATTTCCTCAACCCTTCCAAGAAGGAATTCAGCATTGACTTGTAATCTCAAATATTTTTACGCGACTGACTAATGACTTAATCACAGCTCGTGGCACTGAGCCATGCTGATTACCCACGCAGGCAGGAATTGCAGCATGTCGTGGCACCAGCAGCTGCCCAGCACCCTGTCATCATGCTCAGTCCCAGCAGCATCAGTCCCCAATGAAATTTGCTTAGGTGTAGGTTTGAATCCCTTGGAATCCTACAGGCTGGATGAGAAAGGTGATGCGAACAGTTCAGTTCAGAACCCAGGGAGGCAGCTGGTTCAGAGAGGCGTGAGGACCGACCCCCCTTGGAGACACAGGTTCTCCCCCAGGAATGAGGGGCCTCTCCAAGGTTTTGGGGAGGACTTGGTGAAGTATCCTGGCAGGTTGAACTTGGCAGCCCGGGTCTGGAAAACGATCTGGGCACAGCCAGGAGATGCATAGAAGAGTTTTGGACTGGCCATGGTGCTTTGGGGGACGCAGTGTTTAGCAGCGTGGCCCTAAGCCCAGCCAAGCCACTCTGGCTGGGGATCATTTTATTTAATAATATAAACAGGGTCAGTGAGGTGTGAATGAACTGTTGCTGTTGGGGCCATGTGCAGTTAAGAGCAGCACAGAGACCTGGCCAAGAGCCTTCGCTGTTTCCTCATTGCTGCAGTGAGATCACAGGACGATACGTGCTCTGATGGGAACATTAGAGGGGACCATGTGTCACTTTATTTTGCATCTGACTCAGAGAGCCTGTTCGACACGAACACTGGAACAGTGTGTGGCTGTCAGAAAACAGAAAATAGTTGTTTAAATACCAAAGATGATTTCAGAGCTCCAATTCGCTGAGTCGCAGCTCCAAGTTTCAGTGCTGGGGGGGGAAAACGGTGTGAAATGAGATGGATCAGCAAAGGTGATGCTCTACCTACTTACCCTCCCTTCTCCAATGAATTATCCATGGTGCTGGGTCACCTCAGGCCAGCTTGACGCCCCCAAAACATTGAGTGTCTTATGTGTCAGCTCCCTGCTGTCTCTCCATGTAGTGGTACAAGCTTATGGTACAAGGGTACGTGGCAGGATCAGAGGGAAAAGCAGCCCCCAGGCTTCCTGCCAGCAAGGAGCTGAGTTCTGAAACCCAGTTTTAAGCACCAGCTTCTCCAGACCTCTGGGCATGTCGCAGAGGACTGTAAGCCTTCAGTGGTGATTGCCCTTTTTCCATAGCAAGGGACATGTGTTAAATATAAGGAAATACCAAAAACAGCCACTAAACTCAGCTGTTTCCTTTTTTTTTAAAGTAGGGAGAGAAAAGCTTTCTGAAAATTGTTTCTCCTACAAGAGGAATGCTTTGTAATGCTGATTTGTCTCTTAAGCTTCCTCTGAAACATCTTTGAGAAAGAAATGAACCCTGAGGCAGGATCGAGATGAAAAGGGAACCGGGAGCAGTGCTGAGCCAGGGGGTTGTGCAAAGGATAAATGCTTGCACGGATATGAGAAGGGATTGGGCCAATTCACGAAACAGAGGTCCATCATGAAGGTGCTAATCTAGAGTTAAATAAAAGATGGTCAGCAATGGGACACGAGCCCTGGTCCGGCTGCAGGTGCTCTCCCAGGACAGGGCCAGGCCCAGCACCAGCATCACTGGCAGCCGGGGCTCATCCTTGAGGCAGCTGGGACAAGGCTGCAGCAGGGGTGCTGGGATACTGGAGATCTCTCACCGTCATTTCGCCTTCTGCAGGAGGGTGGTATGGCCAGACAAAATCAGGAAAGAGCCTCCCGAGGGTCAAAGCGATAATCCCATCAGATACTACAGAAGAGCACAGCGTGTGACAGCAACCTGGAGCAGCTCTTGGGAGCTGAAGGGGACCCCATTCAACATAGCAAGAGGGACTATTTGTTGTGGCAGGACACAGAGGCTGGGGGCAAGGCTCTGTACCGTGAATGCCAAGCTCATCCTCTCCTCCCAGGCTTTCTTCAGCATGCTCTGTGTCTGCTTCTGCCAGCTGCACCTAATTCCTACATGGCTTAGTAAAGTGAGCATGGGATGGCAGCGTGAGGCCTTCTGTAATCTGGTCTCAGTACGCCCCAGGCATAATATTCACCTCTCCACACCTCAGTCTCCCCTAGTAAATTGGATAATAATGAGATCTATTACCACTGTCATGTTACATCACATGTGCGGCAAGTGATTCATTACACGCAAAGCTCTGAGCGCGTCAGGCAGCACGCAGGGGTCAGGCAGCAGCTGCTCATTCCAGCATGATGCCTGTCCATGACTACGGCGGTTTCCCACCTATCCCTTGCTTTCTTCCCCATCCCATTCCCTTCAACTTTTGCCCACCATCTCTGCAAAGGAAGTGCCTTGTGCCTGGGTTGGGAGGCATGACTTCCTCGCAGGCAGGACTCAGCAGGTTTTCCGTGTCGGAGTTGGAACCAGGAGCTTCTCCACCCATGCCTCCACACTGCTGTCACCTGCCACCCATCTGCCACGTGTCTGCACGTGTGTTCCTTACTCCCTCGTGCCTGAGTCCCACGGGAATGCCCAGCAGCTACGGGGAGATGCGGGATACGCTCCTGCTCAGGGGTGAGAGTCTGACTCGCACTGTAGCAAAGGATGAGGGGATGCTGGTATCGGGAGCTCAGCAAAGAGGAGACTAAAGCATGCCCCGATCAGAGGGCTGGAAACTCCCAGGTTGGAAATATGGCAGGGAATAACAAGCTGCCGAGCACGGAGAACAAAGTTACAGCAAATCCAAAGGCGAACCAATAAACGCTCTGAGGAGAGCTCAGTTTTAACACCGGGCTTTGTTTGCAGCAGCCACCAAAAGCCAGGGTGTGATGAATTTGCCATCAGGACTATATTTATTTCAGGTGTTTTAAAAGAATACTGCCTTTGAGGAAAAGGCTATTTTTGGGATGCTCGGGGTTATGCCAGAGATCACGAGGGGTGATCACCCCGACCCCTTTTGTTCTTATAATCTGGGAGCTGTGAGTTATATTTCTTAATCTATCCTTAAAAACTCCAGGGCCAGTGAAACTCAGGTTAATGACGGGTAGAGTTTACACAGCCTGGCACCACTAGTATTTCTGACCCTGGATAATTCGTCAGCAGCTTGTGGTGTGATGACTATGAAAGCATCTCCATTGACTTTGTGTGTTGTGCTGGGGCAGGACCATGTTGTTTTCTGAATGATATGGTGGCAAAAACTCCCATTTCCCTTAAAAATCTGTTTCTCACCATGTATAAGAAAAATAAAATTGAAGACCACATCAAGGCTGCGATTTCTCTTAAGCTGTGGAAAACATAGAACAAAAATCAATTAATATATTACGTGGCTATATTTCAGTTGAAATATATATATATACACATATGTATATGGGCATATGCACATACATACATTTTTCTACACCTTTATGTGTGTATACATACACACACACATGCACGCATGGAATTGTAGAATTATAGAATGTTAAGGGGTTGGAAAGGACCTTAAAGATCCTCTAGTTCCAACACCCTGCCCCAGGCAGGGACACCTTCCATTAGACCAGGTTGCTCAAGGCCTTGTCCAGCCTGGCTTTGAACACTGCCAGGGTTGGGGCGTCCACGACCTCCCCATGCAACCTGTTCCAGTATCTCATCACTGTCACACTAAAAAAATTCTTCCTAATATCTAATCTAAATTTTCTCTCTTTCAGTTTGTACCCATCACTCTTTCTCCTATAGCTACAGCTTCTCTGGCTCCTCTGGAGGTTCCCCTTCAGATACTGGAAGGTTGCTATTAGTTCCCCGCACAATCTTCTCTTCTTTGGGCTGAACAGCCCCAAGTTTCTCAGCCTGTCTTCGTGCGGGAAGTGCTCCCGTCCTCTTATCAGCTTCATGGCCTTTCTCTGGGCCATGTCCTTCTTATGTTGGGGACACCAGAACTGTGTGCAGTATACCACGTCGGGTCTCACAAGAGCAGAAAAGAGGAGGAGAACGTGCTGGCCGCATTCCTTTTGAGGCAGCCCGGGACTCTGTGGCCTTTCAGCGCTGGGCAGCACACGAAGCGCAAGTCAGTGGATGCACACACACCTGCACACAGGTACACACCTGCACACAGGTACACACCTGCACACAGGTGCGCACATGTGGGGGCGCACGGACTGTACTCGGCGCGGGGCGGGGGGACGGGACTACAACTCCCGCCATGCCCCGCGGAGGGGGCGTGGTCCCGCTCAGCCCCGCCCCGCCGGTGTGGCGCGCGGTGAGGCGGGGCGGGGGGGCGGCGCGTGGCAGTCGGTGTGAGGGCGGCGGAGCCGGCGGCGTCCATCGGCTTCTTCTCTCCCGGCAGCTACCGCTGCTCCTCCCCGGCCTGTGACTCGCAGCACCGGCCCGCCGGAGCCCTGCCGGCCGGAGGTGAGCGCTCCGAGGCTTCTTCCCTTGTCGCCCAGTCGGAACTATCGCCCTCCGTGCGGCCGTGAGGAGGCTGAGGCTGCCCCTTCCCCCCGCTCCCGGCCTGCCGGCGTGGGGTGCCTCTTCTGCCCGTTTCCTTCCTCCCCGGGGTGAGTATCGCGCCTGTCGCGACAGAGCCCCATCCGCGCGCCGCTATCGAAGGGATAAGGGGCTTGCCCGGGGCCTGCCCCCTTCCTTCCTTCCTGGGGCTCTTGCCTCCCCTCCCCGCCGCGCTGCGCGCTTTGTACTGCGCCTCGCAGGGCTCCCTTGTTGTGGTTGGTTCTAAAATAATTCTTCATTCTTATTTTTTTTTCCCACGGGGGTTTGGGAAGTTTTTTGTCTTATTTATTTTATTCTATCTTTTTTTTTTTTTCGTCTTTCTTTTTTAATCTTTTTTTTTCCTTCCCACCCAGAGTTGGCCCCGCTCTGGGGCTGGATGTGCTGGGGAAGCTCTTTGTCATGGAGCGGCTGCCGAGCCGTCTGCCCTCGGGAAAAACATCACTTTAAAAAAACAAACAAAAAAAAAAATTGGAAAAAAAAAGTCGCTCAATACTTGAACACCAGGGTTCTGTTGAATTCGGGGGGTGGATTTTTTTTTTGGTGGCGGTATATATATTTTTTGGGGGTAAGAATGAGTTCTCCCCGCTCCTCCCCCGCGAAGTCCATTGATCGCAGCCTCCCGTGCCGGAGCGCGGAATGGGAGCAGCACGCAGGCGGGTGACAACAAAACAAAGGGGGATTTTGTTTAGCTGTTGTTAACCTGAAAGATCTTGGTGGGAAAGCTTGCTTCTTTTTCTTTGGATTTTTTAAATTTTTTTCTAAATCCCTAGCTCTTACAAATTTGATGTTTTTTTAGTCTGGAAAAATCCAGATGGGCGGTGGGTAAGTTGTGTCTTTAATTTTAAGCTTCTTGGGTGAATTGCGGGGTTTCTCTCCCATCTCCTCAGCCCTGGCTCTTTTGTGAGCAGCCCGCCGTCCAGCGCAACTTGTGTCCGGTTTTTCTTTTCACTCTTGTTTTCACCTAGTTAAATAATGCGTTTTCAGGAGGATCTAGTACGAGGGAAACATTTCTGCCTGCAACAGCTGTAGAGAAGATATTCAAAAGGCAGGGGAGGGAAGGAGCAGTTGTGTTTTCAGCCGAATGATTTTCATCTCATAAAGGGTATATTTTAAAGCAGTTACGTTTTTATACCGGAACCATTTTTCTCCCCCCCCCGCCTTTGTTTTTGTTTTAACTGCAACCTCGAAAACTGCAGCTATTTCACCTCTGCAAAATGCAGCTTCTGGAATACATGCGAGCAAAAAGCAGTCTGGCTGTAATGCTGGTGTTTCTGGCCTTAAAGGCCACCCCTTTTTTTTTTTTGCTGGGACTCCTCTGCCTTGAAAAAACACTACTTGGCAAGGAAAATTACAAAGCCTTTCAGCTAGCTAGAAGCTGGCTCTTCTGCATGTGAAGGACGATAGGTTTATATTTTTTTCATTTTGAACGCGTATGGGGGGTGGGGGGAGACCCCGGGGAAAAAAAAAAGCCGTTTCCGGTTTCTGTTCAGCACCGTTTCGAATATTTTTTCCCACAAAGAAGCAGCCGGATGACCTGTTGATGATACATCTTCAGTTGCTTTTTGTTCCAGAAGGCGCCTGTAGGTTAGTGGAGATGAACAGGCTGCCCAGATCTTCGTTTGCATGTGTTGTGTGGTCTGTGTGGCTTTGTAATGTTTTAGGCCGACAATTTTGGAGTGAGTAATGTAGAGCCAAAGTTCAGACGTCTGCCCGGGACACTTCCCCCATTCCTCTCCACCACTGTCCTTCCCCCCCAAGAAAAAGCATGGTTTGTTGAAAACTGAGCATTGGTAGTTGGAAAATTAGACTCTCTTAATGCTGTGCAAGATAAGTGTCCTAACTCTTTGAAGTCGTGTGAATGGCCTGGCAGGAAGCTTTAGGAATGCATTTTGGTTGTATATAGGTTGTTACTGGGTACCTTAAGCTTCAACATCTCCTATTTCAAATGAATTAAACATGTAGGAGCACCTACTGTTACGCTGAGTAAAGTCATGTAACGTGTGCCTCATGAATGTTTCCGTTCTTACCAAACACTGGAATGTATTTCTCAACACAGCAGCTCACCATGCTAATGTTCATCTTGGATATTTACATTTTGAGTAACTACTCGTGTTTCAGTTAAAGCAGAACTTAATATACTACCTCTGCTACAACCATTTTTATGTTGGTAGCAATATTGGTTTCTACTAAGAAACCAGGCATGGCAAACAGGATCCTTTCACTTCAGCATTTGTAGCTAGTGACTGCATTTGTAGGTACAAAATAGAGGATCGTGTGCTTGGAGCCAGTGGTATTTAAAACTCTTATTCATTTGTAAGGAGTTAATTACGAGTATTTTTTGATATAAAATGTCTTTTCAGACAGGAACTCTGGAATACAGGAAAGCAGAAAACCCAAAGTTGTTTGTAGATGCTAATCCATGCCCTGAGCTAAAAAAGGAAGAATGAGGGTGTTTCATGAGAAATCAGTCACCTTTAAGTGCATACTTGTAAGCGAAATTACGGAGTTGATTAGCAATTCCTGCTGGATGCCAGTAACTGGAGGTACTTGTTGCTGGCTGGTCACTGTGCCCCTTGCCGGTTAGATTGTAAAAGTTTTGACGGAACATCAGGATGAAAAAGTCCGGCTCTTTTGCCTTCTAGACATTCATTCTTTAATCTCCGGATTCACAAGCATGCTGACAAACTGTCAAAGGAAGTGACAGCAAAGACATGGGATAGGAGGTAGGTCAAGCGCCACTGAATGCTGCTGAGTTTCAGTGGAAAAAAAGTGAGCATGTTTCCATCTGATCTTGTTTCTGTTTCCTTTCAATCTACCGGTTAGCAGGATGCACCAGGAAGTGTCATACTCCTACTGTAGTTCCCCAGTCCTACTGAAATTAATGTTACATCTCCAGTCAGGCCCAGTTAGTCTACCTGGGTGAAAAGATTCATGGGGAAGAAGGTAAAATATCAATTTAGTTATGAAAAATCATGTCGGTTGGGCAAAATCTGAGTGGCTCTGTGCCTTTCAGGAGGTGGTGGGCAGCTTGTGGGATGGATTTCTCTGTCCCTGTGCTGCTGTAAGCTCTCCACTGGGTACTTGGAGGTGGGCTGGGGCAATAAGGCAGCATCATGGCACATTCTTTGTGGCCTTAATGTTTTGTAATGGATGTGGCAATTAATAGTTACAAGTGATTGTGTTTCTTGTTTAAAATGTTTGAATATATGTATTCAAAAGCCTGCCTTTCAAGTTAAAAGAGATGGAAGCTCTCTGTCCTGCTAGAAATCCTCCTAAAACTTAAAAAAAAAGCAAGCTCTACCTTGTTTCTGCCTTCTGCTAAAAGTAGTAAAAACTCTTTGACAATAACTTGATTTGCAGAAAAATGACAGCCTTCCACTATGAGTATATTCTTTTACAAGTATCCTGTATTTATATTGGTTTGAAAAGAAACTTTTTCTTAGGTAGGCAGAGGTTCTTGGGTGCTTTGCACGGGTGAGTGCACAGCTTATGGGCTGCCTAGGTGAGCCCTCTGCCATGGACTTCTTTTGCTGACACATGTGACGTGATTTGGAGCACCAAATGTTCCTAGCTGCTCAAAGTGACCTTTCTGGAATAAGCCTGTAGTGATGAGTGATTGTGAAATAGTTGACTGGAAACTACAGGCTTTGCAGGAAAAAGCTATTGTCCTCTGCTGGCACCCTGTGCTGGAGGTAGGTGCTCATCAATACCAGTCCTGCTCCAGCAATGTCTCCTGGCTGGCGTGTGAGGTGTAAATGCTGTGAGGTGGCATTTGGGGACGTGGGCTCAATCGTGAACTGGGCTCAAGTGTGAACGAGTCAACAGCTTGTTTGGTTGAGACTGAATGCAGTGCCTGGGTGAAAGTGTTTGGTTAAGGATTGACGGTATCCTCTGGAGCCTGCCATGCAGGAGCACAGCTCAGTGCGTGAACAGGTAATAAAAGTTAATCTGCTGACCTTGGTTTTAATCCATGCTGCTGAATTTAATCACAGTGACTTGAATGCCACCCATGGTACTTATGTAAATGCTGAATTTTGGGCTTGAATCTCGTACTTGAGAGCAGAGCGGACTAAACCTTGCAGTGAATTTCTGGCTGTGGTTTCAGGATTGGGAGTATCCTATAATTTTACTCTTCTAATTAAAGCTGTATTGCAGTTTTTAGATTAGGAGCAGTCAAAACCTCTCACTCTGGTCTGGTAATTATATTCTTGTCAGGAAGAGGATTTGTTCAATTCACACTCACTTTCCTTGTTCACCTGTATATGTTATAAAAGATGTGGGATATGTGTCAATGTTGACTCAAAATGCTCTTGATCTGCCTTGATGTTGGCTAGACGGCTATGCCAACCAGATGTTTTTCTGTGCCAACCCTGTTTGTAGAAGTTAATTGCATAAATGTGTTTTTAGAAGGGAGAAAAGCATTCCTTGTGAGGAGTTTTTTTAATAGTGCAGAGATATTTGGGGCAGGGAGGTGCTGGTCTGGCTACATTAGGGTGTATATATATGTGTGAACAGCAAGGAGGGTACTGAAAGGCTATAGTAAAAAAGACCCAAACCAGAAATTATCTGTAGAATTTTTTTTGTTAAGGGTAGTTGATAATATGGATAGCTACTAGATAATCGTGTTTTGTGGATTGATTAAGGTTTTGAGTGAATGGGATATATAAAAAAATACTGTGTAGGTACTTGCAGGTTATGGGTTTCGAGTAAGTTAGTCAGGTGGGATTCTCTGGGGGATAGTTTGTTGGAGCTAGGACTTGAAGATACAAAACAGCAAAGAAACAAAACCAAAAAAAACCCCAAAGCAACTAAAACCCAGAAAAATAATAAAACACAAATCCCTGCCTAGCCAGAATTTTTTTTTAGGTAGACCACCATCAATAGTTTTTTTCCTTCTATTGCCAATTGGTTCATCTGTCTGGGTGTACTTAGCTGCTTGTATTTCAAGTTTGTAATGTTTCTGTAACTACATAACCCTTTGGGCTTCATTACAAATGCTTACAAATACTCTTTTCTGAGCTGGGGTACCTATTTTCCTTATTTTGTGGGCAAGGTAGGGAACAGAGATTGAATTTAAGGGCACTGGTTTGTTTTTTGTTGAGAAGACTGTTAAGATTCGACACTGGTGTAGCTCAAGGCCTGCAAGAATTTGTGAAGGCATAGTGAAAACAAACTTAGTGATGTGATTTGTACATCTCACACTGTGCTGCTTGTCTCTTCAGTGTTTCTGCTTAATTGTCTGAACCATGTAGTGAGCAACTGGAAAGTTGCAGCTGTTGAGTTAGCTTGTCCCTGCCAGCTCATCCCCACGGATGGTAACCCCTTGATTGGGCCAAAACCACTAATGGCTTAATTGTTCTTTGGGTCCGAGCAGTCAAACTGGCATCTCTGGGTTAGATCTAGCTTGAAACGTTTCAACCAGCCGGTCATCTTTGCCCAGGAATTGGTCAGTGATACCTGTCTGGAACAGCTTGCGAGGCAGCCGGGTGGAACTGTGAACTTTTGGAACAGGAGCTCGTGTGCCTGTGCAGCCTGCACATGTGGCCTGCTTGCACTGTAAGACAAGGTTTAACTAGTCACAAAGTTAGGCTTGGGGTTCCATATGTTTGTAATTCCTTTCCTTGGGTCGAGATCATGCCTTTCCGACTGTTACAGGTCTGCCCCAAAGTGCCCACTTTCTTTGCTCCCAGATCCTTCTGCTTTTAGTAGTCTAGCAGTATTAAACGGTAAAGACTAGATTTTTAAAAAATCATACAAGCTTTAGTACTGCATCTGTATTTTCTTTGTCCTAAGACAAATTATTCGTGTTAAATGATAAAAGTGGTCCCTGAAGAATTTCTGCTGAGGAATCTCAAGGCTCCTCTTCTCTTTCAGTGTTAATATGTATACTGAGGTTTTTGTGTCATGCTACCTTGATATTCTTTCCACTTATCTGAAGCAGTTGTAGTTCCATACAATAATTTAACAAGAATAATTATTGCCTTAATTGTGGTTTAACACAAATTTCAACTGGGAAAATAAGCAATGATCCTTATGTCAGGTCATAGAGCTGAACTGTTTATTTATTATGAGGTTAGGGGTAAAAATGCAAAATGCATCGTGCGTGGAGGCTTACTATAAGTAATTTACTTACTTCTAAAGAACTTGTTGCTCATTTTCTTTCTTTAATGCACCTCTTGGGATAAACTACTATATTCTAAAAATGTCAGTTCTGTCATTTCCCACTCAGTTTTTTTTCTTTGTTTGGCTTGCTTTACTTCTTTCCTGAGCCACTTCAAATACTCTGAGGAGTGCTCAACATGGAAGAAAGTAAATGCAGGTAGATATTTGAGTTGCTGTGTTTAGATTGCTGCTGTATTTTAAGGTTAGCAGAAGATTACTTTGAATGTCTGTGCTGCAGTGCAAGAGAGTAAAGTGGCCTCAACCCTTACTAGTACTGGAGGCAGGGTATGTGCTCCCTCTTGGATTTGGATCTGACTCCTTTTTGCTGGGCAACTGCAGTCTTTTGGATTTAGGAAAGAAAATGGAACATGCTACAAAATCGTGTGATAGAAACTGGAAGAGTTCCTCCTGTGTAGGAGACCAGAGTAGTTGACTTAATATTTGAGAAGCCAGAGTTATGGACTGTTCAGTCAATACTGCTATTTTCATCTTCATGACCAAGCTTTCATGGTTATTAGGTTTCAGATTTAGGATGCTGCTTTCAGAAGTCCACAAAAAACTGTATCATGCCCACAAGTGGCATGAGCACGTTGTCTGTGCAGTTGAATAGTTACAGTGCAGAAGATAATAGTCAAACTGTAAAACAAGTCATTGTGGTAACACCTAATTTCAACACCCGCTGGTTGTGAGGGTATTTATTTAATGTACTTTCAATAAAGAGCTGGGAGAGAATCAGCTCAAATGGTCTGAAATTTAGAGACAGTTGGTTAAAAACTGCTTTTTAACAGGGCAAAGGTCTAACAGTTTTTCAGGTAGGTAATGCAGAGAACCAGAAGGCCCAAGAGCAGACACTTAATGTTTCATTTGTTCTTTTTCTCATGTGGTAGTGTTGAGGCAAATTTGTGATGGTAGTGCTGATGCTTCAGAAAAAGACTGCTTCCTGCTCCTATCTGCTGTCCTTGTGCCTCTTAGAGTTAAAAGATTGTGTTTTAATATACATACACACATATAGATAGATATATATATACTTATATATATTTATAACTGCACTTCGTACCCTGGGATTAGCAGACCAAGCTTTAGACAAATTACATTTTAATGCATATTAGTCTGAAGACAGTTGATCACCCCTTTGTGCTTAGATGACTTTCATGGCCAAGTCATCGTCTCTTGATTCCTGTGGTAGGTGGATCCATCATACTGGATCTTTGTTCTTTTTCTCTTTTTTCTTTTTAATAATAAGGTAATTACTATGCTGCTGGTAGCCCACATCAGTTGTTTTAGTATTTATTAGGTGCTGCATTTGGTGGATGTGAGCCATCATTCCAGTTGAGCTTTCCATTTTGGTGAAGCGTGAACTGTTGCCTGTTGGATGAGGTTTCTGTAAACTGCTCAGGGTTGTTCCCGAGGGCTGGAGTGCGCCATGGTGAGGGTAACAGCTTGGTGGGGTTTTTTCTCTTGTCTTTTTTAAAAGAAGTGATGTATTACTGTATTGAGGCTGTCAGCCACCTGCTGAAATTGAGGAACTCAACTTGATCATGCAAGCAAGTAAATGCACAAATAGCTTTTATTTTTATCCTTTTTTTTTTCTTGCACGTGTGCATATTTATACAGTCAGTACTGTGGCCAGTATTTTAGCTTTGTCAGAGGGTTTCTGAGGAGCAGGTGTGAACATAGAGTAGGTTCTTGTACCTCTCGCTGCCAGCTGAGAAAGGTCAGGGTGCTCTAGTAGAAAGTGTGAGCTTATAAGCCATTTGTGACTTTGTTACAGCAACTACTTTTGAATTTCTATGCCGATATATATATAGGCTATTTAATTTTTTCCTCACTGAAATAAGCATTCATATATCACTCTTCTGAGATATGCATAGACATCAAGAGGAACCTCTGCCTCAAGAGGGGAAGTGTTACAAGAATTTTTGCTGCCTTTCCCTTACTTTCCAACTTTGGGGAGAGACTCGTTCAAGTTGCCACTGTTTAAACAGGAGCAGAGAGAGGAGCCTGATCCAAAAGGTGAGGGAAGAGTTAACACTTACTTTAGAGCCAAGAGAGACCAATCATAGGGAGAAGTGAACATTATCATGTTAGTAATCATGTATCTGGTGTCTTTCAGTCTCTTGGAGTCCACAATAGCAAGTATTGTAGACATTCTGCTATTATTTTACGGCTGTTAATGAGGAGGAGTAACAGATTTATCTGGCTGCTTTATATATTTCAAAACCTCAATCACCAAGAAATAACAGCTTTAAAGATTCAGATAGTACTTGGCTGCCATGTAGAAGTGAGATGGCATGAGAAGTTTCTTGCCTCGCTTTGGGCTGGTGTCAAGTGTAGCGTTGCCTATTTCTTCTTCTCTTGCTGCTTCAGTTTCCCAAGGCAGGGCTGCGGCTGAAACGTAACGAAGCTGGAATTGTGCTCCACTCTCCTGTTCAGCTAGGAAGGAGCACAGGGTATGAGAGATGGCAGAGAGAGGAACCTGAGTGCTGGGATGGTGGATGATGTCTCCAAAGCCCCAGATGGATGTTAGGCTTGTCTCTTGTTTTCTGTCCTTATTTTAAGAAAGATAAGGAACGCACAGGTGTGTTGATGCTTAATTTGTTAATGTTTGGAGGCTGCTACAGAAATGCAAATAAGTATTCAGTTACTAATCAAACGTTGCTCTGCTTTGAGGCATGTAAACTGATGAAGTACCAACAAATGTGAAGGTGGGTGAAAAAAATGATAGCGTAGCGTGAGTTGCCTGAGTTCAGGCTTCCCGTTTTTCTTCTGCTTTCACTGTGTCAGATGTTTAGAAGTGTCAGCATGACTGAGGACCAGGTGGGGAGCTTACGTGAGGCACAAGCCTGATGCTGAGCGGGAAAGCACAGTGTTTTGGAATGTGGGGAGGTCTAACATCTGTTTGTAACCTTTTGTTACAAGTGGAAGGGATTATAGAATGACAAATAGTGATTCTCTGCCAATGGGCATGTGTTCCATTCAGCATTGCACAAAGCACACCAATTAGATTTAATACAAATGTTCCCTCAGAAAGATCACCTTGATTTAATTTTTTTTCAGATGCATAAAGTAGAAATGAACTGAGGCTCTCTGTTTGTTCTTTAAAGACTAAGTACTGTATTTCTAGCTCTTGGCAGACGTTGTCCACAAGTACTTCATGTTCCATTGGGCTTATGCCAAATTTAATGTACCGTGTGTACTGAAAGCATCAAAAACAGACTTACTTTAATTTTAGATTTTACATCTACTATTACTGATTTTTCTTAGAGCTGTTCCATCCAATCTGCTATCGTGTTAATTTTTTTCCCTGCAGGAGTTTGGGGAAGAATAATGACAGTCTTTATTTGTGTGGCTAGGGATTGTTTATGTGTGAGAGCTATAGATCAGACATCTCTGCAGTGGCCAAGCTCTCCATTTGTAGAAGCTAAATCAGCGCACTGCATTATTTGTGAACTCTTTGCTTTAATAGTGACTAGTATGTTGTGACTGAGGACAGTGTTAGAAACAGAGTCTGTCAACTGTCTTTCAAGAAACTTGATTTTTATAAAATCCTGAGACAGGAAGCTGAACATCCCAAAAATTGTGAACTTTGATTTTTCAGCACTTCCATGCTGTATGAATAGAAAGAAGCCTGACAGAAAGACTTTGGACTCCAAAGAGACAAAAAAGGGAAGAGGTAGGGGAGAGAAGCAGAGCACAAGTAGGAGTTATGGTAGGTAGACAAAGAGAGGAAGGAAATAACTAGGGGAAAGAATAGGATATAGTGCAAAACTGCCAACCAACATGGGCTGGAGCATTTGTAATGCTGCAGTCCTCAGGTCTGCCGGTCCCTGCCTGACAGCTGTGTCTGCTGGCCTCAAATTTTGGCTGTTCATCTTTTATTTTCAACCCTCAAGGCCAAGTAGCTCTGCATAAACATGGCTTCTGGCCAGGTGGCTCATAGCACTCAGAGTGGAACAGGATTCCCTTCCATTGTGTTGATGTGGAGCAGCATGGCATTTGGTAGAGCCTGGGTTTTCCCTTTCACTCTTTCTGCTGAGGCTGCTTTTATTAAATGACAGTCTGTTTTGGTTTCTGCTTTGCAACTTTAACAACTCTAGCAGAGGGTAAAGTTGCTCAGTGCTTCAAAGACCTACATCTAAGTGAGGAAATCTCTCTTGACAGACACTTAAAATCCCAATGAGTTAACATTCCCTGTTAATAATAATCATTGTAGTTAAAGTATATGGGAATTCCTAGTTAATCTGTATTGTAAGCTTAACCAGGCAGCTGGTGGTTGTTCTTAGGCCTCACTCTTATGCTGAAGTACTAAGCATGGTTTTAAGTCAGGTGTCTAGTTCTCAGCCATAGTTTATGTTTCAGACTTTACTCCATCTCAAAGATGCTGTTAGTCTTTGGAAATGTTGCTTAAGCTTTGACAACCTTCAGATAATATCTCACAATCTTCAGAGACTGTATTTTGTTGCCTACACCTGTCTTCTCATTCCACTCCATGTACTGGAGTGTCTGTTGGGGCCTGTTCAGTTTCTGCAGGTTATCTTTGCCAGGCAGTGTCAGAAGATGCTTTCCGAGCATGCAACTAAGTGACCAATTCAGAAGAATTATTGGTAGAAGAGTTTTTCAACTGGACAATAACCTGTTAATGTTGGTGTACCCCAGCTTTTATTGTAGCAACTGATTATGGAGGTAACTCACATTAATGTGAGCAGACAAAAAACTGCCCTGTGAAGAAATGTACAGGAAATGACTAAGCCTTGATGAAGACAGAACTATAGGTTGTTCTAAGTGTGTTTCTGTAACTGAGACAGAATTTTAATTTTTTCATTTATTGCTGTTACTGTGCTTGTTTTCAAGCTTAATTTTAAAACATCCTTCATATAAGCTTAGTTTTAACTCAGTATGCGCGCTAATAAGATTATTGCTGTACTAAGCAGTCTTTTACTGATGAATATAGCTTCAGTTACCTAAAAGAACAAAGTAAGTTGAATAGAAGAGCGAGTATACAGAAAACAAAATTAGCTCTAGTTAAAAATGGGAGTAGTTAAATTTCCTTGTTTTTCAAGATTTAACACAGCTTTTAAGTACTGCTCAGAAATAAATTCTTATTTCCTGTTATCTCACTATTAATTAGTCCATGCATTTAAAAATACATAATTTTACTATTTTCCTGGAAATGAACACGAAGTCATATGGAAGGTGGTCCCAACTCTTTGTTCCTGTTGTCTGTTCAGGTGCACTCTGCACTGAGTAAATCCCAGTTGAGAAACAGTTTGGAGCATGGATCTGAGGAAATCATGGTTGTGCAGAACCTTGTGCCATGTAACTGCCGGGCCACAGGCAGGCCTGCTGCTTTCGCAGGCAGCAGTGTTTTATGCCACTTTAAAATTGTTTAACTGCAGAATGTGTTCCTACTATACATTAACAACTAAGTTCGGGCAATCCTGCTGTCATACAAATAGGTGATAAATAATAGCTCTGTGATGCAGGACTTCTGTCTTTGCATGCAAGGTTCATGCCTCTCTGCTAGTGCCCAGGTTTGTCAATGAAGAGAAGAATTTGGAAGGGAACTCTGGAGTTCATCTGGTCCAGCTCCCCTTACTCTAAATAGTTTGAAGTTAAAGCCAGCCCTTTCATCCCTTTATTTTGCATGGTTTTGAATAACACACAGCCAGGGTATCTGCTGACAGTGCTTGTCTAATGCTTACCTGCAACTGGCAGTCTTCTGTAAGTGTAAAACTATGACTTATCCAGTATAATTTCAGAACATATTCTTAAATTTCAGTAAATCCTGAACGCACCAACTGGCAACTGAATTCCCTGAAAAATTTTGAAGAACTGAGCGTTTGAGTTGCTTTGCACTAGGAGTACTGACTGGAGAGAAGGGGTATATATATGCTGTGTTCAAAGACACTTCTATTTCGGTAGACACTGAGCCAACCTCTACAAAACCATTCTTTACAATGGCTGTGAGTGACAGGTAGATCTCCTACCTGTGTCTCTGCCAGCTGACAGTTCTCAATTGCTGATGCTCCCTGTTGGTGCTGATGTGGATGGGGCTTAACCATATGGTCTTGCTCTGGCTTTCTCTCGCAGTGTTGAAAATCGTTGTCCTGTCTGCACTAGCAGCTAACTGATCTCAGCTCATTGTTGACAGCCACCATCAACAGGTCCCTTTCCCTCTGCGCGTGAGGCTTTTGATTATGTATCGTAAATCCAAGTGGAAGCGTGGTTACAATCTCGAGGTGCTTGGACACGGTGAGTTTGCATCTGCACAGTTGTTCTACAAGAACAAACTTTTTTACTTGCACATGAACTTCTTTTCAAATTTTTTGTCTGGAGAATTCGGTAACTACTTCTACAGTTCCTTTCAAATAGAGCTCTTACTTACCTCTGGAAGATTTTGATTGAGATTAGCTGCTAGATGTACCAGTGTAGAACAATGCAAACTATTTGTACTGTCTTGCTGTAACTATCTGTAAAGGTATTTGTTCTTTAATCACTGTCTTTTTTTAAAATAAGTGGAAGAGAATGCTGTAAGTAGTTCATTGGACAGTATCTCTCTAGAGCAACCACTCACAGCTTTTATAAAAATGCAGATTATCGTATTAGTGAGATGCCTTCTAAACTGTACCAAATTTACTTTCTCATGCCCTAATGTTTGATTTCTACCTAAGGTTATTTCCAGAGGCTCTTATACAACATTTACTGCCTGATGAGAGTGATGCCTTCTCCATCTCATCTCCCTGGCCTGGGCACATACATAGCTCCCCCTCCCCAGATCTGAGCTATGCAGTCCTTGGCCCGTCTTTACTCCAAACCTGCTGACCAGAGTTTTTCCATGAGCTGAGTTTTCTCACTAACTCAAGAGAAACAAATTAATTGTGGGAGTTTCCTAAGAGGTTCAGGGAGCTGTGCCTTAAGTTTTGTTATTAGACTGACTATATATGCTTCTGATGTGGTAGGCTTAAAATTTTTGCATTGCTTTCTATAGCTTTGCCTGTGAATGTGTCTGTGGCTTGTTCTTTTTCCTTGGCCCTCTGGTTTGAGGACAACAGCTGCTGCCTCCTCTCAGTATTGCTTGAACCAAAGTAGTAATGTGATGTTGTGAGAACATCAACTTTACCTTGCTTAGACCAGTTTTCAAGTGGAGTTAATGTACTAGTGAAACTGAGAGTACAACCTCAAGTACAAAGGGTGTGATTAATAGTGAGAGGACTTTCGGCATGTAACTTTGAAAATGTTTATAGTTTTATTTTACATCTCAGGGGATTGGAGCAAATAGGCATGAGATGCTAATCATAATAATGTTTTTCATGATCAAAGCTATCAGTACTTCAATGGCTGCTATTTCTGTTTCAACTGCCAAAGTCCCAAAACTAGTTATGAGCAGTCAGTATTGGTGGTTAACAGCCTGAAACATTTTAGGTATGGGAAACACCACTTCATTTTTTCACATGAGTTTGCTGACTTGAATTCATGCTGCATATTTATTTTAGTTTCTGATCAGCCCTGTATTCCACTGTGCCTCTTGATTTTCTGTCAAGTTTCTATCATAAGTGAATTCTTAGTCCAAAATTCTGTAACTCTGCAAGTGTGTTTCAAGGGGAAGCTCAACAGATAATGCAGTATGGTGTAGAGCTTTAAAAGTAATGTAGGTGTTAGAACATAAACTTGGGAGTCTTGTTGGAAAATGCATTAAGAAGAAGTTTCTATCTAATGGAGCATGGTGGGTCAGAGAGGACTTGCTGTGTTCAAGTACTTGTATATAGGCAAAAAACACTTGGAAAAATTCTAGGA
Source organism: Rhagologus leucostigma (assembly GCA_013397725.1). NCBI lineage: Eukaryota > Metazoa > Chordata > Aves > Passeriformes > Rhagologus > Rhagologus leucostigma. The sequence goes on from VZTD01005947.1 coordinate 912,874, forward strand.
AGAGTTGTGGAACAGAGTTGAAGCTGGTGGCTTGAGAAGCTGGAGGGTACCTGGCATTTAAGTGCTTCATCTCTTCAGAGAAACAGTACACAACTTAAATACTGTAACTGACAGTGAACATGGACGGCAGTGTTATTATTTTGAAGGTCTGGGGCTTATTCAGAATCAGAATGGTGATTTAAATTACATGTCCAGCCAAGATTTGCTCTAGTACAGTCTTACATAGGTAGGCTGATAGTGATCTTGCTTATGCTGCTGAATTCAGTTGCCTTCAGTGCAGCTGAATCCTTACTTACACCTGCATAGTTGGGCTCAAGTATCAGGTTTGGTGAAGTGACCTGGTAGATGAAGAAAAACAGAACATGGGCTTCAATTTCTTTTCCTTACTTAGCATGCTTTTTTTTCTTTTTTTTTTTTTTTGGCAGGGTATTCTTAGAAACCAAGTCCTGCTGCTCAGTACAATTGATCATCTGCTAATCAGATGACCTACAAATCTCAGTTTTATTTTTGTGAAACATTGTGAAGGTTTAATATAGTAATAAAAAGAGAGAGAGAACTAAGTCTGCTTCATTACTGTGCCAGGAAATAATCCTTCCTCCCTGACCAGTACCTTAGCTGTTCCAGCCATGGCATGGTGTAGTTTTATTTTTTTAACAATGGCTTTATTTAGATTATCCTTTTAACTAATGGTTTTGGCACGCTTTAAAAAGACACTTAAGGAAGAGGATCTTGTTGCCGAATTCCAATCTGGGCTAAATTTACAGGCTGCAAGTATTTTTACTTTTTAAAATTTAATTAGAGATTCTTCATTTGTGCCACACTAAAAACCATCTTTGGAGCATGTTGAGTTTGCAGGCAGTTACGTGAAAGGCTGAAGTTCTCCCAAAGGATTCAGTCTCCTGTACACTGGAGCTGGTTTAGATTACTCTGCATTTGTGGTCGAAAAGGGATTTCATGTTGCTTTCAATCAACAAGAAAGTTTTTCCTATGATCTTTGATTTCAGTTGGCTGCCACTTCACTAGGAGTTTTGATTGTAATATTTCAATGCCCCTTTGTGTTAGACCCTCTGTTATCTTTGCTTAACTTCTATATTCTGGACCTTTTTTTTTGCCAGTAAAGATAAGTCTTGCTGCTTCAGTGTATACAGTCATAGTGGTGTTGTTTTGGGGGTGAAAATTGCAGCCTTTCTTTTTCTTATACAATTTTTATTTTAGGTGGACTTCTCTATTAAAAGTTAAGGAATAAGCACCATGCTATGTCTTTGTAAACAAAGACATTTATTTAAATGTATTAATAAAATAATTAGTAAGTAACATGTGAGGATGTTGGGATGGAAATCACATTTATTATGATTATTAACCTTCTCATATTGCTGAATGAGGGAGGATGACTGGAAAAGACAGGACTAGCTATGAAAAGAAATCCAGTAATTCCTAAACTTGCACCCCTTCATGTTAGGCTCAGACCTCTCTTTAAAATGAAGGACCTAGAACCGGTAAAACATTATAGTTAGTCCTGCAGCTGGACTTTGGCAAATCCCAGTACAGCAAACGTGAGGATGCTTAGTTGTAAGTTTTAATACCAGAAGCTTTAAAATACAGCTTTCTATCACAAAACTGGGAATGTGCAGTTGTTCCCAAAAGTAGTGCTTTGCTCTGCAGGTACCAAGCTCTAACTCATGGTTCTCGCTGGGCAAGTTTCAGGACTGAAGCTTTGTGTCAACAGCTACACATCTGCATTTTGGCTATAATATTTACCTCAGTCTTTTAAGTAATTGAAAAAAGTGTGTCTAATTTCTGATACGAGAGAGCTACTATAACTGTTAGATTTTAGCTATAATGAAAGTTAAATAGCTGTATATCTAAAATTACAGGTTCTTTTCCCACCATGATATTAAACTATACTTTCAAAATAAAGAGCTTAGGCCACAAACTGGTTTTAAAGTGAATACTTTTATAGAAAATAGGTTTTTTGTGCTAACCTGTTTTTATTGTTGTTGGGGTTTTTTAAAAATTGTTCTGCAATTTTAAATGAAGTGCCTCCCTTCTAACAAGGAAAAAAGCTTCAGCTTGGAGTTGGTTACTAAAAGAAAAAATGCTTCACCTCAGAAACTAATAAAATTATTGGGGCTGATATACTCATCATGTTGCTTTTGTAACATTGTATTGTGTTGATAACATTTCAGAGTAGCTGACCTCGCATCTTTTTGTCCTAGCAGTCATGTTTGCACACAAGGAATACCTGTTTATAAAATTGAGGAGGGTAAGCTTCTGACAGTGCTGTATTTATTTGTGTGGTTCAAGGTTTATTTTGGGGACATGTAATCCACACACTTCCATCAGTGAAATGCTAAAAGTACGGAATGACTTCAGTGTTTTAAAAAGTTTAAGTCCAACAGTGGCTGTTAAGCCAGAGAAAGTGTGTCCTTTCCTTTATGTTTAGAGAATGTCTATTCTACAGCTGGGGTTGATGTTGCTGGAATGAGACTGAGCATGCTTGACAATTCGTTCTGCCGCTAAGTTGCATTGAGGCAACACGCAGTGCTAAAGGCAACTCTGCTGATCAGCCTGACAGACTTGTAGCTTTCATCAAAACTCACCGGCCACTTCATAAAGTCATGCTGGGTGTCTAGTGTCAAATTGGCTCCCACGACTTTGCCATATTTGAAGTTCTTTAGATTTTTAGTATATCTGTTGAATATTTAATTACATTAATGGTATTCCTTAAATGTTTGAGGCTTTTTTGGTTGTGTTGTTTTACTTTGAGTTTGCATTGGTCCAGAAGCTTGAATGTGTCAGACATCTCTGCCAAATCTGGGTAGTGACTTCTTAACATGTGTCAAGGTTGCCCATGACAGTTCGTACCCTCGGAACCTTCTGCTCTGCGAAGGGATGGCCGGAGACTTCCTTGAGCGCGAGAGTAACTGATGACAAGCAGCAAATTGAATGCGAGCAGGGCTTCTACAAACCTTTATGAATAGGTGTGAACTAGGCACCGCTGAGCTCAGTGTGAGTAGCTGTTACCAATTTGAAACAATGTTCATAAACAGTGTCAGTCCAGAGCAGGCCAATGCACCCCTAAAAACTTGCAGTGATCCCTTTTGAAGAGCCAGAGTTCTTGGAATATATTGGTCTGCTCTGAATGGCTGATTGAAAAGGGGCAAGTGAAATGGCTTCTCCAGACTAGATTGTTACTGTTAACTTTGCTGTACTAGAAAAAACAGGGCCTAAGGTTTCCGTGGTGCACAGAGATGCACTTGAAGATACCCAAACCTAGCCTATGTCAGTATCTAGAGGGCACACCATGGGTTAAAGTGGAGGCTTCTCTTAATCTCTTAACCAAGGTTCAGAAACGGAGAAATCTGTACCGTATTAACCAGTCAATGTGGTTAATAAATAAGTGGTGCTGTAAATAATGTGAAATTTATTTCCAAACTCTCTAAAGTACTACTGCGTTAGTACGTCTGGTACTGTTCAAAAATCACTTTATTGTGGTGCTGTTAAAACTGCCCTTTTTTTGTGGCTATATGCTCTTTTCAATGCATTTGCCCAACAGTGTTTCCTATTTCCTGAATGGAAAAATTCTTTGAGAGAAAACAATTCTTTGCACAAAGCCTGCCTCTCAAGGCATACAGGTACAAAGTGCAAAGCAGAGGTCAGCTCTAGAAGTGAGACTGCAAGTGTGAAGATACTTCTATGTGTCAGAAAAATGACAGAATGAGAAAGAAATGTAGATTTTATTTCATGCTTGTGTTAGTTCAAATCTAGCTCCATCTTTAACTGTTCAACTTTTTTTTACTTTGGAGGCTTCTCCAGGTAGCTTTGAAATATGAGCTGGTAAGTACAGAGAGCCAGAGTCCTGGCCAAGGTACAGCTTTAGGCATGGCTTTTTGTTTGTTTTGGGTTTTTTTTTCAGAAGAAATTGTTGAGCTGTTTTGCTTGAACATTTAATGTCAAGTAAGTAAACGAGCATTAGTTGATGAGAAATACGCTGAACTAGTGTTCTCAAATCTCAATTTTAAGAGTCTTAGGTTCTAGGCCAAATTTTGGAGGTTTATATTCACACAGAATTCTGCTGAGGAATTCTTGTGGATCAAGGAAGAACATCTTTTGTCTTCAGGAATGCTTTCTTTGCTGGTAGAATTACAAAGAGTCAAAGTGCTGCCTTGCTAATGTAATTGCCTTAGAGTTTGTAATGTGACATAGCATCATTGAAAATGCTGGGGCAGTCCATGAAACTACAGCTGAACATTTTAACGCTGCCTCACAACGGGTTCATCACTTTGGCAGTTGCTGGAAAAATGTTCTGCCACAGTGCCTGTCACTATCCCTGTACTCAACCAATCTAAAATTACTTTTGTCTTCATCTGCTAAATTTTGTCTGACATATGCTGAGTAGACAAGAAGCAATACAGATTTCAAACACATGGCTTTTTTGAAAACAAACAGGCCACTCTCTTGGTACCAAAATGCCTTTCCTTATCTTTTATGACCCACACTCTTGGGAATATTTGTTCTTCCGGTTTTAACTGAAGGCTGTACTAACTTTAAGTTGCCATATTGAGCTAGATACTTTCCTTTATTTGAAGGTAACATTTTTCTGTGGATGTAGAAAATTGAAAATTTGAAACTAGTGATAACCTTGAAAACCTGCAACTATAAGTCAGATGTTAAACATAATGATTTCCTTAGCTCTTAATTAAAACTGGACCATATGGTCAGACCAAAGTCCCTTGGGTTCCTATAGAAATAGTACAGCTCCATCTCCATGGTTGAGATATTCTGTCCTGGGCTTCTTTGGTGGGAATATATTTGGCACAATAATACCAAACATTGCATGTAACAAGAGCCAAGAGTACCTACCAGTTCTCCCTTGTACCTCTAAAGAAGTAACTGTATTTCTTTCTCAACCAAGGAGCAGAATTTAGGGATGGCATCTCTAGCACTGAATTGTTACTATTTGGGAATGACCTTTTTGTTGTTAGGTGTTAGTGCCTGCATAGAGGTAAAGTCCAACTGCCTGTTTATTTTTATAGGCAGTAAACCTCTTACCCAAATTGCATTAGAAGTGTGGGAAGTAAGGTATTGTACCTGTCTAGATATGCTAAATCAGGCATTTCCCATGGGATTAGAAAGGAAAGAAAAAGATCTGATCGACTGGCATGGGATTTTTTTTTTCTCTGAGCAGTAACAAACTGTGAACAGGCAGGTGGTCTAACATGAGAAGGTTTTGGAACTGTGCTGTTTGAATTGCTGGCTGTAGGAGGTGATGCACATGGGAACTAAAGTGTGCAAAAAGTTAGTTTTGTGTTCATGTATAAATACAAGTTGTATTAGCATAAAAGTTGGTTCACCTTAGTTTTTAAGGGGCAGCTTTTGATGTTTTTGGACATATTTCAGTATACCTCTATTAGAAACCTAGAAGTAATCAATTCTTGTTCTCTTGGGTTACTGCCTAAAGTAACATTTGTTCTGTACCTGAGCTCGTAAAACAGTATTTAAAGTATTCCTAAAAAGATGTCCTTGACTGTCAGAAGTACAGGAAATGGAGGTGCTGAACCCCATGTGTCTGTACAGAGCTCTAACATCTCCTAGCAGGCCACTGTGAAAACCTGACCCTTGGCTTGCAGAGAGGAGGCAGCCCTCTGACAGCTCTCCAGAGGAATGTAGGTCATACGCTTTTATGTGCAAATGCTGGAGGTGATATGTTTAGAAAGGACCAAGTTTTCTACCTTGTGTAAAGACTGTCTGAAGTTTGAAGTGAGGAGGATGTGAGTAGTAAGATGGTCATGTTTAAGAGCAGTGATTTGCAAAATATTCAGGTATGAACTATGGACTTGGGACACTGACATGCAGAGGTGAAGGGGAGCTGTTTTGATGTTATCCAGCACTTTTTTTACCAGAATTGCAGAGGGACTACAGTCAAAATGGTGAGTGTTAAGAGTTTAGTAAGTGTGGTTAGGAATTTAGGATAAAGCAGAGGGCTGTTGGATAAACCTGACTTTTTGCTTCATGAGCTCTTTGAGGGTAAATATATTTGCTTTCTTGTAAGAGATCCATTTGTGTGTGAGTTGATTAGAAACTGCTTTGAATAGTTTTTAAACTTCGTCCCTCTTAAGATATTTTTTCCCTAGAATGTGAGTGTGGGGACGCAGCCAGTTACAGCTGAATTCCTATAGCTGAATACTTTCCCTTTTTTTGCTAATCTGAATGAATAATCTAACATGAAATGTTTTTCATCACTGAGACAAAGATGTTTTTCAGAACTGAAAGTGTTACTACTTCTAGCAACTGTCTTAACATTCTCTGTACAAGTCCATGGTCAAATGATCTGGCTTTGTGGGAATGAAAAATTTCAGGTAATGCAGGTTCAGCTAGTTCTGCTATAACCTTAAAGGCTTTGCAAGTACAAAAATTGTGTCTTGGAAATGAATTCAAACTGGGCCTCCCTTTCTTTATTTAGGGGAAACCATAATACCTGAAGCTCAGTGAATCTGGGTTCTGATGCTGAAAGATTGCTGAACAACAGCTAAAAAATTCTTTAAGGAAGTGCTTGTGCATAGCCGAGATTAATTGAACCAGAAATTATCCTGGAGAACTTAAAAAAAAAACTTTTACAATAGCTTTTTCCAGGTACCTGGAAAATTAAAAGTTTGCTGTCTTGGAAAGAAGCCTGGTGCAACTACATCTGTATGGCTCTGACTTGGCAGATGACTTGCATCAGTTTGACCTTTTCGGAAACAAATGTGCTTTCTTCAGAATGAGGCTTTGCCTATGATTCTTTCAGTCTTGAGTTTTTAGGAATTCAGCACGTCTGATAGCTTCAGGTGGTACTCAAAGCCAGGTGAAGAACCATCTGTCCTGATTTCAGCTTGGGATAGAGTTAGTTTTCTTAGTAGCTGGTACAGTGCTGTGTTTTGTGCTTAGGATGAGAATAGTGTTAATGCACTGATGTTTTGGTTGTTGCTGAGCAATGCTTGCTCTGAGTCGAGAGCTTCTCAGGGTCCCGTGCTCTGCCAGCCAGGAGCTGCACAAGAAGCTGGGAGTGAGCATGGCCAAGACAGGTGACCCAAACTGGCCGAAGGGATTTTCATACCAGAGAATGTCATGCCCAGTATTATAAACTGGGGGGAGTTGGCTGGGAGGGGCTGGCTGCTGCTCAGGGATGGTCTGGGCATCAGTCAGGGGGGTGGTGAACAATTGTGCTGTGCATTGCTTTCTTGGGTTTCCTTTCTCTCTCCTTTTATGTTGTTTCCCTTTTCATTGTGTTTTATTTTAGTTTATTTTAGTTACTTAATTGTTCTTATTTCAACCTGAGAGTTCTACATTTTTTTCCCTGATTCTCCTGCCTTTCTTGTGGGGCAGGGGAGGTGTGAGCAAGCAGCTGCATGGTGCTTCATGACTGGCTGGGATTGGTTAAACCACAGCATTGTTTTAAGAGCAGCTTAATTCCCAAATATCTTACTTGGGCAACAGTTGCTGTGTTGAACTGCTCATTGGGCCCCATTTCTCTTGTGAAGGACTTCCCTCATGTAGCTGAGGAACAGGCACACAAAGATGTAAGGGTGAAACAGGACTTCATAAGAAATGCTCTTTAGGCTTGTCTGATGGCAGAGTATGACTCCTGTGGTGGGAAATGCCTCTGTGCAGTGTGATGACTTGTTGCCACTCTGTAATGAGGCTCCTTTGGTGACAAATTGCTCCACAGTTGCTTAAGGATCACCATGGCTGGATGAAAGACATTTTAGAGTTGGCAAATCTGTTTGAAAGAACATTTGTCGTGCCTTCAGAACTTGAGATTCTATTTAGATCTTTTACCCAGCTGTCCTGTAAATCTACTTAACCTCTCCTACCCCTTCCAGAAGTGGTCAGTGTAGAAGAGTTCATAAAGTACCACCTACCCTTCATGTCACAGAAACTTGAGATGCAGAAAAGGGTCCTTATCTGGAAGCTGTAGCTATAACAATGGACCTTTGTTTTCTCAGTCCTTGTAAGAACTTTCTTACTTCTTGCCATAAGCCACCACACAGTAGTGCAGGGGATTAGGTCATTTCCTTCCCTTCTCCTCTTCCTGCAGATTATTTGATTAGCATTTCTATTGTATACTCTAAATAGCATGTTCTTGGCTTCAGGCTGGTCCCCCCCCCATAATCTCCTTAAAACACTGTAGTATGACTTTTTATTAACAGTGTGACATGGGAACTCCTTGCACAGAGATTACACGTGACATAACACAATAAAAGATTAATGGGGCTGGTAAGTCAGTAATCTTCCCTTCTTTATTCTTCCCTCATGCACCTGAGAATTGGCTTCTGGGAACCCCCTAACAGTGTTAATGCCTTACAACACATGAAATGTATTTCTGTTTTGGATGTCATTGGCTTTGATCAGAGTTCAGCCCCTGACTTCTTGGGAAACAGAGTCCAGGTTGTGTGTAGTGTATGTTCAGCATTCAGTATTGAGTGTACAAATATACCTCCCCGTGGGATCATTACACGTCCTGGTCTTCAATGTTTTTTGCTCCCTTTTCTCACTGTTTCCTTTCCTTCACTCTCTGTTTTTATATACCCTGTGTGCAGTAATTCCAAGCTCTTATCCAGCGTGGGGTTTTTATTCCACTCCTTGCCTGTTTTATTGAATAAAATTATCAACAAGTGTTTAAAATGTCAGTCTTGAAATTTAGTTGTAATGTACTGATCAGGTTAACTCCAGCATAAGGAGTTTGCCATTCAACACTAGAGGCCATAGTGTTGCCCATCACCCCTGTCTGTAAGGCTGTCTTTTTAGCTGGAACAGCTAGAGATGCATTCCTCTTCAAAGCTCATGCTAAATGTCATGTGAAATCACATAATTGTATCAAACAGTACAGCATCTGCTTGTGAGTCAGATAGAAGAACATGACGATACAGCCCTTTATTTCTTTAACAACTTCAAGGAAAGAACCTCCCCTGCAGTTCAGCATCACTTCATGAAATTAGCAGCGATATCTTGGGCTACAGATTGTATTGTTTTAGTCTGGCATGGTATCTGTACTCCAGGAGAAATCAGATAGCTTGCCTAGCGACAGCATGCTGGAGGCATTTGCTTCCAGTCCTCAAGGACTGGCATAGTTCTTGTGATTCCATGAAAATCATTAAACCCTCCTCATCATGAAAGTGGGGGGCAATGTTGACACAAGAATAGCTGGGTAGAGCATGGCTCTGAGTAAACACAGGCAGGGAAACAAAGTGGTTCAAACTCTGTTGGTTGAGATTCAGAGGCAGCCACATAGAAGTGTGCCTAGGGGCGAAATAAACCCTCGAAAAACCTGAATTGAGATGGGGCATGATTAGCTATAAAAAGGACATTGTGTGGTGTTGCCTGATAGCTCCAGAGGGTCACTAATGTGAAAGAAGGTAAGGGTTGTTACCTGCAGGAGGCTGGGTGGGGTAGTAGAAAGCAAATCCACCTGCAGCTGCTTCTTAGGTGGCTGCAGCATAAAGTAATCGACAAGCTCATTAACCTGAACACTGAACAGCTGCATCTGTAAAATGAGAGTAAAGGAGTTCTAGAAGCAAATTAGTCTTCAAGTTCTGCTTTTCAGGATGAATGCTTCTGAAACAGTACAACTCAAGTTTTATAACTTGTGTGAGAAAAGTAATGCACCCTAGAAGTGGTCATACCAATGGAACTAATCACCGCAGTTAAATACCTGAATACAGAACACCTTTTGTGCTCCTGGTGCCATATCTGTGTGTTAAGTGATGCTAATGCAGTCCTGGTGTGGTTTTCTTTTTTTTTTCCCTTTAAAACAAAATCACGAAAGCAAACCCTTAGCCCTGATTAAAACAGCATTCAAGCTGCCAACTTTGTATAGGCTGGTATGAAATAGAAAATACTTGAAAGTGGTGGGGGAGGTGGGGTGGTGTGACTCCTCCACCCCAGTAAAAATTGCCATTTTAAGGATCTACCCGTTACCAGTGGACAAGCTGGGTTTGTGTGCCAGTAGCATGAGGCTGTTGATTTTTGGCAGGGAGGAGGATTCAACTTAAATCTCGAGATCAGGCTTGATGAGTCTCTGGCATTACTGTTGAGATTGATGCAGAAACTCCCTATCCCCTCATTTGTGTTGGTATAATGGGATTACAGAATAAACCCACAAACAGAGAAGCAAAATTATTTGGGTTGAAATAGTTGGAGATTTGTGTGTGGTTTTGTTTTTCCGTTAGACCCTTGCTAGCTTAGTAATCTGATAGCTGTGATAATAACCATACCATTTCAGAGCAGTGTTCAGTCCTGTGGATTTTTTGGTGACCAGAAGAGTGGAAACAACGGAGCACCTGTACATCAGTGTTTCTCCAGGCACTTTCCAGTGTTCAGCAGCTGTGGCTCAACCACTTCTGTGGAGCAAAGTGGTACCTCTGTGCTTAGTAATCTACCATAGGAGAAAAAAAAAGTGTCTTTGAACCTATGTATAGTTTTATTATCCAGAATATCCTATGACAAGGTGTTCTGCAGCTGAATTTTCTGGGTAGGTGACAAGATCCTGTAACAGGACACCTGTACAGTATTACTTAGGGGAAAGCTGGCTGTGGAGTACAGGTTGAGAAGAGCGAAAACACAGATGCATTCACCTTGTTCTCAGCAGTGAAGCTGACTTCTGTGGAGCTGCAACTTACTCTGTGTTATGGCATTATGAATAGAAAAGCTGTTTTGACAGTTCTTAGGTTTGAGTGTTACCCAGTGGCTATGCTGTGAGGTGAACTGGGGAAGAGATCCAGCTAAAAAATTAACAGAGCCAATAAACCAACTTTTTAAAATGTTGACAGATCAGTCCATAAAATTGTGTTTAAAAGACTGAGGTGGCAAGCCAAGGAGGGAGCAGCAGAAACAGGAGCAACAGTCCCTTGTACAGCTTGGAGATGTGAAATGTCAGGCTGTATCTACATGGCTTGAGCCAGGGTAACCATGTACCCCTTCTTCACCCACTCCAGCTGTGATGTAAAGCTTGATGTAAAGGTTAAGCTGCTGTGTCATATCGTGCTTGCAGCAGCCTCACAGCATTTGTATGATCAATTCCACGAGGTAACTTGGAAGCTGTGGTAACTTGATCACCACTTTATGGCTCAGACATTTAAATTATCCCACCCACTGGCTTGATGCAGTGATTTTGATGTTGGTGGAATGAGAAATGAGCTCATAACCTGGTCTGGCACATGCAGATTTGCCTTTCTAAATGTGCATCCTACAGGCATGAGTTGTTGTAGAATCATTGGCCATGACAGTCCAGTACACACAGGTGGCATCTGCAGGTATGTCATGTGTCCAGTCCTACAGCATTAGTGAAAATGGAGATAGCAATGCCTGAAGAGTTTCTGCTGGTATAATTCTCACTGTATTAAGAAATTACTCCTTGTGTGGGAGGTGAGGAAAGCTAGCTGGGCTAATAAATTATGGTTTAAAAAAAAAGAAGAAAAGGTATAGCATGCATGGGTACAGTTATGTAAGAGAAGGGAATAAATCACTGTTTCTCTGAGAACCTCATCCACCGAGCTGCCAGGCAATTGGGCTGCAGTATTGTTCTCAAAACACCCTCTGCTTCCGTTTTTCCTTTTTGGGGCCAGGGATGGATGAATTGATGGAGCAGGAGCGGGATGCCGGCTCTGCCTCCAGCCAATGCTGCGTGGTGCCGCGGTGTTTACCCAGCTTACGCAAGGCAGAGCCGGCCCCTTTTGAGGCAGAAGGCTCTTCCCACGGCTGAAGTAAAAGCACACAGAGCAGTCACTCAGTCTGGCAGTTGCTGGGGGTTTAAAGGAGTTGGTGGATTTCGGCTGATTTTTAACAAGATCGAAGGGTTGGATTTTTTCTTCTCTACTGTGTAGGAATACTGAGAGGACACAAATATCCTGGTAAGTGTGCTGCATGCCATCGCTTTTCCCTTTTAGTGTGGTATTGTTTCAGTCTCTCTTCTAAAAGCCTCCTCAGTTGCAGTGGTTTTCAGTGATGCGGTGGAAAGGAAATTTGAGAGCAGGCAGTGTGTCTGCAGGCTGCCCTTCCACCTCAAAGAGGTAGAGACATTCAAAGTGCACAGCATAGTAAGTGCTGGTTTATAAGAAGTGTCAGTCACTTCTCATTTTTTGGGTACAGAGCAAGGTTCCTTAAAACTGTCATTACCTGATAAAATCGTACCAAGGGGAATTTCTCATGGAGCTGTTAAATATTTGTGTTGTCTAAACTGAAAAAAAGGCTTTAAATGTAACTGTAACTCTTATTTTTGCTAGATGGTATAGTATGTTATGTGAAAAGGCTTTAGTGTAATACAAACAGCTATTTAGCAGATACTTTGGTACATGAACTGCCTCATCAGGAAGTCAGAGGCTCATAAAAAGCAAAACTGTTACGTTCAGGCATGTAGAACAAGAAGTCATTGTGGTTTTTTGCAAGCCCAGGCTCCTCAGCCGTATATTCCACTACAGGTGCATCAGACAGTAGATTTTCCTGGACTTGAAAAGCTCCATTGCTTTGTGTAAAAATAAGATGCCTCTGTTTTGGTCTAAACTCTTAGGAAGTTTTGCTCTTGTGACTCACTAAGTGAAAGTTGGGACTGCCTTTTTTTTTTTTTAAGGTAATACTGTGTAATTTTTCTGAAGCAGTGGAGAAGATAATGTTAAAAGTTTCTAACTGTAGAGTTCTCTGCAGCAGAACTGTACTTCTGTACCAGTATTGTACAAAGTTTTTTCTTTTCTGCTTGTACTTTTGCAAGGCACTCTCTGAAGGTACAAATAGATATGCTATGGCTAATGAACACCTAATGTTCTCCCAGCATGCCTCTATGTGGTATTGTTTTATGGCTTTTACAGTGTTACAGGTTATAAATAAACTTCATTTGATAATCTGAGTGAAATGAAGATAAAATCAAAACTATACTTTTTTCAGCTTAGCACACACAGTTTGTACTAACACGCAAAGTGCAAGTGCAGCCAAAACTTCATGGGGAAAGCTGCAAATTAATCTTCTGAAGTAGCTTGTGTGAGTAACTTTGACAGGTAGTTCAGCTGATGGAGCAAGGACAAGCTGTGGTGTTTGGCCCTCGTGCCGGAGGGGCTAAGCCCCGTGCGAGGCTCCGCGCGTCGTCACCGCTGTATCCAAAAGCTGACGTGGAGGAGATGGGTGGCAAGGGGGTTCAGACTGCGTGTAAATGAAGCAGGTTAACTGGTGAAGAACTTTCTCAGCTAATTAAGGATACAGATAATATTGCAGTGACAGCTTTAAAATAGACACCTTGTGCTAAAAGACAAATGTTTTTGGCTTCCCACACGCAGTCTGAATTACATCATTTATAACCCGTAGGAGGTTATCGTGGTTTCCTCAGGGGAGGATCAGCTGTTACTTTTCATAACTGAAAAAAATCTGGACTATTTCTTTTTCCAAGGGAATATTTTTGGAATTGATTTTTGTCAGTCTATTGGAGTGGATCATTATTGATTATATAAATCTGCCAGGTTTAATACGCCCAACCCCATTCTCATGTCATCAATGGCAGTTCAGAATAAGAGAACTGAAGTTAGCAGAGGTCTGATTGAAATCAGGCCCCTGTGCTTAGATGGGTTTTTTTGGTCTTCTGAAGAGAAATGCTATTTTTGAGTACTATCATAAAGTACAGATTTTCATATAGGTGTCTATAATAGAAGTTCTATTCTAAAACACTTCCCTTGTTCATTGAGCAAGGTTGCTTGTCCTGTCTTTCCTGAAATTGCTGAGAACTTCTCAGACTTGCTTCTGAGGCTGGAACAGAACTTGAAGCAGAATGCTAGATGCCAATTCAACCAAAATTGCTGTTTCTTGGACAAAGTTATTTGTGGCCTTAGAGCAAAACAGTAGATTTGCTCTTGTCTTTCAATTTAATGCCCCTTTCAAAGTGTCTACAGACAATGGGTTATTGTGTGTGTATGTGCTCTGACTCTTGCATGACTAGTTTCCAGGATGACCAGACCACTAATGGCAGATGTCCATGGTAAAAAGATGCTTTCATTCTGTTTGTGACAATGAAAAACTCCTCTACTGAGATTTTACAGATGTTCTCAAGGCATAGTAGTAGATAGCTATTGCATTGGTTTGTGCTTGGTGTCCTGTGCAGGATCAGCTGCTTGCTCATTTCAGAGCTTGGCCTTGTTGTCTTGTTTTTCATATCTTGTTTTTGTCTTGCTTTCCTATCATAAGACACTCGTGTGTGTATAGTGGATGACTAAGCTTATTCTGAGTTACAAAAGAAAAGGTGTACAGTACAGACTAAGGAAATAATAAACCATACTAAAGTAAAAGGCTGGACTGATACTCCACACTCCCAAGGTTTGTTCTTGGGGATTTTTGATGCTGAAAAACTCCCTTTTCTAGGAATAAGAAAATGAATTATCCTTCCTTAGAGAGGTAGTGTATGGCTATTGATCTAAAGTGATAGGCATTTAAATTGCACTTATAGCTGCATCACTATACCTTCCCTGTGCATCTGTAGTGAAGGATGCAAGCTGTACACAGAATGTGGCTAATCTCAAAAGTGGAGTCTAAAACCTGCTGATGTTAAAATTGCAGGTGTGTGTGGGAAGGAAACATTAGCTTGTTTTTAACTGGAAACTGGGAGAAGTGTTAAAATGATGGTTGATAAACACATGCTCTTTTTACCCAGTGATCCCTTCAGTAAAAACTATTTTAATACCAGCTTACAAAAAGATTAATAGGAAAAACAGTTAAAGGAGAATAACTTTCCAGTGGTGAGAGTTACTTCACCCATCGCGTAGAAGAAAGTGATTTCTCAACCTTTGTCTCAGCTTTCAGAAACATAGTGATGCGAGGAGCTGATTCCTTGTTGCTCGCACCAGTGGAGATCAGTAACATTATTGATATTGTTTGTGCAACCTGGCAACCTGGGCTTGGTGGCAACACATACTCAAACAAGCGGTCAGTCTGCTGGGAATTACTGTGGGGTTTTTGGGCTGGTTTTTTTGAGGTTTTTTTTTTTTTTTCCCTTCTCTCTGATTACTTATTGCCTGCCTCTCCTTCCATGCTTGCAAATATCTTCATCTTGAGAGACTAGTATTCTGTACAGCTTGTATCTCACAGTGACTTTTAACTTTGGTATTCTGGTTGTTTAAATCTGGAAATCAAGATTTTTACTTTGAAGTGGTGAGATGTAACCATAGAAGAGAATATGCAGTGCTGAAATACTGTATGTGTATTCAGAGGGTTTTGGTTTCTGATCTTGCAGTCGCAGGAGACTTACCTAGTGGAAACTGGAGTGATAAAGAGGTTAAATGTGTAAATGGATGTTGGCAAACTTGAGTCCTACTTGTGTCTTGTCAGGTATTGTCACACTATTCAATGGAAATTGTTTGTTTGCAGTATGGGATTTTAAATTCAGATAAAGCTGTGGACAGTAACATGTAAATATTGAGGGATAAGGACAAAATCTTGTTTCATTGGTAATGGAGTTATTTATAATTTATGTCTAACTGGTCAAAAGTGCACCTAAAGTGCATATTCCAGTTGCTTGATAAACTTGTGTGGACTTCCTAAAATTAATCGTATTTCTAAAATAATTTAGGTTGGGAAGTTGTCTGGTTCAGTCCCTGGACTCAAAATGGGACTGGACTGCCTCAGATCAGGCTGTTCAGGGCCACATGCAGCTGGTCTCCAAGGATGGAGATCTCATAGCCTCTGTGGATTGGGGGTCTCTCCCCTCCCCCCCCCATAATAGCTAATCAGGATTTTCTGTGTTGTAGCTTGTTTATTCCCTCTTGTTCTGTCACTGCATACCTGTCAAAAGGACTAGATTCCATTTTGTCTCTATTCCCTCTGGTTTAGCACAGAATTGCTGAGGGAAGAGCTGGATGTGAGAATTGCAAGGGTAGTCAATGAAGAACTGCAAATAGCAAATAGTATAAAAATAAAAACATCGATAGATAAGATGTCTTGTGCTTTATTTCTAAAACCAAAAAAAGCCACCTCAAAAAGTTAAAATATGTAGATGTAGAACATAAAGATAATATAAAAATGGAGGGGAAGATTCCCATTTTTTTGCATCTGAATCAGCATATTTTTATTTTAATATATTCATTGACAGAGGACTTCTTTCTATACTGTGAAAGTGGTTTTCTATGCAGTATTTTAGAAAAGGGCTAGTCTGGCACTAGCTACAGTTGCTAGCAGCCTATAATGCTGGCTCTGTGTTTAGAAAATGACGGTAATTTATTACAAAGAGACTTTTATTCTAGTATTTTTAGCTTGCAGCCGAGTGTTTAATGAATCTCTGCTTGGGCTCATTGAATTTATGTTCTCCCCTCCCCCTGCCCCATTTTAACCATTAAGATACTGCTATTCTCGCTGCAATTCCAGAAGCTGTACTTGGTCTATGAAATAGCAAACTTATTCACAAGGTGCTGTGCCTTACTGCAAACAAAATCTGAAGACTTGCTGAAGCAACTAAAGACTAGTTGTGAGTCTTGTGACCAGGAAAGGCAGCTGAATGGTTGAGGATGACTGGTAAGCTAGAGCTGATAGTTCAAAACCAACCAAAATTCAGTCTGTCTCTGTCCCCCATGGAAAATGATGTGTTCAATGAAATTGTTCTCTTAACCTCATGTACTCTGAAGCATGGTTTGTGAGGTCTTCCCAGAGGATAGTCTGGATGCAGGGACCAGTGTTTGCATGAGACAGGAGAGATTACAATATGACTTTTCCTTCTACTGGAATGGAGTCAGAAATCTGTGGCTTGCTTTCTCTGCTATAGCAGTCTTTGCCTTCTGTGACTTTAGTGAGTACTGGAGAAGAGGAAGGCTTGTAAGAAACCAGACCTGCATTCCTCAAACAAATTTTAAATGCTTTTCTCAATTTAGTTCTTAGCACTTTCCAGTCCTTCAAAACAGTTGCACGTGATAGTATTGAGCAAGTTATCCTCATTGAACTTTCTGCTGCCCCCAGAGGAACCAGTGTTAAGAATAAAAAAGGTATTACCTGTTCATGAGTTCTTCGTGTTCCAGTTTCCTATTTTTGATACTGGAGGATTTTAACTGGTACCCATTGTGGTTTGGGGCTAACCGCAAACAGTTGTGCTCGCCTTTAGCTGTGCAAGTTGCTTTACTCACAAAATCTTTTCAAATCCATAATACAGGACTGTGCAAAGGTAAGGGTTTCCAGGCTTCGGCCTCTTCTCTTTGGCAGCAGCAGAGATCTTGACATGAAATGTTTGCTGCTGCCAATTCTATGATTTTTGGGAGAATGTTGGATGAGATAGGATCCTGTAATTGACTTCTTATTCCTTATCAGTGTCGAAGGTTCTTGGAAGAGTTTAGAAGAGTCTGTTGTTCAGAGCTTGCTCCAATGAAGCCTGTTCCACTGATGTCTGGAAATGCTGCTGCAAAGCAGCAAAAATGTAACTTGCATGTATTTTGTTCAAAAAGTCCGTTCCTTAGCTATATGCTGGCACTTCAGAGCCAAGTTGTCTTTTTAATTAGCCTTTCCTAACTCTTTGAAGAAGTCTCCTCTAGTACTCTAGGAGTAAAAACTGGTCAGGTTATACTACAAGAGAAGGCCCATTATATATTTTAGTGGATCCTTTTATTCTACTCAACAGCGTTCCTTCCAGTAAGTTCTTCACTCAGCTTTAAATGATCCATAAGCCTGTTCTGTTTCAGGAGTGGAGATGTTATCTCATGGCAGATTAGACTCATCTCTAGTGGGACAGCACGTGAGTTTTATTCTCAGACATGAAATTTCCCTTGGACTGATCTTTAGGACCTCATTGCAAGGATATAATTAATCTTTATTATTTCTGGGAAGAAAAATATTTTCTTTTTGGGTACAATGCACCAGGCCAGTCACACTGGATGAGAAGTAGTGTGTATGTTGGACTGATTATTTTTTTAGGAGTGCTGAATTTTGTATGTGCTTGAGTTGAAGTAATCTGGGGGTGTAGTAGTTGTGAAAGTGATGTGTGAAGCTCATAAAGGTTCTGAGATGTATTTTTTAAAAAATTAAGTTCAAACA
The DNA here is from genome assembly GCA_013397725.1 of Rhagologus leucostigma. Taxonomy (NCBI): domain Eukaryota; kingdom Metazoa; phylum Chordata; class Aves; order Passeriformes; genus Rhagologus; species Rhagologus leucostigma. Next base: position 930,892 of record VZTD01005947.1, read on the forward strand.
TTCCAGCCAGACTTTTGAAAGTGGATGAGCAAGCTGCGTTATTAATGATGGCTGGAGATTTCTAATGCTCAAACCTTCCTTAAATCTAATAAGAAGTGGATTTCCACCATGTGCAAAATAAACTTCAGGGGATTTCTTTAAATGTGAAGCAAAAGAAAATGTTTTAAAGAGGAGCTGAGCAGTACATGTGGGGCATCTTTCGTTATACTGAGATTTTCTGTATAACTCCTTGTATTGCTGAAGTCTGTCCCTGGGTGCTGCTGACCCCTTTTATGATTGCTGCACAGTTCTCTGGCCACTTGTGCAGGTAGCGCTTTAGAGTCTCCTTTAACTGTTCGTGTGTTATCTTCATGAGACTCTGAAGTTGACTCAGACTGAAACATGTATTTTTTTAGTTTTACATTAAAATTGCTCACTTGGATGAACAGAGGATGAGAAGCTGCACCAAACCTGTTCTTGTACTAATGGCTAATTTTTAATGTTTGCCTTCCCACCTTCTGTAAGTGAAAGGATTAGCTCTTTATCTAACACTGTAATGTGGGGTTATACTATTTAAATCTTTAGTTACTGTGTCATGGTATTTCCTAGTCCTGTGCTGTTTCCTTATAGGCACTGCTGTAGGTTTCGTGGCAGTATTTCTTGTGAGTTGCTAAATGTCAAGGCAGAGGACAGCTGTTGGCCAAGATGAAATTAGTTGTATGTGAAGAAGACTGAATTGCAGGGGAGAGGCTGTTGAGGAGATCAATATTCAAGCAGAAAACAGGTTAATCATGTGGGGAGGAGATGAGAACATGAGCTCTTTTAGAAGACAACTATACGAGCAACTATAATGCAAGAAGATTTTAAAATAAAACAAGAAATGCTGAAGTTGATCGTAAAAATACTTCATAGAAAATATATCCTTATTTTTATATACAGATAAATTATGAAGATTTATACTCAGTTCTTAGGTAGAAATACTTCAGAATGGAAATGTGTCTAAAGAACTGAGCACTATTAAACACTAGGATCTATATCACTCAGTATTAACGTCAGTAAAGCAGCCCTGAGGTGTGTACACAGGCACATAGTTTCAGGGAGTGTGGTGCTCCAAAGCGGGGTGTGATGCCAGGAGGCAAGGAGGACCCTGGAAGACATGAAAATTGTGAATACAGTTGTGGGGCTCTCTTTATCAAATGGGGCAATCTCCACTTCAATGTGTTGTGACTACTGGCATCATAAAGATTTAAGGTCACCTTTTCATGTGGTAAGTTTGCTTTAATGTCTTTATTTTAGAATTTTAAAGGCAAAACCTACAACAGTGAGTAACCTCACAGTCTCAGGGGAGTTACCGCTACACTTGGGTCAGCAATCTAGAAATGTTTTGGAGCAAACTGTATTCTTTGACTCTCTCCTGTGCCACTGCTTCTGTTCCTGTGTGGCAGAGGGAGACTGTTGGATCAGTAAAATGCACTTTCAGCACCGGCTGAGTGATGGGTACCCTAAGGCTTGAACCAGGACAGCTGCCCAGTGAAAGTGTTCACTGCTTCCCAGGCAGCAGAAATAGCTTGGTGTCACTGTCCTGGAGATGGGACACAGACACTTCACAGCAGTGCTGTGCAAATCAGGTTTATTGCAATGCACTCACACATCTCTCAGTACTGTTGTGATAATGTTATGTGTGTGCTAGCCACGAAGATAGGCTGCAGTTAACTTGTTTCAAGGACTGTGAAATCTACAGTACTCAGACTTGAAAAACAAAAGAGATTTGGAAAATAATGAGAAATGAAAGGAGAGACAAAAATGTTTCTATTTTGTCTCCTGGTTGTGTTCTGCAGGCATCATAGCAAACGTTTTGAGGACAGCATGATGTCTTTGCCTGTATTTATGAGAAGCCCTCCCAAATACGTGGAATAGCATGAAGGAGCAAACTTCTTGAGTTTTTAGAGAGCACCGTGAGCTGATTGCAGAGGGCAATCAACATATGCATGCTGAATATGAATTTGTAGATTTGAGAAAACGTGTTGAAGGCCAAGCTTCTCTGTGAAGGAGCAAAGACGAGGAGAGGGTGTAGAGATAAGGTCAGTAAAGGGATCTTTGCGTCAGCTTCTGAACAAACGTGAGCAGGCTGTCAGGCACTGCCACATCCTTTTCTCTGTTCTTACGACATAACATGGGGATAGATAAAATCTGCGTGATGACATCTATTCTGCTAATAACTATGGTCTAGTTAAGGTAGAAGAAAGTGGAGATACAGCGTTGTAGTTGTGATCAAAGTTGATGACAGGATTCAAAAAGTGCTGTGTGGGTCAAAAAGTGCATTTGCACAGAAGGCAGAATGTTAACCATCAGTAGTAAAAAAGATTAGTAGCTCTTCGAGCTGGTGTGAAAACTCACCTGGAAGAACCAAGGGAATGTTCTTATTTCTGTTAAAGAAAGCCTCAAACAGGCTCTCATCAGCTTTATTCTTTATCAAGCAAGTGCTCTGCTGGGTAGGCTTTCTGGAGAGGAAGGTCAGAGATGAGCTGCATAGGTCAAAAGTGTCTGGAAATGCTACTAATGAGAAGCTGTAAAAAATACAATATGAACTGTTTCTCAAAGCAGAAGTCTGAGTAAAAAATGCACTTCAAGACTGTTTTCATTAGGAGTTATGTGGAATTCCCTCAGGAAATCTCCTTCAAACAGATGTTTATATCACTTCTGTCTCTGGCTAAACATGAGAGATCACATTGCACACCCTAAACTTTTATGGTAGGCTCGATATCAAATTGTCATACAACTTCCTTCCATCTGCAAATCCAGAAACTTCTTGGAAAGCTCTGAATTAGACACTTCCCATGAAAACCTCTGCCTCTCTAGCAAATGGGCTGGTCTTGCTTTGTGGGTTTTATTCTTTAAATTTAATGCCTATCTGGCTCTACTTCTCAATAGCTGAATGAAATATAATAAATGAAGGTATGTATCATTTATTCTAGAAAGTAGCATGGAGGAAAACAAATGTGTATCTTTTAAGGCCATAGTGGAATTTTCTAAATGCATTTTTTTGTGATCTGGCAGTTCTTCAAGGCAATGCAACCTTAATTCATGTGGTTTTACACATATGTTTTTTAAAATTATTTCAGGCAAAACCGAAACATGGAAAACACAAAATATTGTACCTTCTATATCAGATGGGTGTGCAAGTTTGTGTAGTTGGAGTGTTTTCTCTTACAGTTAATTTTGGTTTTATTTTTACAGGAAATAATGAAAAAAGTGTGCCACAACTCTTGATCAGAGACCTGACATTTGAGAAGAAGTCATTAGCTAAGCTCATGTTTTCTCCTGATCAAGAAAATCATCCATCAAAAGCACCAGTCAAATATGGTGAATTGATTGTATTGGGGTAAGTGGTTGTGTGTAAGAGAGTCTGAGGGTTTTCTGTGCTGTAATTCTGGGTATTGTGTTAATCAGTTCTTGGATTTAAATGTTATTAATTGAAAATCTGTAATTAATAACAGTATACTAATTAAGAATACCTGGTGCTTAGAATGAAAGTTCTTGTGGGTCTGTATCTCATGAGAAGCTAAGCAATACAGGAATGATGGACTTTCTTCTTTTTCTGTGCTTTTTGATAGGTACAATGGGTCTCTCCCAAATGGAGACAGAGGAAGAAGGAAAAGTAGGTTTGCTTTATTTAAAAGGCCCAAGGCAAATGGGGTGAAACCCAGCACTGTGCACATTGCCTGTACCCCTCAAGCAGCAAAGGTAAGCTCCATTTCTCTGCTTAAGTCTGTCTCATTTCTCCTAGTGCCATATAAAGAGCTGTTAGGAAACAGTTTAAACAGCATAAAGTTCTGACTGTGAAAAGAATGGTTTGTGTTTATCCAGAGTTTTTTAGTACCTGTCAGGGCTAGCAAGAAACAGTTCAGCAAAGAAGATTTGGTGCCTAGTCCTTGCCATGGTCAGGAAAAAAAATTAGTTTTGAAACATGAATGTTCTGGGCACAGGCTAGTCATAAAACACTTTCTATTTTGTTTTCGTTCCAAACTCACTACAGACATCTGTTCTAGACTTTGTGGTTTTGCACTCACTCTGCTTTAGGACTAACTTTGCTTCAAGTGCAGCTGACTTTTAAATGATCCTTTGCCAAAGCTCTGTGTGCACTTGCTGCTCAATCCAGTGGGTGGGAGATCCCCAGGGATCAGGACAGGTGGGTTTTGCAAGGCATGTTTCATAGGGCTTGTAATCAGAGTTCCCACTAAGAAGCAGTAAAGGAAGGGCTTAGGCCCTGAAGTTGAACTGTATTTCATGTCAAAACTAATACATTATAGCTAAGGTATTACCATGAGATATTTCTGTATTGTAGCTATTCAAGTGTGTGTGCAATTGTGTTCAATAACTAATGGAGCATTTCTACTAAAACAATGGAATTTGAGAATGCTTAGTGGTTGTTCAGAAATTGCCAGTGACAAGATCAGGCCTTTAAACAAATGCAGTAGTGTTAAGTGTTTGACTGCCAGAACACCTTGACGCTTAAGGATATTGACCCTAAATTCAGGGAATGCTATAAAGTATTCTGAAATCAAAAGCATTTTACTAGCCAAAATTCTTGTAGTAGAATAACGATCATAGGAGATCTGTGAAAAGAACATTTATTTTTGCAAGTTCATTATGGCCTGGTAAGTGCTGTTTAGCAGCACTTTTAGAAGTGTTTGTCAGTTCCTAGTAGGTAATTGCAGAATGAACATCTAGACTAACAAACTGAAACCTTTGCTACAACTTCTGCAACCTATGTTGAGTTTCTCCATTTTACCCTATTTACCACCACTTTTTTGTCTGTGTATCTTAAATCAGTCATTACTGGTTTTAGTATTAACTCAAATCCTGTTTTGAGAATGAAGTCCCTAAGTTTTTGTCCTCACCTTGCTGTTGGCCAAGTTCACACTGAGATGGCCATGAAGGTGTTACATTCAGTTCTAGCCTTTGCATTTGGTTGTTTTGTCCTTTTGTGTTCAGGCCGGTGTTGCTTTAACACAAAACATGACTAATAATATGCCCTGGTTATGTGTATTTAGTTGCAGCATGTGGTGAAGAGACCAGTTTGGTCTGTTGCTGAATCAATCTTGCAGCTTTTTTTTAATGGCCAGCACTGGGTTTTGTGAAGTTTAACTACAGGTGTGTCATTAGCGACCAGCTGCCTTAATGCATTAATTAGCACAAGAGCCTGGTGTTATATATATATATATTGTCTGCTTTGCTGCTGTATACTGTGGAATTATTGTGCACTGGTTCAATAATATTTGGCATTTTTCCATAGGCAATAAGTAATAAGGACCAACACAGCATATCTTACACTTTGTCTCGGGCCCAGACAGTAGTAGTTGAATATACGCATGACAGCAACACAGATATGTTTCAGGTATGTGAAGTAAATGTGTAAGTGTATTCTCACTTTTGGTAGTTTCAAACAAGGCATCCTCTCAGCAGGCTTTTTCCCTCAGACCCAAAAGTTTGTGTGTGTCAGTTTCTGAGCTCACTATTCAGAGCAATTTAATTCTGTTCATTCCCAAGGCCATCCTGTGAACAAGGCTGTGTGTCTGTACATCTCTTTTAGACTTGGGCAAAGGTGAAAGTTTGGATTTTTTGTGACTAATGTTCAAGATTATGGTTTTGCCTTTGACTGCTGGTCTGCAAGTCACGTAATCTGTCTCCTAGTTCCTCCTTGCAAAATGAAGAATAAAGGGCACCATTCTCTTTAAGCACTTGGAACTTTGCTTCTGGCATTTACAAAGGGATTTGGGATCAGCCAGTTAGAGACAGGGTAGAAGAAACACGGTGTGGAAACATAGGAAAGCTTTTGGCACAACTAATATGAAAAAGACTCTGAGCTTCTTTAAGCAAACCCAGAAATGTCTAAAGTGCTGGGAGATGTGAAGAGAGGAGCCTCAGTGCTGATGCTGGCAGTTCACAACAACTTTGCTGCAGTTCCTGTGTGTATGAGAAGGGACCACAAACACATTTGCAGCTGTGGTGTGCCCTCATATCTTATAGTTGTTTCCTGTTTTTCTCAAAAGGAAGGGTTTTGTTCGGGGGTTTTTGTTAATGTGTGCTTTGTTCTCTCTGATTCCCAGACTGTGAGCTTGCATAGCCTTTTTTTTCCCCCCTCGTTGTTGCCACTAGTTCATGGCAAGGATTTTTGCTGTCACAGCATTTAGCTGTGACGCCACTGTAGGATCTAAGGAGGTGGGAGGTGTTGGGAAGTGGTGGAGGAAGCTGCTTTGCAACTGCAAATACTTACAACAGAGCAAAAGGATTGTAATGAAATCACTGCAGCATAAGCTATTGTCTGTGTGACTGTTCTCTCTTCAGGCATGCTCTGGCATGTGTGCTGCTCTGAAATCACCCCTGGCAGTCCCTGTGTACTCATGGGTTAGCCTGCCTAAGAAGCAATAGAAAAATACGTTCTGACAAAGCAGTTTTAGTCTCATGAAAGCTCTCCAGCCCTCACCAAAAAGCACCTCAAGCTTTTGGGTCTCTTGCTCAGCAGTTAATCAGTGTTAATATAACCACCAATTTTCAAAGAGCCTGAGAGCTCTGGAAGTGAGGGAGTAGTAGTGTGTAAGGTAGGCTTTAAACCCAGCTATGTGGGTGTTTGGGAAAGGGTTATTACTTTTCTTCTTGCTTTGTAAGGAAAAGGACAAGATGAGTTGACTGGAAGAGCAGTGATACCCATGCAGTTCTATCAAACTCGGTACAGTTGTGTGGGACTGCAAAACTCACGGTTCCCTGCAGCCAGAAAAGGAGGCACAGCTACCAGGAAAACCTGACTGTAGTCAGATGTTACATTCTGGTGTTCTGAGTGTGTAAGTGTAGCCCCTCTCTGCCACAACCACCTGGTACCTGGTCTTTCACGAAAGCTTTGCTGCTCCTCAGTGCCCACCAGAGCTGAAGAGACAGCTCACATAATCTGATTTTCATACATCTATACCTTGACTTAGTCTGGCACTGTTCAGAATGTTCTGGGCATGCAAAGTGACTGCATGTCACTGTTCTTCCCTCTGACTGCTGTTCCCTGGCTGTTTTGGTGCTCCTGCAGCTGGTCTGCCTGACCTGAGTGTAACCTCTCTGACAAAAAGGCCTTCAATGGGAAATCATCTCAGAATTGACTTAATTGCGTCATTTTATTTCTCCTTCCTTCATTTGGCTGTACCCAGCTTTCAGAATAACTTTGATCATTTGGAGGCTCAAAAATTCATCAATTTAGATGAGGCTTTAGAAACCTAAATTGATAGATTGGTAGACAGGAATGCTTTAAATTGTAATGTCATTATTTCTGTATCATTGCTTTTAAGTGCTTTGAATTTGAATATTCCTAGACCCAAAGACAAACTTCTGACCAGTTTTTTTTTAATCCCTTTCCAGATTGGTCGGTCAACAGAGAGTCCTATAGACTTCGTAGTAACAGATACAGTTCCCGGGAGTCAGAGTAATTCGGATACACAGTCTGTGCAGAGCACTATATCAAGGTTTGCCTGCAGAATCATATGTGAACGAAACCCTCCCTTTACAGCAAGAATATATGCTGCAGGATTTGACTCCTCAAAAAACATTTTTCTTGGGGTAAGGGAATTTTTTTTTTCCCCACTAAAAGTTCAGTGCAGGCTTATTTTTTTAACTAATTCAAAGCTCCACTTCAGCCAAATTAAAAGTTCTCATTGATGTAATTTTCTTTTAGGAGAAAGCTGCAAAGTGGAAGACATCAGATGGGCAAATGGATGGACTAACAACAAATGGAGTTCTTGTTATGCATCCTCGTAATGGATTCACAGAAGACTCCAAGCCAGGGGTGTGGAGAGAGATTTCTGTGTGTGGAAATGTGTTCAGCCTCCGTGAAACCAGATCAGCTCAACAGAGGGGAAAAATGGTGAGAGGAGTGACCAGTGTTTTATGCAACCTGTTTAAAATGGTACAGCCATAAGGGGTATAGTTTGGGCATAGAGCTGGAATCTGCTGGAATTCTGTGTAGTTGTCAGCTCTGCAATTAGTTACACTGCCTTTTATGTGTCTGTCTGCGTGCACAAAGGTGTCTTGCTCAACCTGAATAACTGACTGAGTTTATCTGCACACTAGAACTTAATTGCACAGCTAGGCTGCTCTCCTAAATTGAGTTCCCAATCTACTCAGTATTTCTGCAAACTCTCCTAGGCCTGTGCACATTCTACAAGTATTTTCCTGGTTTTCCCACTTTTCCTTTTTTATAGAATAATAAAGAATAGTTGTAATTTTATTGGATATTCATTTCCATGTTGGCATTCTGAGTTTTCCCTCTTCCTCTTGTTTCCAAAGCATTGGCGACATTTTCAGGAGATACTGGGGTTTGGTGTGACTTGGGATGTTTCAGCAAAAAGAAATGCTACACTGAACACTTTAAGTGATGTATTTAGCTATGAGTGCTAACTGGAGGAGGGGAAGGCCATGTGTAAAGGGGTGTTTTAAGAAAACAGTCTAAAATATGGTGGAGGACTAAACCAGGCTTGTGCTGCTCCTTGAGGCATTTCAAGTAACATAGTTGGGAGTGCCGTAGGGATGGAGTAGAGAGGAGTTGTTAAGATGGGAGAGGAGCTGTTCTTGACTCAGTGTGGTCTATTGTAATGCACACATGAATATCTTAAAATGTGAGGGTGGGGTTTTTTTAAAAAAAATAACAACAAAGAGGGCAGAGAGAAGCTGATACTGGGCTCTCTGTGGGTGTCTTGTGTAGACAGTCAGAAGCTGCTTGAAACTTTGATGGATCTTCCAGGCAGATTTGCATTGTGGAAGTGCATGTTGTTACTCTTCAGAGACCCTTAGGTGACAGCTCTCTGTGTCTGTGTCCATGTCAAGGTCGAGAACGAGACGAACCAGCTGCAGGATGGCTCCCTGATCGACCTGTGTGGGGCGACGCTGCTGTGGCGCACGGCCGAGGGGCTCTCGCGCACGCCGACCGTCAAGCACCTGGAGGCTCTGAGGCAGGAGATCAACGCAGCCAGGCCCCAGTGCCCCGTGGGCTTCAATACCCTGGCCTTCCCCAGCATGAAGAGAAAAGATGTTGTAGACGAAAAGCAGCCGTGGGTGTACCTGAACTGCGGCCATGTGCACGGCTACCACAATTGGGGGAACAAAGAGGAGAGGGACGGCAAGGACCGCGAGTGCCCCATGTGCCGCTCCGTTGGCCCCTACGTGCCTCTGTGGCTCGGGTGCGAAGCGGGATTTTATGTGGATGCCGGACCTCCAACTCATGCATTCAGCCCGTGTGGACATGTGTGCTCAGAAAAGACAACTGCATATTGGTCCCAAATTCCTCTTCCTCACGGTACTCACACTTTTCACGCAGCCTGTCCCTTCTGTGCGCATCAGCTGGCTGGTGAGCAGGGTTACATCAGGCTCATTTTCCAAGGTCCTCTCGACTAACACAGGTGTTCCCAAGGACTGCAGTAAACTGATAAGCTAAGCGATTCTCATTTTTAAACCAACTGTTTTTCGTATTCTCTGGGCTTTGCTGGTTTGCATTAAGATGAAGAATTTTTGGGGGTTTTTTTTGTTACAACAGCTAAATCCCTCTTTATTGAGAAAAGTCTGGAAATAGAAGAAATGGGGGGAGAAGGGGGAGACCTGCTTTTTTTTAGTTAATAACTACTTCTGAAGAGGTGAAGGAAGTGTTGTAGAGTGAACTTCAATGCCTTCAGTTTAATGGTTTTTGAATCATATGCCCACAGTGTTTGAAAGGTGTTTCATTCTTTTTGTATATGGAGGGTAAATAGTTCAAAGAACATTAGTTTACAGCTTGAATGCAAACATTGTAAAATATAACATGTATATTAACTCTTTTCTATTTATCTTTATTATTGAAAATATTTAGAATGTTTAGAGAGTAGCATGGTCATAGTGTGTTACATCCAGCAATTGGATGTATAGAGTAGTTCTGGATGGAGAAGAACGTGGGATGGAAATGGTAGAAAAATCTTTTAATCTAAAATACTGAGTTCTTAGAATAGTTAAAATGCTTTTTAAACAAAGCTAATGCAAATTATGATGGCATAAAGTTGTGCTTTAACCATGTTGAAAGGTAGCTAAGAAGGACTTCTTAAAATGTCTTTTTGGTAGGACTGTGCTTAAGATCGGGTTATGAGGAGAATATTTACCAGACTCTTCGAATATGCAACTTAGTCTAGATTAAGGATTTTTTTCTCTCTTCATGCTAACACTTCTCTTTATTTAGCATTAGTGACATTTGTGAGGGTTTTTCTAATGTTAAACATGAACAGACCTGAAAGATGAGGCTTGTTCTGTTCCTTGCTGTTTGGGGATGGGGGGGTGGTGAGGGGAGAGGTGGATGCACCTGGGCATGTGTGTGGGGGGAACAGTTTGTGACTTGGCCACAGTCCCAGCTTGAGAGGGGTTTGTCAGCTGGATGCTCAGCCTTCCACCTGCTGACCGGTGCGGGGGCCTCAGGCCTGGCCTTTACCCCTCTGCCAGGTGCAGATGCTCATCTGGGCCACACGTGGAACAGAGGTGGAGCCTGGTACCCAGGGAGATGTGTGCCTGTGTCGCTGCACCCTCGCACAGCTGGGCACAGCTGGGCACAGCTGGCAGTCTGTTGGGAGGGCTGGGCTGGGCTCAGACCCTCGGTGTGAGATGCTGCAGTGGGCTCTGGTTACTGGTCTCTCTCTGCTCTCCCCTTCCTCCCCCTCCTTCCCCTCTGTATCCACCAGAAAAGACCAGTGCACTACATGCAGCTCTGCTGCCAACCCACTGTGCTTCATGGCAAACACACAACCTGACCTTTTTAGGATTGATTTGAGCTTTTTCGGCCAGCTTCGTACATTTTTTTAAAAAATATGTACTGTATAATTGACAGTAACAAATTTCTGTACTTTATAGCAAAGCTTTCATTTTTCTTTTGAAGCTGTTCTAAAATTTTCTTTGTTTAAAGAGACCTGTGTTGCTTAGATGTCATGAATTACTTATTTTGACTGTCAATTATTTCTCCATTTTTAAAAAGAAATTATATATATTGTTTGGTTCACTCAGGAAATGCATGTGTCAGGAAACCTGTACTATAAGTTCAGTTAGCTGTCATGTACAAGTAACTGCTGTTACTCCCTTTCCATAGAAGTATAACTGATTTTGACATTTTCCAGATTATATGCATTAAGTAATGAAATTTATGCAGCAAGAAATCCCTGTATTGTAGTTGTTCTAATCATCTTATTCAAACTATAGTATACTGTAGTTTTAATTTTTATTTGCAAATTAATTTATTTAAACTACGTGAGTAAACACTTTTCAAAAATAGAAATTCTGGGATTGTCTGTGGCTTTGTTTCCAAGAGATGGGAAAGGTGGCTGGGGATGGCCCTTCCGTTGTCACCTCAGGTGTCCCTCTGTTCTGCACATGTGGATTAAGAGCATGGAGAAGCAGCAGCTGTGAAGACTTTGGACGTTTTCCCAGGTCATGGCTTTGAATGGCTCCTTTCACATGTATCTTCTCAATGTGTTTTATATTTAACTCTGTGTTAAAGGTGAGATTGTTGTTTAAAAGACACAGTTAAATGATCTTTCCCTGAGAAAGTTACAAATACTGAAGTGTAAGCAAAAACTGAACTAAATGTCTGGGCTCTTTTAAAATGACAAGAGCTCTTGATTCCATCTTCCACAAAATCTAATTGAGACTTCTCTGGTCCTGCTCTTGTTGACTACAGGAACATGAAAAACCAGAAGAGGACATGATGAAAGCTACAAAGCAGTATGAGTAACACAGAGCTGAACTGTGAGCACAGATGGAGCACAGGATGGTAGGAGGAATATGGAAAATGGTGTTGGAGGTCCAGCTGGAGGCTGGTGTGGAGCCAGGGGTACAGTTGGGTACATGCACATCTGACTGCAGAGAGGCAGAAGAGAGGGTCATGCCCAACACGCCGCCCTTGTTAAGGCTCTACCCCATTTAAGATGATACATTATGCTTACACTGTACTTCTCTACCCTCCTCCTCACCCCCCACCCCCCCAAAAAAAGATGTCCCAGACAAAGGTGTCCGAGCAGAACTGGCTGTGTCTCTGGGGAGTGTTAGGCTAAGGTTGCTCTTCAGTCTGCCCCATACTCTGCCTGTTTTGTATACTTTTCTTGACCCAAACTGGGCTTGTTAATCCCGTTTTTAAAAGGGCAGAACATGGGCATTCAAATGCTTGAGACAGGGAAATCCCACTGTCAAAGGCAGCATAGCAGTGGTTGAGTAGTTTGAGGAGCAAGTTCCATCACCAACAGCAGCAGCTCTGACTGTGGTTCCATGTTTGAGTTCCCCCAGGCTTCTGTTCTTTGGTAAACAATTGCAATAGTCTTCTGTAAATGGTAAAATGAATTTCAGATTAAAAGTATTCAAACAGATTACTGAAGCACTCTGAACTCTAAGGCCAGTACTTTTGAACAAATTTTGGGGGCTGCAAGAGGTGACACGGTGCTGGATTTGAGACAATCACAGCTCCACTTGTGACAGCCTAAAACAGCCCCTTTTAGCTGCAAAAACCAGCCCCAGGTGAGATCAGTAGCCTTCACCTGCTTTTGAAGGTTTGCTCCTGGCAAGAAGCACTGCTGATGCAACCAGCAGATGGGACAGGACTGTTCCCTGGGAGAGCACCGCGGGTATAAGGAACTGATAGGGGAATGAATGTGAAAATGACATTAAGCATAGGTACATTTCTAGCCTTAAAGTTCAGTGAAGCTCTGCAGAAGCGCCTCTGGAAACAGCCAGTGTTCTAGTTTGTGTGTGGCTGCTCTGTTCTGGGCAGTGTGATATGTAAAGCAGGTGATTTAATAACTAATTTGCCTTTCAGCTGTAGGAAGGTGCATGGATTTAACACTGGTGGAAAGCAGCAGCTGGCTAATAAGGCCCTTTTGTTTTGTTTTTTTGTTTTTTCCCCAAAGCAGAAGTGGGGCAGGGCAGCACAGGGTGCTGGCAGGAGGGCAGGAGCACAGACAGGGAGGTTGCTGTGGCTTTCCCTGGGGAGAACAGAGTGCTCTGGTTCCTTTGCTGACTCGGCCGCTGGGTTGGAGCAGTCCCTCGAGTGCCTGGTGTGGCCTTGAGCTGCGTGGTGCAGGCTGGGGATGAGGCCTTCTAATCCCAGCTGTGCTGGGCTTTTTACACCTGCGGGAATGAGCCTGGTCTCCTGGAAGGTTTAGCATGAAGTCACCTCAGGAGACTTCTGTGTTGAAAGGTGCTCTGCAAATCCCATAATGATCCTGCCATGGCATGCTTGATCTCCTTCTGAAGTGACACTTTCCAGGCTCAATTCTAAAAATACATTTCCAGTTTTGCAATATAAATCTACCCTGATGACTACAGCTACTTGCATGCTGTCTTTCAGCCTGGATTAGGCCTGGTTGCTGCTGAATTAGACCAGATTTTTTGGTCCTCGTCTTGGCTCATCCCTTCCTGTAAAAATACTGGCAGAGCTCATCTATTTTTAATTGTAGCACTTGGCTTTAACATAAGGGCTGTGATCATCCTAGAAATGCAGTTTCTAAGGCTCTTTTGTGACTGTAGCAGATCACTTGTACCCGCACTGTTGTGCATCTTGTGAAGAAGATCTGGCAAAGCATCTCTGCAGGAGCTGCGATGGTTCCTGTGACTTGGGTCAGGGACTCCTTGGCAAGTGTGGTCTGTGCAGGGGCAGCAGCAGTCCTGCCCCTTCCAGAGCAGCAGCAGGAGCTCAGGCCCGTTTTCTCCCAGAGAACAGCTCTACGTCACTGTGCTGTTGGGCGGCAGTATCCCGTGGTAACGTGGCTGGTGACACAAGGCACGCCAGGGAAACACCGATGGGTGCTGCTGCAGCAGGAGCAGCCAGCTCCTTCAGCCCTGCTGCTTCTTGGTCTGATCTGGTCTCATCTCTGGCCCGAAAGCAAAGGAGGGCAGATTTAAAGAGCAGAAAAAATGGGCTTTTATTCCCTCAAGCCTCAGGTGCCTCTGTGAGAGCAGCCATGCCAAACCCAGCCTCGGGGAACTGTAGCAGGGCTGGTGGCCTCGGACGTGCCCGAGGCTGGGATCAGTGCAGCGTTAGGGAATGGCATTATCTGTAAACCTCAGTGCCTGGATCTTTATGTTCCTGCCTTGGATCCCCCTGAGCTGCTGCTGCCCATCCTCCTTGAGCCTTCCAGCCCTGGCAATGCAGCCCATTCTGCAGTCACAGTGAGCAGGTGCCTGCAGAAGCAGGTCCTGTTTGCCTAGCCTGGCACAAGGCCGTGTGGGATCAGGTTAGGCATTGCCTGGGGCTGCATTCCTCGAGGCTAAGCTCGAGGGAAGATGAGTAACCAGAGGCAAGCACCAGCTCTGGCAGGCAGGAGCCCCTTGCCCACTCCCTGCCATTCTTGGATTTGCTGCTGTTGTGCCCAGCTCTCTGTCCTTGTCCTACTGCCCCTCCTGCAGGGCTGGCAGGAGGGGATGGGAACCAGCACCAACCTCATCCTGTTTGCTGGCTGTGCTGTTTGCCCGGCTCTGCTGGCAAGGATGTGTTTGTGGCAGCAGCGAAGGCACCAGCAAACCCTGGGTTCTGCCAGCCCTGCTGAGGGCCCATTGCTCCAGTGCAGGGGGCTGAGATATTTCAGGGGAGTACAAATGACCTCAAGATCAACTCAAGAAGGACTTTCCTGCTGCAAAGGCACCTCCTCTGTAATTTGGCAACACCTGCAATATTGTAATGTTTTTATTTTGAGTACTTTTACTGATTTAGTGTCACTAAACAGCTCTGAGGCAGGAGTAAATTATTAATCTGCTCTGACTTCCTTCCTCTACCTCGTCTGTATCTGTAGTACCAGTTCTGTGCTGAGATCGCTACTGGAGCTCTGCTGCCTTCCAGAAAAACAATGAGAGTAGAGTTCTTTGGAGTTAGAACTCATGCCAAGAACTGTTTTTCCGTTCTGTAGTAGAAAGGTCTCCTGAGAAGGCTTCCCCTGTTCCAGCCCTGGCATGGCACATGCCGGACTCCTGAGGATTCCCTGTGAGCACTGCACGGAGCGTGAGTGGCACAGAGGAGGGAGGACATGAAAGTTCACACTGTCAGTCAGATTTAAGTGCAGTTAAATACATTTAAATCAGTGGGAAAATCTTCTTTAATGTGTGTTTTCTTTACTCACTCCCAAGATTAACTGTCTGCTTATTTATATAATTATCTTGACCCTTATTTGTTTCTGCTTCAAGACCGCCCCCCCAAAAAATTAAATCACATTCACTTTTCTCTGCAAATGTTTTATCTGACAGTTTCTCAATCATGTTTGCTGCGATGATCCCTTTCCTTAAGTGATTCTATTAAAATATATGACTTTTAATGCATTGAACCATGTTGGCTGGACCCAGGCCCTGTAAAATGTATTTTGAGATTTTTTTGGTCATCTAGGTTTCAGCTCAGATAGCAATTCCCTTCAGTCTGTCCTGGAAAATGCTGGAAAAGAAGCTGGTCAAGGATGAGGGAAGAGCAGTGGCTTTCCTGGGCTCTTGGGACACAACTCATGAAGGTCTGAGTCTTGTGTTAAGCCTGTCTCTGCGCTGAGGGGCTCCACTTCTTTCTCTGGATCATGCTCGTATCCCAAGCACCTCCCACTTCCCAGCTCTCTGTAAAAGAACTTTTTAATATAACCATCTTACAACTGGGATCTACCCCTGTCATTCCCTTTGGCTGGCTGCAGTTTAGGAACTGGATGAACACGAAGCCTTTAGTGCTTCCATATCTACATTTCTCCAAAATAATATTTTTAGCTGATCCCAGAAGATTTGAAACAAAACAAATGCATGCAGCAATATTCTAAACTTGCCTGGATGCAAAGCTAAAAACTGCAGCTTGCTGTCATGTGCTGGATGAAAGGAATTGAGTCAACTCATCCTTTCCAAAAATCCCATGCTTTTTTTCTTTTTTTTTTTTTTTTGCTGTCGTGTGGGAGGAGGAGAGAATTTGTTATTCAGTGGAATGAGGACAATTAAAAGCAAATGCAGCTTCCAGTGATGCCATCATCTGTTCGGTTTGCCCTGAGCAACACGGAGGCAGCCTGGCTTTTTAACTGGCCTCTTTCCCCTCTCTGTCCTGTGCTTCCCACTGGCACGGGGGCAGGCAGTTTCCAAAGTCTCCATAGGACTGTGATGCAGCTGTGCCCATTCTAGTTTTGCCTGGACAATCACCTGAGTCGTGACCTCAGAGGGGCTAAAAGGCTCCAAACTGCCGTGGATTGAGAGGTCACAGTCTCTCCTGCCCAGTTTGCCTTTCCCTGGAGTGTTGCTCTGTAATGGTGACATGTCCATGGGTCTCACCCCAGGATCAAGCTGTGGTGTCACCTTTTACCATTGCTGGAGGATAAACGTCGCCTGAGATGGGTCACAGGGCTCTGGGCCTTCTCACAGCCTGTGGTCACAGCGGCCACTTGGGCACAGCTGGCCCTGGGGTCTGCACAGCAAAGTTGTTTAAGTAGCTTGCTTCCCTTCTGAAGGGGAGCTAAAGCAATCAGCAGGCCTTTAAATGCCAGGGCATGGATGTTTAATGCTTTTTCACTTATTCACATTAAAAGTGGATCCAGAGCAGCTTTCCTGAGGAGGCAAGAGCAGCAGTGCCAAAGACCTCGGCTCCACCATCGCTCCGAGGGCTTTCAGTGTTACTCAGCGTTTTTTGCCAGCGTCACTCGTTATCACTTGGAAATCTCACTCCACCTGTTCTGGAGTAGGAGCAGCAGAAGGTGTGTTCCAGCACCTTTGGGCAATGATGAATCATGCTCATGGCAAAGTCCTTGGCTGCTCCTGGCCACTGCCTGCCAGGGAAAGCCATCACCGGAGCAGTCTCAGTGCCTCTGCAAAAATGGGGCTTGACTGGAGCCCGTGCCAGCCCTAAAGCAAAAAAACCCAAACAACAACCCATCCCCTCTGTCCCTACACCAGTATTGCCAAATGCACATTATTTATACAGTGGAGCATTTTCCATACTGTGGAGGCCTGGGATTAGTGTTCCTCACAACAATATAAATATATTTATAGCCCATGTGTGTCTGCATTTTGTTATACTTCTAACTTTATAGGCTAATGGCAAATAACGCCAGGCTCTATTTATGCTTCAGCAGCAAAAATTATGTTGAATATTATCACGCAAGAGGCTTAGGATCTGCTGGCCCCAAACAATCTTTCAGACTGTAATTTAGGGGCTCATTCACAGAATAGAAGGATAAAAGCGGTATGTTGGAGGTTGGCTTCCCCAGGGCACAGCAAAGGAAGAGAAGAACAGCTATGGGCATTCCCAGGCTGGGGGATACTTAACCCACCTTTGCTCTTGATACTCAAAAAACTCAGTGTATCTGGAGTTCCCCTACTATTTAAAAGGAAAAAAAACCCAAACAAACAACAACCATCACCAAGAGTTCCCAGGTTGTATCAAACAAATTCTTTGCAAGTTTTAGATGCAAGTTTCTTTGCACCAGCTGATTAAAAATATGTTGTTCATCATGTAACCACAGATCTATGGAAGCTCCTCTCCTTCATTCGTTTGCCCTGTGGCAGGGTCAGTTCTACCCAAATATTTCTTGCAAGTGTTCAAAATGCTTAGTCTTTCAAAATCTGCAGTAATGGAGACTCCAGTGGAGACTGGTCCATGGTTTAGCTGTAGAACTCATAAACTCTTATCTCCTATAAAATTATAGAACTCATAAACTTCTACTAAAGTAAACTGAAGAGCAAGTTGGGACCAAATATCTACCTACTGTTTGGGGTTTGCTTTCTTAAAGAAAAAGAAACAATTCAAAGCAAAAGCTTTCATGTTCCAGGCACTTCTGCAGAGTTTGGGAATAAAGCAAAAAAGCAGCTTCCTGCAAAAGGTATTGATTGGCACCTTCCCTTGCGTGACACTGAATGAACTTGTCCAACAAATAGAGCTGGAAGAAGAAAAAAGAGAGGAAAGGTGCCTTCCAAGCCCTAAACCTTTGATATTCATTTTATTAAAATTTAATGAGGAGCTATTAATAATGAATGCAGCCAGGAAGATGGGAGAATGGCAGTGGAATGGCCTCGAGATTCCTCGTTAGCCAGGTTTCTCTACAGAGCTGGGAAAGAAGAGAGCAGCTTTCAAAGGACAAGAAGGCTCCTGTGAGGGACAGCTGGAAGCAGCAGGCTCTGTGGGCTGTGTCGACTGGTGGAAGAGTATTTTAAGTGGTTTTTTCATTAAAAGCTGAACTGGGGGTGAGTTGTACACATGTCCTGTAAGGAAAAGATGCTCCTGAATTCCAAGACCTTGAGTATAGCAAAGGGAATTGGGGTCATTTCCTCAATTATGGTGATTTCCTGTGTGAAGTTAACTCTGTCTCCTTGTGTCTCCCATCCCACGCGCTATTATCTGCACAGAAATCCAGTCTCCTAGCTCTTCAGCCAGATTTTGGGAGTTGATGTTCCCATGGCAGTGGCTGATGGGACACACAGAGCTGGGGATGTGATGGATGGTACACCTTGAGCATAAACAACTCCACTGCCTGTTCACCTCACAGCAATGCTGTCTGGACCATTTCCTTTGGTGGCTGCATCACCCAGCGTGATTCAAGGGGAGATGCAGCACATCCGTGCCTTCCCTTTCCCAGTTGCCAGGCCAGCTGCCTTATCAAAGAGAGGAATGGAGTTGATTAGAAACGGCCTGTTTTTTTTTTAAGCCCCTAGCAGTTGTTTTAAGGCTTATGTGGGTCTTTAAAAATAATTAATGCTGTATTTGGATGTCCCCCTAAATATTGCTAATAGGTTCTCTGGACGTGTGGGACCTCTTCTGTTCCCTGGAGTTTTTAAGAGTCTCATTCATTTGACAACCATTTGATTTGTTTCCTGAAGGCTCCAGAGTAAATTTTACTTGGCCCTGCTGAGTCTGGATTCCTCTCAGCTCTCTTAGCTGTTGTTTAAGCTCTTCTCTTCCTCATCTGGCCTGTATTTCCTGTCTCTGGTTCTTACGATGAAGCATGTTAATAAGCATCTGGATGCCATTAACATGTTTTGTGAGAACAGAAGCAGGATAAAAAGTAGAAATTGAAAGCAGAGCCTGTGTAGAAGTAAATCTGTGTTCTTTTGTGTTTCCATCAGGAGCAATCTCCCAGAAGAAGACATCTTTGCATCTTTCTCATGCTTGTGAAACAGACCCCTAGGCCTGACTAATACCAGTCAGGTAGGTATAAAAACACAGTTTGGACAAGGGAGTTGCTATGTGGCAATAAGAAAGGCTTCCAAGGATCTGGGAGGTGTTAGAAAGAGCTGGGCTGTGGTCATCTCAAAAACCCCTGTCCCAGTAAGCATTCCTCTTCTAGAACAAAAAGGGGCAGGACAGAAGAGTGCTGATCAGTTTCCTCCTTGCTTTTCAGGGCTGGGTGAATCCACAGAGCATATCTGAATCTCTTTTGAAAAGTCACCAGCAGATGAAGTAATTT
This sequence comes from Rhagologus leucostigma, assembly GCA_013397725.1. Lineage (NCBI taxonomy): Eukaryota > Metazoa > Chordata > Aves > Passeriformes > Rhagologus > Rhagologus leucostigma. The sequence continues at coordinate 950,304 of VZTD01005947.1, forward strand.
GAGGCCTCACCCACACCACAGTTTATTCAGCCAGCTGCGTAGGTCTCTTAACAGAGGTGCTTTTTAATATAGCATGTCAAGCACTGAGAAATGTCACTTTGATTTTGACATGCTCCTCACCAAGCGTGATGTGTTTTCTGTTATGCGTTGTTGTCAAGGTGAAGAAATGAATTAGTGTGGATTTTTAATTGCTTCAATGTTGAACTCTGATATAAGCTGGAAGGGAAACATCATCCTAGATGAATAAAGAGGTGGTGCAAGAGCTGATCACCCTCTGGAGAAGCCAAGCTCTCCAAATGCAAGGAGGTGATTTCAGTGTTGTTTCTATCTCTAGCTGCATTGAATCAGTTGCTGGGTTCCTACAGAGGCTTCTGCTGGCCACTAGCAGACACCAGGGGACGAGAAAAGACACGATTGTCTTGAAATCCAGGTACTCCTCATTTCTGGAAGTCTGGGGAAAGGCTGCCATCTGCTGTAATGCAAAGCGGTTGCTGGAAATACATTTGATTTAAATCAAATCCCAGCAGTCGAAGCTGGGATGAGCTCAGGGTAGGAGTAAAGTAAAACAAGCAAAGACAAACTGTGCACTTAGGGACCTGGTGATGCTTTTCACACAGATCCCTCTCTTAATAATGGCTGTTACCTAGCATGCCCTTAGAGGAAAAAAAAATCTTCCCTGTTGTCCCCACCTGCTTTAATCCCTGGGATTTCCAGTCAAGGTCAAAGAGAGGACTGAGGCACCATTCAGAAAGCTGCTGACTGGGCCAGCCTGCAGTGAAGGTGCTGCTTCCTCAACTTAATCTAGGCACCCACATCATTCCACAGCCTCTCAGTTGCAGAATTTTAAAATGCAGAAAGCTATGTGGTTTTTCCTCTCAGCAGTATGTGTGTGATACCTACGCTAGCAACAAGTGAACTTGGCTGTACCCTCTACCCACAGGACTTGCAACCTAGAGCAGAGCAAAGTCTAAAAGCGTCTATAACTAAGGGTCTTTATCTCTGATCTTTAAAATAAAACCTGTACTAAACCCTGTGGTATCTAGAATCAAATTCTTCTCTTTAAAAGCCACTAAGATGCCAGCCCTGCTCCCTCGGTACCAACTTGGTCTGCTTTTTCTGCACTTTTTTTCTTTTTTTTTCCAACCGTCACTTTGAAACTGCACATTTTGACTCACAAGTAATCTCAGAAACAAGAGCTTTTTGCTTGCCTGAGGTGCTACTTGGGTCAGACTCTCTCCCATTACACTTTCCTGAAAACATCCCACTAGAATCCCTCCTTTTGTACTATTGGAGTGGCCGTGGCCAGATTCAAAGGGAGCACTGCACATAACAAAACTAGCCTTGAAAGCTGACATAAAGAAAGCCAGAGCCCCTGATGACTCAGGTATTAATGTATTCCATCAGAATAAACTGTTATCTGATAAAATGGGCTCACTCCAGATACAGAAGAAAGAGCTTTTAATTTTATGCAGTCTCTTTGCTGGAGACTGAGACAACCAAGAACTGTGGAAATGCAGCCACATCTGCAGCATGTCTAAGGTGCTGAGGAACGACTTGGAGCCAGGAGGAGCTCTGCTGCCCTTGCAGACATGGAGGAATACATGCCAGGGCATTCAGAGCAACAGGAGAGACTTTGCATCCCAGATTTATGGATTGTCCTTATGTTATGACAGTGTCTTGATGGAGTCTGTTAAGAAACTGTCCTAGAAGAAGCCATCTCAGGTGGTGGCCCTTGAGGTGGGCCAGTCATGTCTTCTCTACATGGGTCTGAACCTGAGTTCTACCAGTTAGCATTTGGTTGACATGATAAAAATAATCTTCAAAATTGTCATCTGCGTTAATTTGGAGAGCCAGTAATGTAAAACTGCCATCCCATTCTGCATGTTCCTAAGCTCCTGTCTTGAAAGGTTTCTCGTGGCACTGAGCACCACGCTCCACTTAAACAAGGCCTGGAAATATGTTCCCTGCTACTGGCATGAAATATTCAGTCTTAATATCCCTTCACATTACTTAAGACAAGAAGAGCAGAAACTCTCCATCTACCTTCTCTGCAGTGTTCATTATTTTACATATTACTTTTATATCCCTTGCTTCCTCCAAGGAGAGCTTTTCCTCGAAGTTTGGTTGTTCCCATCATTGTTTAATGCTGCTCTTTTAGAGACAAGATTACCCACTACACTCACAGTTCCCGGGGGACCTGCCCCTCTAATTACATTTAATCACTATTTTCCCTCACATTCCCTATGGATTGCAGTACCTTCTTCATTTTTTTACAAGCTGAGCAAAGGTTTTCTGTGGAAAACTGAAAGCTTGTGGTACCAGGATCCTGTAAGCAAGGACCTTCTAAAACACTATAACATCCCAAGAAAGAAGCCCAGATATTCCTAGAGATGCCCCAGCTTTTACAATAGTTGGCTGCTAGTTCTGCCACTGAGCAGTAATAAGCATTTCCTTATTTTTTTATTGTTTCTTGTATCTGGGAAAACATCGAGCTGCTTTGTTCCTTTTACTGTTTATTTTCTACAGCACAAAACTCACTGTTTCCCGTTTCTTTTCCAGGAAGACTCCACAGAAGACTCCTGGGCTGGCGTGAGTGTAGGAAAAAACCCTGCCATATTTCTGTTGTTTTGTAAGAATGCCAATTTAACTCGCATAGATGAAAAAGTAGCAGTAGAAAGATTTTCCTGGCTAAAGCTACTTAGGGTTGGAGTTTTTCCCTGTGAGAGCCTTTGTGGGACTCTGTCCTGTGTGCCCAGGGTAAGGGTGTTTGCTGGGCTGAGTCACGCTGCCCTGCAGAGCTGACGTGGCCCTTGGCAATCAGTAGGAAGCACAGATAACTGAAATGCTCCCATAAAAGCAGACTTTATGGACATAAGCTGTACATGAGGAGGTAGACTGACAACAGATCAAGTGAACTATGGTTGACTGACTCACAATTTCCTCACCTCACCAGCTCTGCTGGTGAAGCGATGGCTGTTCTTACCCACAGAGCACGTTCAGGCTGCGAATACCACGGTTCACAAGCCCATCCATGCCTCGTGCCTTGGGGAGCTTTGTTGTGCTTTAAACCAGCCTCTCTTCTCAAAGTCTCCAGAAATCACCCACTGAGTCTCCTACAGTCTGGGCGAGAGGAGGTTTCTCAGGCTGGACTGGCATTGCCACTGCCACCATGGGGTTTAGCAGAAAGGTGACAGTCAGAAAAGCAAGCAGCAGGAGGCAACCCCATGGCTGTCATCCTTTCCTTCTGATCCACAAAGATGATGCAGCTCTGGTTTATTTTTCCCAAGGGGAACAGAGGGCTTTTACAGCAGAAGAGTAACAACATTTAGCTCAGAGAAAACGTCAACGAAGCGTAAGGTAAAAAATCAAACAGTTTGTTACTTTCCCTGTGTGAGTGGATAACAAGACTCTTCTCATTGCAGCTGGAAAACATTAAAGGTCATGGGAGGGTGCATGGCTCAAATGTCACTTTGAGGGTATGGCTTTCCCCTGACACAATTAATCACTGGCTTTGAAAGTACCTCTCTGGTGCAAGAGAAACACAGACCTGAGGTTTTCAGCTAGCTCAGGGCTTCCTGGGCAAATGTCAACTGAGGGGTGATCCAGCTCTACATAAAGGTCATTTCATGCTAAGCAACTGATGCAAAATTTTTTCTTAAGGCTGCTCTGAGCAATTCAGAGATGAACCCAGCAGGATAGCTCCCTGACTCAGTGAAGGCGCTGCAAGAACGGTGTTGTGAACCTCAGCAGCTGAGCACTGAGCTCAGTCCTGCACAGCCGGACTTGGCTCTGGCTCAGTTTGCTGACCAGGACTGGACACATTTCAGCAGTGAGTGGGCCAACCCATGATTCATACAAGGGAGGCACAGAAAATTGTATCCATGCTTCAGGACTCACCTTCGGCCTCAGGCTGACCCATAGGGCTAGAAAGAGGAAAATTGGTTTACCACTAAGCCTGTGGGAAGGGCTTTCCCCTCAAAACCAGTATCCGTAGTTAATAATCACACACAGCTGCTTCTCTGCTGGGGATTCCCTCTCCTTTTGCCTCTCCCCTCCCTTCCCATCCCCTCCCATCTGTCTCTTTGCTAGTGGAAAGTGTTTGTGTAGATACTCTCAGGTCCAATTCCAGAAGGTCACACTACTGAAAGCAAACGGTGAACTCTGGGCAAATCCAAACTTTCCAACTCACTTGTGAGTAGTTGCAGGAGCCATGGAGATACCCCCAGCCAGCTGGCAGCAATGCTGAGGCAGGAATGCCATCCTCAACCCACAGAGCCGAGGACTTTTGTCTGGGCCAACAGCAAGTAACATAAAGCAGAACCTCCTACAGCCTCTCCAATTGCCTTACCTTTATCCACGTGGCTAAATTCTGCAAACTCAGTCCTTCTGCAGTCTGGATCAATACACAGCAATCAGTTTTACATTATGTCCATGATCTCTTTGCTCACTTTATTGCTGTTGTGTCATATTTTAGGGATTAGGAGACAGACAGACTCCAACTAATGTGATCCCCAAGGGGAAAGAAAAACAGAAAAAACCCCAAACCACCATGTTTTGCCCATGAGGAGTGTGTCAAATGTATGTCTGCAGTCTGAGCACAGAGGAGGCTGTAAGGCACAAAGAGATTTCTGCCAGGTAGTGGAAAATATGCTATAAAAATTTTGTGAGTGACATTTGCAGGTTGCTGGAGGGAAATCCCCACTGGCTTCCTAACAAGCTTTTAATATTTAACATAGTTGTGTTTTTTGACTGCTTTTGCTGTTCCAGCTTCCAATGAAGTCTGTTTGAGCTGTGCCGAGCCAATATTAACTCCAGAAAGCCAAGGATGGGATTTTGAAGCATGAGAAGGTACATCTTTATTTTCTAAAGCATGTCTAGGAAAGGTATAATGGAAGACCACTGACACTGAAGTCCACAGTCATGAAGTAATAGTAACATCAAACTAGTCTTTCTTTCCGGTAGTGTCACATTTTCTGCTCCTTAAACTCATCTTTTAAAAGGGCGAACACTGGTCAGGTCAGACACATCTCTCAAGGAAGTCAGCAAGGTCACCTGATCCTGGTGATATTCGTTTGGGATTTATCGGCTGAGTCTCCAAAACAAATTGTACCAAACGAACTTCTGCCAACCTTGACCACCAAGGAGCAAAACAACATCTTCAGCCCAGTCTGTCTGGGGCCAGCACCAGACACAGACATGAGTTAATGAGCTGCAAGCCCAGGCGTGAACCCGTGTAACCCATGGATTTCCACACTGGTGCGTTTACACAGCCCATAGCTACATGCTTCTGTTATTAAATACAGCCGGAATCGCTGCTATTAATTAATCAAAGTTTCCCTGTATTTCGCTGACTGCCGCAGGACTACGGCCGAGAATTTAAGTCCGTTTAAGGCACGATCAGGCATGAGGCTGCTATCGCTTCACTGGGATCTAACCCTATATTTCAGCCTCTTCTGTGGCCTGACGGAGAATTACAGCCTAAAATATAAAACTGAGTAAAACCGGCTGCGGAGCACCACCGGGGGATTTGGTGACGAGGCCTCGCAAGTGCCGGCCCAGTGCCACGGGCCCCAGCGGGTACAGAACTGCAGCCCCAGCGGCGGCGCAGCCCCTTCCGCCGGCCTTGGCCGCGGCTCCTCCCCCGGGCGGTGGCAGAGGCGGGGCCTGGTTCCTCCCGCCGCCGCCCGGGCCCTTCCTGCGCCGCCCTGCGCGGGGGCACCGACGTGTCGCGGCGGAGGAGCCGCGCTAGGCCGCGCATCCCGCCCGGCGTCGCAGGTA
>VZTD01005947.1:956095-1023730 GCA_013397725.1 Rhagologus leucostigma
CTCCTTTCCTGCAAATCCCCGTTCTGAATTTCCATGGTAACCCCCCGGTGGGCAGCGGGCGGTGCCCGGCGGGAGGCGCGGAGAGGGTGTGGAGGTGTCGGCGTGAGGCCGGGCCTCCCTCATGCGGTCACTGTCCCGCAGGTCCCCGGCAGCATTCCCGACGATGCCACGGGGAGAGATATGACAACGGCTTCCGGGAGATACTCCTGGCGTGTTCTCCATAAGGTATGGCCTGCTCGGGAGCTAGCGTTTAGAGCAAGTATTTGGTGTTTTTCTCTGGCGCATGGCAGCCGAGATGGACTGGGATGTGGAGCGCTAAAGGGCAAGTTGGTTCCATAAGCCGTTTAGGAATGCGACGGTTCCTGGGCTTGTAGGTGATCCTATGATTGTGTGATGGGCAAATTAATTTCTTGCATTTCCTTACTGTAATTTTTCAAAGACGGTATGTGATGTTGAGAGAAATACACATATGTGCGTGCAAAATACCAACCTTCTGTGCTCCCTACAGAAACTTTCTCCCTCTGACTGTCCAGTTTGGGCCTTAGTATGTTGCAGATTCTCTTTTTCTTCTCTGTTGTTCTTATATTCTCTAAATACTTAGGATTTCTGTTACAGGACGTAGAGTTATCACAGTCGAGTGTAAAAAACTATAAAATGCATGTTTTAAAGTGTGTCAGAGTAATTACTGGGCTACAGATCTGCATGTATTTGGTTTTTTGAGTTTCTAGCATTTTTGAGTTTCTAGTGTATTGACTTTACTGTGTTACCTGTACTGATGAAGTCCTGAATGAGAAGTCCTATGGGCTTGTGCAGCTGTTGCTGTGCAACCCTGCGAGAAATTGCTGTCTTACTGAAAAACCCAACTGCAGTACATTAATTGTTGTAGTGGCTGCAGTAATTACTGTTTTGGCCTGAGAGTCGGTGTGACTCTGACTAACTGTAGTATGGACTAAAGGTCTTGAAATCCTTGGTTCTTCTGTTGGGTAGGAAAACAGTGCCTAAAATGGATTAACTGACCGGAGGTCTACAACTGTTCACACAAAAGTCACTGTACATTGCCTGGGCAGCCTCACCAGTGAGGCCAGAAGGTTGCACAGCGAGAAGCATCTCTACCTCTCCCATCCCATTTGCCAGTAACAGGATCTGTGCCCAGTGTCCCTCTGTCTTCAGCACCATCTTTCTCTGTAGTGGGAGTCCAGCGTGTGTGCAGGAATCTTGCCTTGTTGACAGGCCCAAACTTCATGGGGGGAGAAGGAGATGAACATTTCCAAGGTTGAACAGGGATATTGTTTGCCTGGAAAATGTCAGGAGCCGCTAGAAAGAGTGGAGAAAGCAGACTGCAGGTTTCTCTTTGGCAGTTTGAGTGGGAAGAGGTTGGGAAATGGAATTGTGTAGGTATCATTTCTTCTTTTGGGACAGCAACTCTGTGAAGAAGCCACTTCTGCTTTCCTTCTCCCAAATTTGAGGAAAATGAGGACCTGTGAGTCTCAAGAAGAGAAGGGCCATGAACATCATGTTATCCTTCCAGTTGGGAGGCTCACAGTTTTCTTTTGGTTTCTTTTTTTTTTTCTTCACCCTTGGTTTATTCCTTGTCTTGTTTTATGAATGGAGCAGAAAGGGTGAGCGAGGAGCACGAGTGTGGATGTTCTATGTACGTAGTTCTGGGGCATCATATGATTAAGTCCAAATCATATTTACCAGCCAAATGAAGATTTGTCTTCCTATTTTTAGCTTTTTGCACCCATCTCACCTAGGTGGTAGATATGAAAAAAAACCCACCTGAGTATTCTTAATCTCTTCAGAAGGTAAAGAATTGTTACTGTGTTCCCCTCACAGTCAAAACTGGCAGATCCATGTACTGATCAGATGTTCCAAAATACTCATACTTAATAGCTTAAATATCCCAGCCTTTTCTCTATCAATCTGGCTCTTAAATAAAAAGAAAAAAAGGGGCCATTTTGGATGCATGTGGGCGTGTGTTAGGGATAGATTATTAGAGTTGGAGTAGCATATCTGGCACTTTGCAATATGTTAGAGAGTTTCCATCAGTTTTATACAGTCGCTGTAAGCAGCAGTGTAAGGCCTTCCTTTCCGTTTTTGGCATTCTAGGTGTAGCATAACCATGCTGGATTTTATGCCATAGAATTATTTATTCTTTTTGTCAATGGAAGCTATTTGAGGGATGAAAAGGAAGTGATGTGAATAGAGGTGATCAGTTTCGTTTGACCTTCTGTTGGGCAGGTATTAATACCACAGGGACTATCAATAAACGTGGGTGGCATGCTCTGTTGCTCACCAAGTTAAAGTTTGAATGGTCTTATTCGCAGAGTGCCTGCCCTGTAGGGTGACAGTGGACTGGCATCCTGTGTCAGGACTTGATATGAGGTGCACTGGGCCTGCTTTTTGATAGTCTCCGGTCACAGCTTTATGCATGCTGTCAAACTGTGAAATATTTTTATTTGGCTCCCTCATAGCCACTCGCAGTTCAGGGCTAGGGTAAGGCTTCGGAAAGACACGATCTCCATGAAAATTCATATTTTTAGGAAGCTATTTTCTGATGAATAAGTGGAGCCTAGCCCTGCTGAAGATGGCAAGTGGAGGGGCTGTGCAGGGAATCGTGCTGTTGACCCAAATTGCCGTGAGCGTCTGTCCGACTCCTTTTGTCACGTTAGGACCTCAGTGTTGGGATTTTTGCTGGGGCTGGTGCAGTTCTTCTGCCTTTTCTCCACACGTCACTGCTCTGCAGTGTCTGTCTTTGACAGGCTCATAGCAGGAATACCTGCTGGAGCTCCTTGGTTTTTGTTCAGCTGCGTGGACTTCTCTGGAGCTCTGTAAGATGCTCGTATTTCACCATTTTCCAAGGGGGTAATGCACACTGTAATGCTGATGCCTGGAAAAAAGGGTACAAAGAGACTTCACTCTCATCTTGTGTGATAGTGTGGGCAACTAACCACAAGGCCTTTTCTGACATGTATTTTTACTGCTTTGATGATTGTTTCTGAATGTTTCTGACACCTCTGGTGTGGAAGAACTTGGTGCATAATGACCTAAATAGCTGTAGGTAGGTCTGTTTCTCCAGCACAGAAACTGCCTTCTGATTTCAAATTAGTGTTCAGCATTGGGAGGGTGGGTTTCCAGGTGAGAGAAAGTGTATTTGCCCTGGTGGGTACATCACAGATGTTTCATGTAATTGTTTATTTGATACCTGAATGAAAATGAAATATTACTGTCCAGATAGTTTGTCTAAAAGGAGATGAAATGCTTTCCAGTTTTTGACAAAGTGTTTACATTTGTGGATTATTTTAAGTAACAAGACATTATTTGGTGATGGGACGTTTTGTGGTAATTCTTTTCAGAGGATCTTATTCGTGTGTTTAAAGAATCGAAGCTCAACTAAAACTTTTTTTTTTAATCTTCTGTTCATGTGGCTACAGCTGGGGAGGGCAAAAGAAACCAGTACAAAATGTAATAATATGAAAGTCAGATGTTGTTTTGTCCTGGCCTGGTAGGCTACCCATGGTGCTTTGCAGTAGGGATGCAGCTGTCCTGTTCTTTCTTTGGAGTCACTACTGTTTTTTCTTGCCTTTTTCCCTGTTTGAGGAGAGTGTTTTGAGATGGCCTTATGAAAGAGACAATTTAAGGGCAGGGTGGTGGCATTACTCTCTAAGCTATTCAAGTGCTCTTGCTTTTCCACAGTCCCCATTATGCAGTTTGCTGGGAAAGTAGCACAGTCTGAGGAATTACAGAATCTCCTGGATCATAACAGCACTTGTGGCTAAGCAGGGCTGATGAGAAATGCAGATAACTCATACATTGCTTCCTTGTTGGGTTGATTTCATCCCAGCAAGGCTAATCTGGATGGTCATCAGTCATGCTAACTTAGCAGAGAAGGTACACCCTCAGTGTGAGAACATGAGACTGGGGATACTGTTGGGATGTGCAGAATGCACTCAAATACGTGCTTGTGAATACAAATATACGTACATTTATCAGGCTCTCAGAAAGGCCAGGCTAACACGGCCTCCTCTCTAAGCTCTATGAAGAGGCTGGATGTTGGAGTGTGCCACAAGTGGAGGTTGCTTGCTATGGGGACAAGTCGCAGCTCTCCTCTGAGTCTGGCCTCATCATACCCGTGACAGTCATCAGCTTCCTCCTCTGAAACCCCAGGGTGGAAGTAGGTGCTCAGAAAGAGCTTGGGTTAGCAGAACAGCTCCCACAGCTTTAACCTCATTCTCTGAAACTGCTTAAACATTTCTGCCCCCAGCTAACCTTGGCTTCCCTGCTGCAAGGGAGATGTCTGTCTCAGGGCACCAGGGACAAGCATGGAAATTTCAGCCTGAGGAATTTGGTTGGAAAAAAATGTGAAAGCTTGCGTTCTTGCAGTCTGGCTCACATTGTCTTACAAAGGTGCTGTGTACTTTGCTCGTACCATGGTTTCCCTGTTACAGGGTGAAATCCCGCTGATTTAACAAAAAGAGCTGTGTAATAATAGATAGGGAAAGTGAAACTTTTGAGGACAGAGTGAATATATTAGGCCAATAACAGCATGCCATTTATTAGCTGTTGAGGTCCTGGAAGGAGTCCCTTGTGCTTTTTTTATCTTTTAGTTATGTTTCAGGTATGCTCTTCTTTAATAAGTATCTTTGGTATTTATCATATCTTCTAAAAATGGTGCAGTATCTTGGTTTAGCTTGACTTGTGGGTGGCTCTGATAGTTTTCTATTCCAGAGCATGTTGGGTAGCCAGAAGAGTGCTTGAAATATTTTCGTTTCACTCTGTTGTTGCCAAAGCCATGACAAGCAGCAGGGACTTTAGCATGCCATTTGTGTACACAGAGAAACTTCTCCTGCCTTACCTTTGGGATGCAGAGCATACCCCTTGAGAAGTGCCTGCTGGTGTCCAGGTGTGGCTCGTTGTGGACAGTGGGGAATGCTTGAAGGGAGGCTTGCTCAGTGTTGTATGGTCAGCTGGAACCCTGGGCTCTTCCTCTTGGGTGCTTAGTGTCTCTTCTTACATGTCACTATTTTTGAAGCTGAAATAAAATTTGGAGAGCAAGTTCTATGAATTATATTGGAAAAACAAAGCATGTGAATAATTACACTCAGAATATAGGAAGGCGGTTTCTGAAGAAGTTTTGTACAAGTCCTGATACTCAGAAAAACAAGCACATCCTCCAGAGTTACAACCACCCTGTGCAATTACTTCTGAGTAATACGCTTTATTGTTTGTTGTGCTCCCGTCTAACAGCTGAAACCTCGGATGTGAAACTCAAGAGTCACAGCGTAGTCACCTCAGAAAAAACCTCATGTGATTAATGCATTGCTAACTCACAGATCTGCTGTTTCGCTGACTGTGCAGTATCCAAGTGTGGTTATTACTCTCGTCACCACAGTATTTTGTTCCGTGCTGTGTTGTACAGCTGTGTCATATTGTACTTGCTGAGCACGTTACTGAACAAGAGTGTTTTTAAAGAGGAGGCTGTAAATGGAAATACAACTCTTCATGTGCTTGAACTGTAAGAATACTGTCAATTCAGATCATCAAAGCTATTTTCATTGTTGCCATGGCTGATTTGGTTTAACTTCAGTGGTATTAAGTCATTACAGTGACTGTAATTTAATATAATCCTTTTAACTAAGGAAATTAATACAGTGTGTACAAAATAGATGTAATGTATTGAAGGCATGTTGCAAATAAAGCCATAATCCTAAGTTCCAGCTTCTATCATTACTTTTGTATCTAACCTCTAAAGGGTTTTTTTAATTGCATTAATTTAATACACGCTGCTAGACAAAACATGAGTAAATTATGGTGATCACTGGAGAGAACACAGTTGATCTAACCCATTTTAATGGTATATAATTTAAATACTGATGTCATGAAGTTACACAGTGGCATATTCTTACTACGGCCATATGTTCTTCTAAGTAAGAGACTCAGGGGACTCACGATTTCATAAATCACTCTGCACAGTTACTGCAGTTAACCGCATTTACCTGCCTGTCATTCTGCACAGTTAGTGCAGTTAACTGCATTTACCTGCCTTTCACTTGCATTGAAAGTTGAATGAGTTAAAATATTCTACAGAAGTTTTGTTCTGTGTTAACACTGAGTTTCATTTTTTTTTGTATGTTTAAATCATCAAGTTTGTATATTATTGCGTGTTTTAAAATTTTGATTTAGGGGGCTGGTTATAGATTAATTTGTCTATAAAATGTTAAATAGTGGAGCACAAGAAATTGCTGTTCTCTTGGTGAACAAATTAAAGTTTTTCAGTCCTGGATAAGGTTAGTGTAGAGAGATGAGTGTAGGGCAGGATTTTCATCTTTATATGGGCTTGTCAGATATTCCTTTGTAATTTGGATTTTAATGCAGGTACTATTGTCCAGTGTTCTTTCTCTTTCTGAAGTTACACGTTGTTGGCCAATTTAAGGACTGCATTTTGAGGAATGCCTGGTTTTGGGCAGTACAGAGATGAGTTTTTTCCTGTGCAAATGTGGCTGTTCATTGGGGTTAATTATCCATAAGGTCCTGACTTATGAGGATGCTAGAATAGCTGCTAGCTATGAATAATTTAGTACAGCATCAGATTGCATGCCACTTAAGAAGGCCTCTGCCTGTGAAGCCTTATATCTTGTTGAAATCCGCTCAATAGTATGAAGGTTACTGCTTGCACTGATATTTTATTGTACTCTTTTCATTCTGTTTTTAAGATTTGTCAGTGAGTATTTTATGGTGATAAGTAATGAAAATATCTGTGCAAGAGTAGGTAGAGTTTGTTTTTGAACAGCTGAGGTGTTGAGCTACTCTTCAGTCTTAAACTGTCTTTTAAATTTGTTTTAAATCTTTGACTAGCATCACACAGGTAGCATTTTCTCCACTCAGATTTATGTAGTTGAGACAATTAATATCCTAGACAATCCTTTTAGATGGTACTTCATTGTGGGGAAAGGAGAAAGGCTTAATGAAACACTTGCTTGAAAGAGTTACAGGATTTCAGTGCTTTCTACAAATTGCCCTAGTTGCTTATATGTCTGTCTGGCTAGAGCAGGCTGTGTCTCATATTACAGAGGCTTTTTCAGGAGAAGAACTGCAAATACAGCACTTTGAAGCAGTTCCAAGTGCAGATAAATTTACTGTATGCCTTTAGGAGATTTGGTCATGGCAACATAGCACTGGATGTGTTTTTTAAGAATGCTAAAATGATAGTGTTTTGTCATCATATACTAGATTTTTCACAAAACCACCCCAAAACAGTAGGGAAGAGCTTAATGAAGAAGTTACTTTGGAAGTGTCAAGGGAAGAACATAAGAATATGAAAATGAAATAAAAGGAGCAGAGAAAAAGCATTTTGTGGGGCTTTTGGGGGAGAGAGACTTAATGCTTCATGGTATTTAAGGAAGATCTGTCAGATGTCTGGAAAGGTTTTTTGTCTGACTCTTTGACTGCTCCCATTCTCTATGTCTACTAGTAGGTTTTTCTTACTATGGGCCTCTTCACTGGGATGCTCTGTTAGAGCTGAAAACCTCTTTTAGAATTGTTTTGTAGGATGCTTTCAACCTCGATTAGAAAGTAGAACCTTTTCTTTTTCTTTTCCGAATGAGATTTTTAATGTATGTGATGCTGCTGGAAGCTGACACAGTGAGATACAGCCATCCCTTGGTGCCTGCTTTAGCACTTGAAGATAAAATAGGCCTTTAATCTTTTTGTGCTCCTTCACAGAGTAGTAAGTAATTTAAGTGTCCATTAAGGGTTGGTAGTTAAACGCTAAGATCTTGCTAGATGCATTTAATTTCTCCTTAAAGGCATGGATCCAGATCAGTCCCTTTGAACAGGCACTCCTTGAGTTGTACAGTTTTAATAAACTCTCAAACCTCTAATAGTTGTGCAGTTTACTACTGTCTGATACTTTGATGGAAATGCAATTTTGTTTACAGATGGAAAGAACTCATTAGGTTCAGCCCTGGTGTAAAATTTTTAAGGCTTTAAATTTTCAAATTGGGATCTTAAAATTGAACTGAAAATTAGTGGGACTTTGCTTACTCTGGAGCTTTTTGATCTATGATTTAATTGTCTTCTCTGTGCAAATACATTATGCTGAAATAAACTGTACTTTACTAAGCAACCATAAAAGTTGGACTGTCAGTTTTCCTGGTTCAAGTACAACGTTTCCTGACATTTGAGAGGAAATTCTACTGTGACCTTGTGCACTGTGGCTGCAATAGTTATGGCAAGAAAGGAAGAAGTGCCTGAAGAACTTTCTTTTTTTTTCTTAATGTAACATTTTATTGGTGCTGTGCCCAAGAACAGGCTATCCTCCAAACCTACAGGTGTGTGAGGAACAGACTATGAAGTTACATGCTGCCTTTTATTTTTGTGTTTAAAATAAACTTTCTCTTGTTGTTGAAAAGTGTCAGTTGAAGTATTGCAGTTAAAAACAATACTGGAGTGTCATTGTTTGGATACAGTGTGTCCCCAGAGCTTTATTAAAGCCTTGATATCTATTGTTTCCTATTTAGCTTTTATCAAGTGGTGATTTTATGCAATGGCATCAAGCCACAGTTCTTCACCAGTGCCTCAGTCAAACAGCAGTGATGCTTTCTTTAAAAAAGAAATGGACGCCACGAAACGCTTTCGCCCTGTGCAGTCCCTGCCTGATGTATGTCCCAAGGAACCCACAGGTAATGCTGGTGTGCAGGGGGAGGGAGAAAGCAGCTCAATTTGCTGAACCATTGGCAACCATCCAGTCAGTATTTCTTGTATACTGGGTGTAGTGTACTAAGCCATGGTTTTATTTCCAAGCGTGCTGTAATTCTGCTTTATAACGCCCAGTGTCCCTTTGGAGCAATAGGAGGGACTATTTGCAGCTTGTTTTAAGATGTCCCCATTATAGGTGGGATTTTTGCTTGCATGATTCCACATTACAGCTACGACCCATGCTCCATGTAAGAAGAGGGTGCAATCTGTCAGAGCCTGTAGCAGATGTGTCCAGTGTGCTTGGAGTCTGGCTGCATTCCTTCTGGGAGACACCCTAGCCCTTCTGCAGGAGGAAGCAAGTGACCTGTCTGTAGTACTGTTACAAGTCTCTGGTGCTGTTGTTAAACCAGGTTTTGGTCACGGTTCCAGCTGTTGTGTTGCACTAAAGCTTAGTTTACACAAAGGAGTAGGTGGGATGGGATTTTAAAAATTATGACATGTATTACTAATGAATTGCAGCTGTCTTTCTAGTCAGATTATTAGAAATATGTTTGTGGTTGGAATTTTTTTCTCTTCAGTAGAAGCTAATAATATTGAGCTAAATCTATTTAATGAGTGTCAATACATCACTTCTGTGTTCAAAACTTGAGTTGGTTAATCTCATAGAAGAAATGCAAGGTGAAGTGTTGCAGAAGGAGAATATCATCTGTCTTTTGCATAGATAATTCTAATTCAGTATGTAACTGGTAGAACACAGTTTGCTTAAGAACTGCATTTTAGCAAAAGCTGCAGCTTTGTTTCTCACCCTAACAACCTGTCTTGTCTTTTGTGCTGCAGGCAATCCCAATAATTTATGTGACAGCCCATCTCTAGTTGCGGATCAGCAAAGATGGACTATTTATCATTCCAAAGTCAATCTCCCAGCAGCACTAAATGATCCTAGGTTAGCAAAAAGGGAATCTGATTTCTTTACAAAAACATGGGGAGTGGACTTTGTGGACACTGAAGTCACGCCTTCATTCTACCTCCCACAGATCACCAAGGAACATTTTGCATTATACCAACAGGAAATCACTCCGGTAAGAACCCCCAATAAGGTGCACATAGTCCTAGGGACCAGAAAGAGATCCTTCTTCTAATTAGATTGTCCCTGCCAGTAGCCCATCGTACAGTTAGCTGATAATTAATTTGGTTTTTCAGTGTTGGTTGGGTCTTCATTAGACATTTCTGGTTTTATAATCTCAGAACCCATCGCGTGGAAAATGCTCTCTGAATTGTCTTGAGGCAATTTCATGTTATTTTTAACTTCTGTTTCTGAGTACTGAGCCCTGCACCAGGGCTTGCAGTTCATATTTATTCTTTCTGATTGTTAATCCTTTTTTTCCTGTAAGGATTGTTTAAGGATTGGGCTCTACAGTGCAACATGGCATTCTCAGACCTTTAGATCAAATGACTACACACTGTGAGGGTTGGAGATATTTTTTAAGAGTCTTCAATCTAAACGTTGAAACATTTATACCTGAGCTTCTTATACTATAAATAGGCCTATTATCTGGATGATTTCTTCTGTAACAGGGAAGTGTAAGCTACATCTAAGGACACCAGGACCAGTAGGAGACTTCTACAATCTCTTAAAAATACAAATGTCAGTAAGTATGTAGTATTCTTTTTTTTTTAAACTGAAAGAACATGTAGAAGTCTCCCGCTGTTTTCTGCTTCCTTGGTTTGTAACTTCCTTTTCTTTTGCTGGTTCAGAATTAGCTGCAGGAAGTGTTACTTGTGTAATCATAGTTAAAGACTGTGGAAGTGAGTTGTCTCTAACTGAACTACAACTGAACTATTGCCTTTAACTCACATATTCAGCATTTTAAATGTTTTAAGATTTCATCCTTTAAAATTAGTACTTCATGCAGTGACTGCTAAATGAAAGAAAATTTTGGAACTGAGCTGTGTAGCTTCTAGCCGAAATCTAGTTAACACTGGTATTCTTTAGAAATATAACTTGTTACCACTATGGTCTCTGGTGGTGTTTAAAATTCGAAGCTCAGCATGATGAAACAAGATATGTGGTTTCAGCAAGGTACTCATTAATAATGTGTGCAAGTAATTTCTACTTTCATCCAGTTTGATTTAGCAATGAAAAAGGATTCTTTGTGTGTTAGTGTGATTTCTGGATCAGTCAGCAAATAAATGTTTGTATATGTAATTACAATTGATCTATGATTATATATCATTATGTAGAGAAGTTATTACACCTCTTCAATAACTTCTGCGTTCATTTTCTCTTGAGATGTAAAGATACAGGAAAAAAACAACACATCCTCCGTAGGTTGAAGTTTTTGGTACCTTTCACCTGGACAAACTTTGTCAGAGCTTATAAGAGGAAGAAAATACTGTGAACTTGCCAGAATTATTTTGTATAATTCAGTTGCGTTTCACTGAATGTTTTGCTTCAAATGAAAACATTCTGGGTTTTAAGCATCAGAGTAATTCTTTAATATATTTTCTCTTCTACAGAGAGAGAAGGTTCATGAAAGGTGCAAGAATATTTGTACTCCTAAAGATACCTTTGACAGGACACTATTACGCACTCACGGTACAGTCAAAGCCTCCTTTGGTCATTAAAAAGTGGTGTCTTTTTGTATCAGTATGTTGTAACATCAGTAGCGTTATGAATGTTACTCATTATTGATTCAATAATGTACTAACTGCCTCTGTTACTTGCTTGAGATCTTCATGTACAATAATAGCTGATGATTTCTTTGAAACAGTAATTGAAAACTCAGACATGGTAGGTTTAGAAGTATTCGTGACCACTGCTGTCATTTTATGCTTGCAATACCTGCTTTTAAACTTTTTCTTGGCATGGTTGCATTTGTTACGGGTCACTGTGGTCCTGGCAGTGTTTTCTTTAACTGCTTTTTATTTTAAGATCCATTGAAACTGTTGCATCATATTTGTAGCAGCTGTTGGCTTTGCGGTGAAGAACTGCAGTGCCGTTCCTGTATCTCTGCCATGAGAGTCACGTCATGGCTGAGGTGGGAAGTGACATCTCAAGATGATCTAGTCTAGACCATCTGCTCCGCCAGGGCCACCTATGAGAGGACAATGTCCAGTTGGGTTCTGAATCTCACAGACCGAAATTACACAATCTGTCTGGGCAACTTGTTTCAGTGTTTTACCACCCTCGCAGTAACAGTGTTTCCTTGTGTTTAGATGTAATCTTTCATGTATCAGTTTCTGCCCTTTGCCTCCTGTCCTGACGCTGGGTACCATTGAGAAAAACCAGCTTTGTGTTCTTTGCACCCCGTCATCGGATCTTTAAGCACACTGATCTCCCCAGGGCTTTCCCAGTTTATGCAGTCTCTCCTTGTTTCTTAATCATCTTTATGGCTCTTGACACGATTCACTCCAGTATGTCTAGGTCTGTGTTGTGCTGGGGAAGCTCAAACCTGCACATGAAGGCTAAATTTCAGGATTTCATGGAAGTAGTTTAGCTGATAGGAAACTAGACAGGAAGGAAGGCGAGAAGCAAAATAAAAAAGAAAAGACAAGCAAAAGGAAAAGAAACACTCGTAACTTGGAGAAAGTTTTTATTATTTATTTCAATTTGCTTTCTCAAAAACGTTTGCATAAAAGGGTTCATTTTTCAATCCTTTTTGATAAGGCTTATCTATATCAATGTCTACAGATAATACAGCAAAAAGGATTTGGTAGTTTACTCCTTTTGATCAAGTTGTTTCAGTTGACTTTCTTCTTCCTCTTCTGTACAAAAGGAAGCCCTTCTGCAAAGTTTCTTTGTATTGGTGTTACTTTGGAATGGCTGTTCCTGAATGAGTCTGTCTGTGCTGCATACTGCAAAATCAAAGTGCCTTCTTCAGTCTTAGCTTAATCTGTTTTAAAAGAGTCTGAGTGTTTTTGAAAAGAGAAAATTAGTGTCACTGAAGTAACTGGGAGCTCCTTGGGTAGCTGGACAGTTGCTTGTAGAAGCATAGTTTGGTAAACTGAAGCTTGTAATTTTCTATAATTTCTGCTGTTACTGTTTCTTGTCTTCGTCTAACTCCATCCCACAAGACTCGGCCTTTCTCTCCTGTAAGAACTGGTCTGTCCAAAGGCTGCGGACAGCAGGATGATTCCGAGGTTGCCTTTTGTATTTCGATACCAGTAAAGTAAGAAACAAGTGAAGTAAAAACCAAAGACGCGAGAGCAGTGTGGGAGCTGATGCTGAGGTAGCACTTACTGTGTTTGTCAGGGATGAGCAGACTGTCCAGTAGAGATATGGGCTTGTTGCTTTTAAATTGGACAACATTTTTGTCCTCCAATGTGCCCCCTCTTCATAATGCACACTAAAGTAACGAGTAATGGTGGGACAGGGGATTTTGGCTGAACCTCAAAAGTCTGAAATTGCCTTTTCTTCAAGTTCCGCTAGGGGGTAATGAATTAACTCTTTTCCCAGCTCAACTCTCTCACCCTCTGCAATTGTCAGGTCAGCTTACTCCATGGGAATTACTGCTGCTTGCTCAGTGTGCTTGGGACTCTGGCCTGAGCCCTTGTTCATCTTTCTTGCCAGTCTTTGTGCATCCAATCTCCAAGTGCCATGCAAAAGTGATTATATGGGCAGCTTCAGTCTGAAGCATTAAAACTGGGGTGATGTTAGAAGGACCTTTTACAGGCCCTTGCCAGTGCACTAATAAATGTGAAGTGCTAAGTGGATTGCTTTGTATGACTAACACTGACACTGCCAAAACAGCCAAGTGCAAGCTCCTTTGAGTAGTCTGAGCATGAGACTGAACTGCAGATGACAAAAGAGCACTTCAAGGAATCAGAATATTTCAGGTTGGCAGGGACTTCAGAAGGCCTTCAGTGCAACTGCCGTCTCAAAGCCAGTTCACCTGTGATGTCAGTCCAAGGCATTCAAAGCTTTACCATAAAAAAAAGAAATATCCAGAAAATATCTACAAATATATGTCCAGAAAATCTCCAAAGTACCCAGCCCTTCTGGGCAGCCTGCTCCAATGCTTGATGGTCCTCTGATGGAAAAGGTTCTCCTTGTGTTCAGTCAGAAGGTTTCATTTCAGTTTGTAACTCAGTTCCCTCTCTGTGAGGAACATGTCATCGTTGTCTTGAAAACTTCCTTATGTTCATGGGATTCACTTGTTCAAGGGAATCGTTTCCCATTGTTTGCTCATGAATGACTACTTGTGTTTTGTTTAATTTTAGATAAATCCAGGACAGATCTGGAACAAGTACCTAAGGTATGGCTTCTGTGCACTCTGAGCTGTTGTAAGGCTTCCTCACGTGAAGTATTGAATATATGCATGTACTCTGTTCTTTGTAAATTTTGCCCTCACTGATGACTTGGGTTGATTCTCAAGAGGATCTGTAGTGCTCAGAATTTAGAAAGACTGAGGATGATTTGCTTTGTCTTTTTTTTTTCTTGTTTCCATGGTCTCAGTTTTTCTCTTAAAGTATAATACAAATACCATTATTTTTTTCATCTTTAATTAAATGAAGTTAAGACCTCAGAGCTGAGTAAAATTGGCCATTCTAGGAGGAAGGGAAAACTGAAGAGTTTGAGAAAAGCTTGAATATTGCCTAGTGTACAACTCAGCATTAGGTTTAACTACTTGAATCCTTGATCAAAGATTGAATCCTTGATCAAGCTCTTTTGCATATAAGCATGCAGTGTACATGATGTGGGTTTTTGTGTCAGGTTGACAAAAGACACAACTCCAGATTCCATTATAGTCTGAATAGGTTTTTTTGTAGGTACAGTAAGAAGTCAAGAGTGTTAATATGGGTCAGCATCTCTGTGCCAGTCATGTAGGCTGCGACTTGAATAGCTGTCACTGCAGTGATTAAGGTCCAGGAAACAAGAATGCTTGAGTGTGGTGTGATGCTGCAGTCTGTGTTGAACTTTTTAAAATTATACTTCATGAATAAAAGGAAAAGGGTTCTACTGCTTGCCTGTAAGCTCAAGGTTTTGTCAAGTATAAATAATGTTATCAGAGTGAATTCAGATTGATAGTTCTCCAGGAGGTGTAGTTAATGCTACACCTTACTGCCTCTTCTTGTGCTGAGCACGTTTGCTGCATCCTGCCGAAGGAGATCAGCTTGAGGCTCCGCTCCCTCCCAGACAATGCTTGCTGCACCCTGACAGCTGGCTGGATCATCAGCCTGGTAGAAGCTGTCACCCTGGGAATGAGCAGATCAGCAGCAGGATGCCCTTGTTAGTGAAGCAGCTTTGCTCAGATTCTTGAGAGGGCCCACCTGCACTTCAGTGCTGCCTACGTTTGCACACTCAGGTTTAGGTCATCTCAGGTGATTGAATACACATGTAATTTTGGAGCTGTGACTTCCACTTTCGGGAAGATAAGAGTTTGTCAGATCACACAAGCCTTTAAAGTGTAAAGTACTTTGGTTGTAAGGTCTGGAATGAATTTGTGTGCCTGGATGAAAATTGGGATTTTGAAATCAACAAATAAGGTCTCTGCTAGCTTAATGAGACAGGAGATGTGTTTTACTGGGGCGAGAAATGTAGGGGTGAGTGAGGCACATTTATTTCTTTTGTTTTTCTGTTTCAGATTTTTATGAAACCAGATTTTGCCTTGGAAGATTCCTTAACATTTAATGCCGTTTTACCATGGTCTCATTTTAGTACCGCTGGTGGAAAAGGAAATCGTGATGCAGCTTCCTCCAGGTTACTTCAAGAAAAGGTACAACTTCGACACAAGTTGTGGTTATCCGTCAGTGCTGGTGGATACTACAAAGGAACTCCATGGCTGCTGTTGTGTAGTGTTTCTTGAGACATCATTGTGGGCTTTGCTATCTCTCATTTTACATCAGGCTGCAGGTTGTTAGTAAATCATGCAGGAAGCATCCTACTGAAAGAGAACTTTTTTCCCTGATCAATAAATCTATCAAATCTGGAAAAAAATAATCTGTACATAGTGTAACAACTGGCTCTTCACGACAGCTGTAACTTACTGAAACAGATATATATTGAGAACTTCAGAGGTGTGGAGTAGTTTTCTTAGGGAGGAAGAGAGTTCCGTGAGAAGGGAAAGCTGGATTACAGAGGTTTTACACTGTGTAAGACTGTTATTTTCCAGCGTCTCAGGAAAATTTCAGATTCAAGGCACTGTGGTTTCTATGCTAAAAGCAATACTAAATCTTACTTGGTTTGTATTTTAGGAGATTCCTCTTTTGTTGTCGTCTGCACTGATCTGTTTTTGCATTTCACGAAGGAGAACATGAAAGCAGAGCTGTTTCTTTCATATTGGAAACAGAAGTCTCTTCTTGGTCATTATTTTTTTTGTTAGTTATGTAGTCATACTATAGAAAATCTCATAATGAGTCATCTTTACAGTACAAATACTCATAAAATGCTTTAAGAAATTCAGAGTAATTTTGGATCCTGAGGTACATTAAGAAAAAAATAACATGAGATCGCCTGGAAAGTGTTTCCAAATTCCTGGGAATTAGTTTTTCTGCTCTCCTGCCAAGTCTGGAGGAAGAGACAGGCTCTGCTGGAGGCTAACTGAAAGGTTCATTAGGTTGTCCTCCACGCCTGAAGTTGGAGAAAGGCTTCTTTGGAGTTTTTTGAGGCAGTTGCTGTCTGAAGATGAAAAAGCAATGTCTGGTGTATGCTGTGAACTTCCTAAAGTGTGCCTGGCAGCAGCAGGATGAACACTCAGAAAGGACTTGTGTTGAAGCAGACTCAGAGCCCTCACTGATGCAGAGGAGTGAAAACACTGCTTCGTATGACTGAAATGAGTCCAGATTTTTTGTTTTACTTTTTAAAGGCTCTGAACTACATGAAGTTTACACTTACCACATGTAAATATGCACCCTGCTGCTGTAATTGTCCCTAGCTCCAGGCACCATTTTCCAACAGGATTTTGAAAACCTTGCCTTAAGCAGATCTGCTTACAGGCTTTTGGACTGCTGGTGATCTACTTCAGTAATTTCCCCATGATGTTTTTTTCTTCCTTCCTACCTCCTCCCATGTGTTGCTCTACATTGGGACTTTAAGCTCTTTGAGGCAGGTACTGTTTGCTCTGTTTGTTCTACCTTGTTTAGCATAGTGAAGGGACCTGAGGCATCTGGTTGGTACAATCACATAAATAATTGTTTGTAATAGCCCTTTCTCTGATCCCTGTGTCAGAGTCTGTCTTGGCTTTCCCTGTGGCTAGGTGTGTCACAGCTGGTTGGTGGAGGATGCTTCTGATTAAATTAGATGTGAACAAAAGAGGTGGGTTTGCATATTGTATAGATCCCTAGTGTCTCCATAGAAAGCGGTATGAAAGTAACTCCAAGAAGGACACGTTCTCCAGCTGATTTCCTTTCCATCTCTGGTTGGCCTTTTGGAATTCAGCAGGAGGTTTGAATGCTTGGCACCTCTGAGAAACCAGGTCATCTGAGTATTAACATTCAGATGAGCATCCTAAAGCCTCAGTCCTTTGAGTTTGCATATTCAGCATAAGCCAGACCACAGAGCTTTTACAGTCAAAGAATCAGGCCAACTCAGTGGTCTGGTGATTGTTGGACATAGAGAATCTGAATTTCAGGTTCTGAACATGCAGGTGTACTCTGTCTCTGGGAATCCCACAGTGCCAGCACGCAGAAATAGGCTTAGTACTAATTCCGGCTGGTTGGCAAAAGTACAACTGCAGCCAGAGATACCCTGGAGATTTTTCTACAAAGAAGGTACTACAGCTTTTTAAATAAGCAGAGCCATTCCAATGATGTGTCATCAAGTATAGTGGCTGCACCTTTAGCAGCTTCAGTGACCCAAATTTCGTGGAATATTTGCATGTATGTACTGTTGCTTGCAAGCCAGTATCCAGAGCTGTCTCCTGGTTATTGTCCATATTCTGTGGCCAGTGTGTAACCATGTGGTACAAAACTTTGGGTATTTTAGATTTATTTGCTTTTCTAACTTTTTATTTTCAAGCAGGAAAGACATCAAATCAGCCTTCCCACAGTGATTTTGAGTTAATTTAAAAAGAAATTATTAAACCACAATGACAAAGGGATTTAATTTTTATTAGCAGAGTTTCCTCGTGATACAATGAGACAAATACCCTGAAAGTGTATTTGCATGGTGATAAAGCTTCCAGGTCGTAACAATAATGTTGGTTTTTCCTCTTTCTTCCTCTTCCCAGCTGAGCCATTATCTGGATATCGTGGAAGTCAATATTGCTCATCAGATTTCTCTCCGCTCAGAAGCATTTTTTCATGCAATGACCTCTCAGCATGAGTTGCAGGACTACCTCAGGAAAACCTCCCAGGCTGTAAAATTGCTTAGAGAGAAGATCTCTAAAATTGATAAAGTAATGTGTGAAGGATCGCTTCGAGTTTTAAGACTGTCACTCACCAGAAATAACTGTATAAAAGCATACAATAAACTGAAGTTAATGGCTACGGTACACCAAACACAGCCCACAGTACAGTTACTGCTCTCCACTTCCGAGTATGTTGGAGCTTTGGACTTAATAGCAACAACACAAGAGGTGTTACAGCAAGAGCTTCAAGGTATTCACAGTTTCCGGTAGGTAACCATGTAGGAAGTACATAAAATGCAAGCAGAGCTGGAATGTGTTGAACACATTATGTTGGCTGAAGGGATTTGTTCTACTTTTGTTCATTCATTCATTCTTAGAGGACCTAATACAGAAGGTATAAAATATAAGTGTGGCATAAGCAGTCTGGCTAATGCCTTTGCCAGAGATGGGTTTTTTTTTGGAGTGAGGTGAACTTTTGACATCTAAATGCTTTGTCCTCTCTTCTGGTTTACAGATATTTTAGGGGTGCAGAGATGAGAGCCAAGCTGTGGCTGGACTTTCACCTTGCATGGCTTGTAGCTGACATCTGAGAGGTGTTTTCCATGTGGGGGTCTGCAATCGTCCTGCAGGCAGCACCCCAGGGATGGGTCCTTGCTACACAGCTCCTCTCTGGGCCTGTGTCTTTAGTGATTGACCTGGGCTTGAGTTGTTAAAGGAACATGCAAGAGTATTAATACAGTAGAATCCTTTTAGCTAATGTAAAATAAGCCATCAAAAGACACAGGTAGTTTAAAAGTGTTGTTTGCAAGGCTGCCAGTGTGGCATGATGCTGGCAGAAGTAGTGTGTGCTTAAACCAGCTCCAAGGCTTGCATCAGCCAGCTGAGGAGCTGTGTGCTAAGTTTTCTAAGTTGATGCTGGATGAGGGGTGGTATGTTTAGAGCTTATGTGGTTCCTGCAGCCCAGTGGTCCACAGCTTGCATAATGAAAGCATGGTTGTTGCTCAGTAACTGTAACATGAATGTTCAGAACTTTATATAGTTACTGTTCTTGTCCATCTGTTCTGTCGACTTCCTAACACCCCTTCTAGCCAGTTTGGAAAAACACTCAAATTTTATGTAGAAAAGATCTTGGGAAACAGTACTAGAAATAGTATAAAAAATGAAGAAAAATTAAAAGAGCTAATAAATTATTCAGATAAAGTTGCTGTCAGTTTTTTTGTTAAAAAACCTAGAAACAGACCACCTAAAAAGTGTAGCTTGTCTCTCTTCAGACACCTCAGTGCAGTTTATCCTCTTTACTGTTCCTGCTATCAACCACTTGATTCTGGTGCATAGCCCTTGACTGAGTCACCTTTGTATTGACCTTGGTGACAGTCGGTGCAGTTCTGCAGCCCTGTGACAGCATCACTCAGAATCAGCTGTGTTTTGCAGCTGGGTAAGCTGTGTGCTCTCTCAGCAGAGAGTGCAAGTCTCTTGTCATTGTGGTCGATACACATGATGTCCCAAGAATGTCCATTGTTTCAGAATTACCCTCAGGTGTGGAACATACTTGCAGGTAGATAATAATCTTGTCTGTAAAGAATAATTTCTGTGAGTAAAGCTTAGCTGATTTTTTTGGTAGAGTTACAGACAGTGACGTGATTGGGAAATGTCCCCTCTGCTTTGGACGGTAAAGGCTCACAAAGGTGAGTTAAGGGCTACCTAAGTCATGTACCCCACCAGAAATGCAAATGCAGTTGAGAAGCCCAGCACAGTTTCCAAGTCTCACAATGGCCTGTGTATATAGCTTGTGTGAAGAACTAATGTGCAATGAAAAGACAGAAGTCCTGATAAAACTTCTTAGTAGAATGTTGTGTTTCTAAAAATAAATAAAGTTTTTAAAAATCTAAATTGATGGCAAGCACATGTACTTCAGCTTTTCCCAAGAAATACCAAAGGGATCTTCTTGCTTTGGTCTGAGCAAGAATGATGCAGTTGTCAAGTGAGTTAAACACCTGGTTTATTTCAGCAAGAAACTTCTAAAGCAGTAACACATTTTATAAATAATTACTATTTTTTTTACTAAATATCTGATGAAAAAAACACCAACAACGTGTTGTTTTAGTGTTGTCATGGCAGCTTGAAGAATTTGGTGTTTTAAATTGAGTCATGTCAGAATCATTCAATATGAAGCAGTAAGAAAACTACTCAGATCATCAATTAATTTTTCCCTTGTCATACTCTATGCAGAGAAAAATGTAGTTTGTTTTTAGTTGTAGTAAAAAATGAAAAACTGCAAAGGTTGTGTGAAGGAATACATGGGTGTCTTTAATCTAGGTTAATGTCACTAATGATAGGTGTCAGTTGCAACTGCTTGCTACTACAGTAGGATAGAATTAAAGTTTTAGAGCTCTAACCTTTCCAAGTTTACCCTTTAAATTTTACCAAAAAAAGCTAATGTGTTAACTAACTTACAAATCTGTGAAAACGCTTTCTGTGTTGTTTTCACAGTCCTTGTTGGGGTGATGGAGATACAGTCATTTTGTTTATTTGTGGGGGGTTGTTTGGTTTGGAGTTTTTGGTTTGGTGTTTGTTTTTTGGGGTTTTTTTTGCAGAGGTATGCTGGCAAACCACACTTTTATAGTATTTTATACAGTAAAACACAGGTACATGGAAAAATAGTTCTCATTTGTGTATTTTAAAAGTTTTACCCTGCACTCATCATTTTACATGATAGGGTTGTCATATTCAGTATTCGTTGAAGAGATCTGATGTGTGAGTGGTACCTGTTAGGAGATAATTACCACAATGTTTCGCTGGAGTGTGAATTAAGGTTTGACTTGTTCCTGCATGTTCAGGTTGGAGGGATTTTTGTGGCTGCTAGGGGCTAAAACCTCTTGGGCAAAGTGGTGAGGTCAGGTGCTGGGAGCTGTTGTTGAATGTTTCCGTAGCTGGGGTTTGAGAGGACAGGTTTTGGTGTGTTCCAGTGCAGTTCAGCACAGGTGCAGAAATAATATACCAAGGGGCATCTTCATGCTTACCTCAGTAAGAGCCTTTGTGTTGTGGCTTTTAGTCCTACAGTCAGTTTTGCAACTCCAGTTACTGCATTGCAAATAATAATCTTTAGGGTGTTTTCCTGTTGTGTTTGTTCTGAAATGTCCATGATGCAACTGGCTTGGATTTTCTACAGGTTATTTCTGCTTAAATTAGATATTTGAAATATGCCTGCTTTGTCCATTCCGATGAATTATTGAACAACAATTATTCCTTGTCATCTTGAAATTAAAATAAATAAATTAATCTGCTCAACTCAGATCCAGCAAGATTCATTGACTTCAGCTCAGTGCTGGCCGTGTGGGTTTCTGCAAGGAGGAGTTACCAGGAGTCACTAGCTATGACAGCAAAGGGTCTAACTACACCAGCACTGAATGAAAGTCGTGTTCATCCTGCCCATTTTGTATCCAGGCTTATCTAAAATATCACAGCTCCTCTTAGTTATCATTTGCAAAGTGTCTGTGTTTGTTTGGTTTAGTTAAAGAAAAAGCAGTCTGATTTTTACAGATATTTGTTGCCAGCTGTTAGTGGAAGTTGAAAAGCCTGGAGTGTTTGACATCTCTGAAGTTCCCACTTTTAAAGAGTGGTTGACATTTCTGATGTGAGAAATTCCGTTGTGGTTCTGTATGACAACAGCCTGCAAAATATGGTTTAAAATCTCCAATATGTGAGAAAAACATTTTTCATTTAGAATAGCGTAAAGAATGGCAAATTTAAAAACTCTTCTGAAAGCCATCCTGTCATGTAATGCTATTAATGCATCTCATGTGAATTTAATCTGTGACTACATCAAAAGCTCCAGTCTTTGAATTAGAAGAATTTGTGGACTGATGATCTGAGGAACTCGACAAGCAAAAGAAGTATTCCTTCTTTTTAACACCTTTATACTGACAAGCGCTGAGCATTCTTAGTTCTGGTTCACCTCACTGGGCAGAGAGGTACTTGGCACCTTCCAAAAAAAAAAAGTAAAAGGCCCTGCTTCCAAATTTTATCCTCCATCAATATTCAAGTCCATATGTTTTGGTGCAAGGTGACAGTGCCTCTGAAAAATGCATGATTTCAGCTGCTCTGAGGAGTGAAAGATTGGAGCCTCCCATTTAGCCAGCATTGATTGCATGGAAATTTCCTGCTGGGTGGTTATTTTCTTCAACTGTGAACTAATGATTCGTTTTCAGGTTGATTATTTAGCTCATATCTCAATGGCTGTTTTTCTCAGGCATCTTGGCTCACAGCTTTGTGAACTGGAAAAGCTGATAGATAAAATGATGATTGCAGAGTTTTCAACTTATGCTCGCAATGATTTAAATAGACCCCTAGAAGATGATTGCCAAATTCTAGAAGAGGTATGTCTGTTATTGAAATAAACTGTCTCATGAATATGTTTGCATCTTTAACATACTTAATTAGCACCAACTAATTCACTCAGGTCCCTAGTAGCAGCACTATAATTTTAGAGTATTTATCTTCTCATCCCCACCTCTCCCCGCCCCTTTATTTTTGTGCTTGATAAGATTAAATAATTCTAATTAAACTCAGAACTGCAATCCAGGCCCACTTTATTTTTTCAAAATAATCAGTTCTCTTTTCTCTGATTAAATGTGTACTGAGTTTGCTTCATGAACCTAAGCATGTCAGTGGAAAAGAACATGGATTCTGGTCGACTTGGTTGTAAAATTTCAGTTTTACAATGAAAGCTGATATTTGCATGTTGTTCTCATTCTGTCTCCCCATGCTTTTATGGGTGCTTATACCAAGCGTATGGTTGCCCTGAATGCATGCTTCATTCACAGTATATATATAGATGTATATTCCTCATTCCTCTGAAGATCTTAAACATATGAAGATCAAGCTATTGTGGTTGCTTTCTAGCCCAAAAAAGATTTTTCTGAATTTTGCCTGTAGGGCTCTTCAGTAATTGCTAGAGCTATGAACTGTTCAGCCTTGTTTAATCCGTTTCCTGAGATGTAGTGGGTGGCAGTAGCACTGCAATACTCCCATTTCTGCCCTGTGGTTTCTTGCCCTCTGTGCTGCAGTGTGCCAGCCTCTCACTTGGGCTGTGCTTAGTGTCAGTCTTGCCCAGGGGCAGGAAACTCACTCATGGTTAGAAATATCCACAGGTTTAAGCACTTGTGAATGAGCCCAATTGAGGAATTGGTAGGAAAAGGGATGGGATAAAGAGACTCAGCTGGTATTGCCACAGGGAACTTTTTTGTATAGGCAAAGCTTAACATTAGTCCGGAGGAATTGGATTGACCTAAAGGCTGGGATTGACCTAAATGCTGTTCGTTGTGTGCCTGATACATGAACTTTCTTACTGCTGTGCAATTTCTTAAAATTGTCTCTTGTCTTCACCTTGATATTTTTCATGTGTGGTTTTTTTAATTTTCCTTTTTCTTTTCCTTTGATAGGAGAGACTTGTATCTCTAGTATTTGGACTTCTAAAACAAAGGAAGCTAAATTTTTATGAAATATATGGAGATGAAATGATTAATACTGCAAAGAATATAATTAAACAGGTAAGACAAACATTTCTAATGTATCTGACAAGCTTTCCTCTACCCCTTGCAAATAATTTTTTTAGTCGTTAAGAACAGCTCTGATGAAGTTTTTTGGTGGCTGATGGCCTCTCAGTTAGAGCAGCTGAGCTTGCAGACACCTAAGGGCTCCCTGAAGCACAGAGGTCTTTCCAGAGAAGACCTTTTGGAAGGTGTAGGTAACATAAGCTCCCTGTTTTCTCTGTAAAATTGTTCTGAACTTTCCTTTCTCTTAACACATGGCTCTCCCAAATAGTAGAGTTGTGTCATAACATTACATTTCATTAAAAACCCACAACAAAACAAACACTCCAAAACCACACTAAAAACCTCTCCCCACACAAGGCTCTGTAAAACAAAACCCTTGAGTTCTTGGTATAAATACATAAAAGAGAATCAAAGAACTTGCCAGTTTAAACAAATGAATTCCCAGCAAATGGTACAGAAAATACTTCTTGCCTTAATGTTAGCACAGACGTAGCATAGGCACGGGATAAAAGGTTGGAAAATATCCTTGCCTTTTTCTGAGAGAGCAAGGTGAAGTAATGGAGAAGGTAGAAGTGCTTGCCTTTAAAAAAGACTTAAATTAAGCCTCAAATCCTTTTCTGCGTTTGTGTGGTGGTTTGCCATTTAGGGCAGTGTATTTTTCAAGCCAGAAAACTTTATTGATAAAACCAGCTAAAACTAATAATTGAGCACAGTTCAGATTACTTCTTTGGAGGAAATACACTGTCTGATTTGGATAGTGACATGATGGCTTTTGTTTGCAAGCAGATCTTAGGCTGAACTTAGAGTGTGTGTTTGGTACTTTCAGTTTTATTCTTCTGGTTTGTTTGCCTGCATATGTAAGAATATTGTGTAAGAATGGTTTTTTTCCCTAGAGATAGGTGATAATTTCGAGAGTTATGCTCTGGTGTGCTATGAACTCCCTCTGCTTTGTATCTCAAAGGCTGGGAGACAGGTGCTGGGTTAGGTATCTCCTGTCCTCATGGGATAGTCTGCAGTTCACAGCTACACTGTCAACTGGGTTGGGAACCTAGTTTTTAAAAGTTTGGATTTTGTTTTTTAATACTGTTATTTGAAGGTTTTTGTTTTAAGCCAGACTTGACTGCTCCGGTCCCTTTCACTTTGCAGCGCCATGGTTCTGTTGGTCTGGTTGTGCAGGGTGGGGGTAGCCTCATATTGCTAGTAAATAAAAAAAAAAAGGAATGAATGCATAACACCAGAATAAAGCTGTTCATCTGCCTGGCAGTCTCCACTGGCTTTTCACTTGCCTGTATCAGCAGTCATAAGGAGACTTTTTTTTCCCCTTTAAATTCTTTGTTTGGTCATATAATAGACAGGTAGCACTCCCTATTTTTCTGCTCAGTCTCAAAATGCTTTTCCCATTCTGCTGGGAAAATATAAGTTGGATTTTTCAGGCTTCCCCTCTGCTTAATAGTAGACAACGTTTGATAAATTCTAGTGTAAGTTTCTGTTGGTTAAGGAAAATAGGCAGGATTTGAGTATTTCCATGTGGTTTGTGCAGTGCTTTTGTATGGTGGCCCATTGTCTCAACTCTTAGGGGTACTTTTCCTTAATAAAGGAAACTGTTTTCTTGCCACACCTCAAATGTGCTTCCTCTTCAAATGCATTGCTGGGCTGTTTTGGTCAGTGATTTTTAGTAGCTTTTTGTTGCTAGGCAGGTGTAAGAGCAGAGGTTTGTAAGCACTGAGCACATTGCGCAGTTCAAGAACAAGGTTCTGTTCTTCTTCAGAACCTTCTGTACTGACCACCATTATTCAAAACACAGGTAAAACCCACATAGCTTGAGATGGCAGCCCTCAGTCACCATTGGGATTGTACAAACTTGCTTAGAGGCAAGACGAGTTCACACTCTACTATTCATTTGTTCAGTTTATTGACTGGCGTTTGGGAGAAAAGCCCTTTTACAGTCTGAGTGGAGTTGATTTGTACCTTGGGCTTACAAGTAATGGGAAAAGAGATCAGTGAAATGGATGTAAAACAGTAGATGTGTTTGGAATGAAAATTGATTGTACTGGAGACCTGAAGAAATGCTCCTGCCTGCTAAAAAAGCTTTCTGAAGAAGCTGGTCAGTTTTGTATGCACCAGTTGCTTTGGGGGGTTTCTTTTGGGGTTTTTTTTTGTTTGTTTTTAGAGGAACAAGTTGTTAAGTGATACAAGTATGTCTTTCTTTTCTTATTTTACTTTTCCTTATTTAACTTGAGGATTAATGTGTTTGTTATGAAACTCAGCAGTGGTTAGAAAGAAGCTAAGATCTTCTTTTGTTTTGTTTTTTTTCCCCTTAAAATTTGACAGTGTGTGGTTAATACGGTATCGCAGATAGAAGAAATAGATACAGAAGTGGTTGTTAAGTAAGTATGCAGCCAGACTTTTTTTTTTGGTGGTGGATGGGGATAGTATGTTTTTTAGCATAGATAAATTTACTGTTCTAATTTTTGCTTAGATTTCCTTATAATTAAGGATTATGCTTCTCTTGCATCTTAAGACTCTGCTTTTGTCCACCTCTGGGTGGATATTGTGTTTTACTTCTCATTCAGATTCTAATGTTACCCTGAACTTACCTTTGAAATAAACACTAAAATTCTGTGGATCTCACTACATGAAGCATGTATCTCTTGAATATATATCCACTTGAAGGCATTCCCTGTTGCCATAATCTGGGACTTTGTATTAAAACATGTCATTAGTTTAAATTCCTCCTCCATAATCAAGAACAGGAGCTATCCGGAGAGGAGACCAGACAACTTCAGCCCTAGAAATGGTCCATCAGGAACCTCACCAAGCCCAGCAAAGGCAAATGCCAGAGCAGAGATGGAGATGGAGCCAGGCTCCTCTCAGAGTTTGCACAGAGGGCAATGGGCACAATGTGGACGATGAGAAATGCCAGTTGAATCTTAGGGAGAATCTGTTCCCCATAAGGCTGGTCAAACACTAGAACACAAGCCCAGAGAAGGTGTGGAATCTGTATTCTGGGACATGGTCAGGCTTTGACAGTGTAGTTGGAGCTGCTTGAGCAGGGCTTGGCCAAGGCAGCTCCAGAGGCCCCGGCTCCAGGGGCCCCTGCCAGCTCCTGTTTTTGCTATGGCTTTATGATTCACTTGATTCAGCAAAGTGTTACCCCAAGATAATAAAAATAGTCCAGCTGATAAAGCAAAGTGAGTTGCAGAACCTGCATGGGTTTCATACCCAGACTGGGAAACAACTGGGCACAGGGTCATTTTTAAACATTAGATATTTGGTCACCATTCTCCAGTGTTTACTCGTCTGCTCTTGGGTCCTAACTGTGTATTACAGGGTTTAACTTTTGTTCTGTCAATGACTTTTCTGCCCTTTTGCCACAAACAGCTGAGCTGTACTTTAATAGCAGAAGTGGTCTCATTACAATGCCTTGCATATTAAGCCTTTAAATGGGCTTAATAACACAGCTTTTTAACACTTGAAAAGTATTTTCATGTAGGGTTTTTTTGTAATTTTTTCTCCTCCCATGTGGTTTGTGAAAATGTCATTAACCCCCTCCCTTGTTGGTAACACATACTTATCCCAGGGAAAAGAATATTATGCCTGGGAAAGAACTAAAGGGTGAATGTGAAGCTTTCGTTTTCTTATTGTATGATCTAATTCTATATCCCTCCTTCCCCACTCCACTTACACTGTGTTGATCATGGCTGTCGTTTAGGTGGTGTCTGTTGTTTGCCAGGTAAAAGTCTACACAGTTTTCCTTATATTTGCAATTTCATTTAAAGCGTTTTTTTTCCTTTATGTGCCAGTAGGCATCATGGCCAGCAAACAGTTGCTGTTTGCTGAATACTGCTCTTTTTTTAGGCTTGCAGACCAGATGAGGATGATGAATTTTCCTCAGTGGTTTGATTTATTGAAGAATATTTTTTCTAAATTCACCATCTTCCTCAAGAGAATAAAGGTAAGACATTCATTTATAAAAAACTTCACATAGTTCAGGCATGAAAGGGAGTGAAGTTGCTTTTCCATTTGAAGTCTTAAGATGTTGGTTTTGCTTCTAGAGTTCAAACTTATGATTGGAAGGAGGAGATGTGAATATCGGCATCCAGGGCAAAAGTGATCAGTGCTAACAAAGAGAGCAGCGGCAAAGAGATAATACCTCTTGTTGCTCGATTACTTCTGTTCTAAGCTGCTAGGGATTAGGACAGGACTTTTGTACGTGTTAGATTGTTCCAAATGAGGTTTCTTTCACCTGTCTCAGAAACGTCAGATATTGGTTGCCATCAGACAGATGGGTCTGCCTCCAAATACTAATTACACAACAGAAAATAAAGCCAGGATTTAGTTTAATTTTGTGGGCAAAAGAAAATCTCTTTGTAGCACAAGTTCATGGCACTGGGTTTTGGGGTATTTTTTGTAATAAAAGTTGTATTTCATTTTAGGCAACGTTAAATACTATCCGTAGCGTGGTTTTCTTGGTTCTAGACAAGAACCAAAAAACCAGAGACCTGGAGGACACGTTACAGAAGAACTCTGCTAAGGAGAGTGCGGTGGACACCGAGGTGGCCTACCTGACCCATGAGGGGATGTTCATCAGCGATGCCTTCAGCGACGGGGAGCTCCAAACTGGAGCAGCTGACACGGCCTCCCAAAGGAACACCTCCCCCAACAGCGAGCCCTGCAGCAGCGACTCCGTCTCGGAGCCCGAGTGCACCACTGACTCCTCGTCCAGCAAGGAGCACACGTCCTCTTCCATTACTCCAGGAGGAGTAGAGATGATGTGAGTGAACACCCTGCCTGTCTCCACCTGGCAGTGTGGCCGGAACGAGGGGTGAGGTGCAGGCGGTTGTTTCTGGTCACACAGTACAAAAATGATTTTGGAAGAATGTGCTTTTTAGGTAGGTGAAGTGTAATGGCTCTCCCCCTAGAGACTGCCATCAGAGTGCACTGTTCCCAGCCTTTGTTTCATTTGTTTGCCTCTTTTTCCACCTCCACATGTAGTGGTACAGGGACTGATTTATGTCACTTCTTACAGAAAAGAGCCTCTTCTCCATTAGTTTTTCTGGGGAGGCCACTTGTGTAGAGAGCAGGAGAGATGTGAGTCCATGAAAGACAGATTGTTTGTCATGCCTTCAGGAGGCAGAAGCATTTCTGTTCCCTGTCCATGTTCTCTATGGTTATTTTTCCTGCGTGTTTTTTTTGTTTGTTTGAAGCTGGCTTCATGGAATACACCTTGATAAATTGTAGAGAAAAATCTTCTGTTTGTCATCAGCTTATGACTTTCATAAATAAGTAAATCCATCTCAGTGCTTTGGTTACATAGGCAGTGCTGCCCTGAGGTCCTCCAGTCTCCAGAGTTCCAACCTTCTGGCATCTTTTTATGCACCCCTTACTTGTGGCTGCAAGTCAGAGCTATCTTTTGGCAAGAACCGGGCATAATGTGTGTGGGACTCAGGCATGAACCACTTCAAAAGCCAGCAAGTCTGGATACAGAGTTATATGAAGCAAAACAGAAATACCACTTGTTACTCTGCTGAAAGATGAAAGACAGCAAGTGGCCTGCTCTTGCTGCTTGGTCCTTGAGTATCTATAATTATGTGTTGAAGCAGCTATTAGTTTTGATAGGGACCTTCCCCCCAAATCACAGTGCTGGCTGAAGGAGATAGATTTAAAATAAATATGCTGTGCATAAAACACAGGCCTTTGTATGTTTGAACATCTGTGATGTGCTGGGGGAGAAATGAAATGTGAAGAGGAGTCCAGGGTTACGTGGAAGAGCAGGGAAAGGGAAGGGGGTTGGATCCAAACTAGTCTGGAGCACTATGCCAAGGCTGGTAAAAATACACCATCCAGCTAGAGCTTCTGAGGAGTAAAGTCATTTCTGAGGCTGGTTGCATAACTTCGTTCTAAAATGAACTTACTTCATCACTCTTCTGGTTTTGTTTGCACCTTTGCTCTGTGTTTGGAGCAGGCTAATAAAAATACACAGAACAGTGTTAGCCCAGTTGCTGCTCCGTAGTGTCCCGAGTTCTCTCCTCTCGTGCTGTCAGTCCCTTGGGCTGGCCCAGAAGGTTGTGATCTTCACTTATGGCATGAACTGTGAACAGCAGAGCTGTGCCAAGTGCTGGCCTCAGAACAGTAGACAAGTCATACAAGGTTTTTTAAAAAGCACCAACTTAAGAGCCTGAAGTCTAAAGAGGTAATAGAATGACAGCCTTTAGATTAAGGCTGGGGGGAGTGCAGAGTATCTATTTTAGGCCTTACACTTGCATCGGAAGAAAAATGCTGTGTTTCATCTGTCATACGCTTGTGATGCTGAAGTGTTATAGGAGCTGGGTAAATTTTAGCTCCATAAATGCTAATTATATTTATTGTGTCGGTAATGGCTATATCTTATTTACTCTTAGACCATTAATAGCAATTAGAATGTGGATTCAAAAAAAAAGAAAGGGATGTGCAGTTACGCATTTCCTTGCTACAGGGGCTTACAGGACATTGACAGCAGCTTAAAAGATCCCATCTATATAAAGTGACTTTGGTGATTAACTGACTGTCTGCATTTGACAGTTGCTGCAAGGTTCTTTCCTCCTGTGTGCAAAAATACTGTTTTCTCTATAAACTGATGCTCAACCAACTGGTTCTGTCATTTGTAGGATCAGCGACGATATGAAACTTACTGACCTGGAGCTGATCAGGCTGGCAAACAATATCCAAGAGTTACTTTATAACGCCTCTGATATCTGCCACGATCGTTCAGTCAAGTTCCTCATGGCAAGAGCAAAGGTGAGGAGCTTGGGTCAGACTACTGGTGGTGCCTCGTGCTTGGTGAGCATTTTATTCCAGGTTACTGCTTTAATGAGGGTTCTGGAGCGGCGTCCACAATGGGAGTACCTGAGCTATCCCTGCTGCCACAGGCTCCGCGTGGTAACGCTCAGAGCACACCAGTGTTAACATACATCATTGTAAGGCAATGTAGGTTTCTTTTACCTATTTCTCTTTTTAATATTCTGACTTGCTGCCTTTGATGCTTCGTGCAGAGATGCGTGTCTGTGACAAGGTAGCTGCTTGCACTGCAATCTACCCTGTCTGTCACGTGTAGGGTTAAATAATGTGCCTCTTCAAACTGTAGTAGCCCTCAGACATGCTGACTAGTTATTTCTGTACATCTCTGAATTTTTGTGGTGTTATGTCTCCTTACAATGGTTTTCTTTGCATGCAGGATGGCTTCCTAGAGAAGCTGAATTCCAACGAGTTCGTTACTCTTTCTCGCTTGATGGAAGGCTTTATCTTGGATACTGAGCAGATCTGTGGCAGGAAAAGCATGTCCTTGAGAGGAGCTCTTCAGAGTCAAGCCAATAGATTTGTGAATAGGTTTCATGAGGAGAGGAAGACAAAATTAAGGTACCTCTGGGCAGAAGATCTTTGTGTTCTTCCATGAATAATTTTATGTATCGTATGCCAGCCGAACACAATCTTTTGTTGTCTAGAACATTAGTAAACGTAAGTTATACTTTAAAGCAGGGAGTGAAAAAAGTGTATTAAACCCCAATGATTTCCAACTGGTTTAGACTTTTACTGTTTTCATAACTTCATTTCTTCAAACTGGATTGTTCTACAGTTACCTAAATAAGGACAGCAATGGCTACAGAAACTACACAAGACTAACATTGAAGGGCAGGATTGCTCTGTTTCAGGGGTTTAAGAATAATTCACTTTCAACTGTTTTCTGAAAAAAAACCCAAAACCAAACCACTTGGAGGAACAGCCTTGCCAGTAACATCCATCAAGTCTGTTTGCTCTCAACCATCAAAAGCTGTTAGAATTCCAATATTTGTACATTACTTCATTGGCAGTGATCTCATAAAGACCTTTATTGCCTGTTGTAGTTTTTGGTCCACTATGACAGATTGAATGAACAATTTGTGAGATCTCTAGACCAGCACATTGTTGTTCTGTTTTGCTGCTGACAGTTGTTGGGCACCTCCTTCTGATGAAGATGACTAACATAACATTTTGGGCCAGTGGCTTTTTAAAAATTGTTCTACAGCACAGACAGAAATACCTTGTCTTGACATTTCTCCTTTCTCAGCCTCCTCTCTTTTGTGTTTATAACCAGCCTGCTTTTGGACAATGAGCGCTGGAAGCAAGCTGAAGTTCCTGCTGAGTTCCAGGACCTTGTTGATTCGGTGTCAGATGGCAGAATTTCTCTCCCTGAAAAAAAAACAACAGGTGTGTGTCTTGCAATCCTCCTGTGAAATGAATTTATTATCTGCAAATTCTGCTGTTGAATGTTGATGGACATATTCTGATGACACTCTGGATCTGTGTTTGCTCACTGTCCTCTGGCAGGATGAGAAGGAAGTTGATAGCTGTTTTCTTTTCTTTTTCTTTATTTTTTTTTTTTTTTCTGTTACTGGTGTTGAAATGCCTTGTGCTGAAAGATTATCTGTTTATATTTTGAAAATGCCCAGAAGTGTTGGCAGAAGGAGGGAGCTGCCTTTTTATACAAATATTCCCATTGTAGAGACTTGCAGTCTCTGCACAAATTCGGTCTTTTCCCATAAGGTACCGCTGAGGAATTGCAAGGGACTGAGGAGCACGTGCATGTGCTCAGCCCTCCTTGTGTGAAACAAAGCCTGCTCCTCCCCACTACTTCATCTGCCAGTTCAAATGAAAGGCAGCATGCCGTGTGGCTGCTCGTGAAACGGAAAACTCATGTTCATTCAATTATTTACCTTGCCACGGAAACCTCATTTGATCTCAGAGAAGTCACTTTTTCCTCCTCCTGCCCCACTTCCCCATGTGCACAGTGGGAATGCTTAATGTGTTCTTACCTTGTGGGGGTACTTGTCCAGTATTGCAGCACTGGGTGTGTGTGAATATCCAGAAGAGGAAGAAAATGTGCAGAGAAGGGGAGAAAAATGGCAAGAGATTAGGAGGAAGAAAATACAGTGATGTCATAGCAGAGAAACCCTGACCTCCCAAAAGAAACATAGCAGATACAGAGAGTGTATTAAAGCAATGATCATTCCAGTTATGGAACATGGCACTGAAATATG
Source organism: Rhagologus leucostigma (assembly GCA_013397725.1). Classification (NCBI taxonomy): domain Eukaryota; kingdom Metazoa; phylum Chordata; class Aves; order Passeriformes; genus Rhagologus; species Rhagologus leucostigma. The sequence goes on from VZTD01005947.1 coordinate 988,688, forward strand.
TTTGTCAGCCACTGCTCGTAAAATAACCTCCTGCAGCCTTCTTCAAGCAGATCGTTTAGCATGAAAAACTGCATCAGTAAGAGCTTCTGTTATGAAGCCTGAGGAAAAAGTGATTTGAAGCTAAAATATTAATATACACAGCAAATCACTTGAGAATTTTAGTGGAAAACCTAGTGGCTTTTTCTGCCTTTCTTCTATTTGTAACTTGTAGTATTTGGAGTTTTTAAGTCCATAATGACTGTGGGACTATGGGATTGTTTGATCTAAAATCATAGCAGATAATGAAGTAACTTTATGGGTCATAAAAATTATGATGGATGATCAACTGTCTAATAAATACTGTAAAAGAGAAAAGTGCTACAAAGACATTGTGGGTTTTTTCAAACTTTAGCAAGTGAGCACTGCATTTTTATAAACAGCATTTTTTGTACTTGTTGTTAGTTGAACTCACTCCTTTTCCTATCTTGCTAAAATGTCTAGCTACTGAAGAAAGAAAGCCAGCTGAATTCCTTATTGTTGAAGGACAAAAATATGCAACAGTTGGGTAAGATGCACTCTTTTCTCTTAGCAGTGGGTTAGTTGGCAAGAACTTTTGCGTAGAACTGTGATGAATGCTAACAGCTTTAGCAATCTTATTTAAATTAAAAATCTCTCTCCTTTCACAGAGTAGTTTCTCTTTCGTTCCCAACAGTTATAAAACACCACAAGCTCTTTGCTACATTAAAATGCTATTTTTTCTCTGAATGACTAAGCTGAAGTTTATCATTTTATTTGAATGATTTTTTCCAATTATTTCATGAAAACACACACCTGAAAAGACAGGTTTGTCTTCTGAGCACACTTATTTCTTGCAATCTAGGTTATCTCTGGCAAAAACTGTAGACTCTTAGAATAGTTTGGGATGAAAGAAACTTTTAAAGGTCATCTTGTCCACCCTACCTGCAGTGAGCAGGGATACCTTGCACTAGACCAGGTTGCTCAGAGCCCTGTCCAACTTGACCTTGAATGTTTCCAGGGCTGGGGCATCCACCACCTCAGGGCAGCCTGTACCAGTGTTCACCATTCTCTTTGTAAAAAATTTCTTCCTTATGTCTAGTGTGAATCTACCCTCCTTTACTTTGAAACTTTTGCTCCTTGTGCTATCATCAGCAAACTAAACAGTTTGTCTCTATCTTTCTTATAAGCCCCTTTAGGTACTGAAATGCTGTAATAAGGTCTCCCCAGAGCCCTCTTCTCTCCAGGCTGGACAGCACCAAAATGCCTGAGCCCACTACTGAATGGTTGCTTATCTTATTCAGAATAAGATATGGGCCATCTCAGAAGCTGCATATGCTATTTCTTGGTATCCTGGCTGCTTTGAATTAGAAAGTGGTTTCTTAAAGCTGGTTATATCAGAGACATTTTAAAATGTGTGATACTCACTTATTTCTTTCATGTAAATCATGCTGTGTTTCCAGAGACTGTGAGGCTTAAGCATTAATTATGCATGAGAGTGTTTTTGGAGAGGGAGTAAAGCCTGGAAGATCTCACTCCCCAGAGTTCTAACATCAATTTGCACCAAACTCAAAAGGTGTGATGTACAGAATGTCTTGGACCAGCTGTCATTTTATGAATTGCTTCATGATGATGTGTCATTGTTCAATTGGAAACAGAATCTGATGGCTGAGAACTTCTGTGCCAGGCAGATGATATCACTGCTGAAGAGCATTTCAGGTCGAGTAGGAGCATTGCTCTAAAGGATAAAATTTGCTTAATGTATGATGTGTTTGATAATATATGTCTGCTCACTTGAAACTTGTTATATTTAGCGCTGTGAAGCGATTGTGAGCTTCACAGTGCAAATATTTGTTTCATTTCTACACACTTCTACATCCAGTTTCATTGCATCTAATCAAATAAAATGCATTCATCACAAATGCCTAGTGTTCACAAAACATTCTCCAGGTGTTTATTTTCAGCTGACTTGTCATCATCTTTCTGCACTCTACTGCTTAAAGGAAGAAAGAGATTTAACTTTTTGAAATGTTAAAATATCTACTCTGAACATTTTATCTTGCGTCAATTTTCCTGCCTTCTGTGTATTTGAATTCAAAGGAGCATGCTTGCTCTATGGGGAGCCTTCTTAATTCCATCCAGTAGGTCCTAAATTCTCCAGTGCCTGCTGACTTCAGGAGAAATTACAGGTGTTGAGCATTTTTGAATATTTGGTGCTGTTTCTTCACAGCTGCCTTCTCTGTTTGTGACTCCTTAGCATTTATTACATATTTTTCAGAGATTTGCTCTCATAGAGAGAAATACTTTATATATATATAAAGTATTTATACTATACTTCTTCCACACACCACCCTGTGGAATGGGTGTTGGTTGTAACTATCTCCGTGTAAATCTCCTTTATGTTTCACTTCTGCTCCACATCAGTTAGTGGATTTATTCAATGCTATAATCTCTAGCATTGGGTAGCTTTCCATCAACATGACTGGCCTGTGTTTGATTTTTCAACATCTTTTGTGCACTGAGATAATATATTTGGCTGTTTCCTCTCTTTCAGGACAGTATTGCTGCTAATAAGAATAATCCTGGAGTACTGCCAGTGTGTGGATAACATTCCTTCCATCACCACTGACATGCTGACCCGTCTGTCTGATTTACTGAAGGTATGGCTCCAGATGTGCCCTCTATACCAAGCACGAGCAGGCAGGGTGCAGAGAACATGTCTTACTCTCCATAATGCTCATGTGTTTTTGTGATTTCATATAAATTATATAAATTATCTAGAATCATTGTGTTTGCTACTGTGCCATAAGGAAACCTTTCAAGCCAAAGGCATTAAAGATGCAATTTGTTGTGGGAATTAACTCTGGGAGGGCTGTCTTTCCTCCTGTTCACCTGCAATACTGGAAATCCCATACAGTAGAATTGACATAGCTGCCTGTCCTTCAGGCTGGGTGTAGGATTAATGCTGCTGAAGGAAAAGCAATTTAATCCCAGATGCCAGAGAAATACATCTATATTGAGGAAGGAAACAAGTCCCTTGGTTTTTACAAACCACTAGAGGTATAGTCAGTAAAGCATGAAAAATAGTATGGGATGAAGGTTCTGTTGTAAAGGTGATGGAACACCAGGACCTCTCTGTCATTTATTTCTCACCAGAGAAGAGGAAAGCTGGTAAAGCCCAGACCCTGCAAGGTAATATAAGTAAACAATAATAAAAGGAGCACATGAATGCACCTTCAAACTGTTGTATATATCCACACACGCACAGACACATATATATGTATCTATATAGGCTCCAAAGCCTAGCAGTTAATTTATGTCAGGGTTTTCACTTGTGTCTTTGCCCACAAAGGTCATATCAGGTATTTAAGTTCTGAACGTGAGCATAATCAATGAGAGAGAAACAGATTCAATCTCCAAAAGAATATTTTACATAAGGTGGGGGGCAGGAGAGGGGAAACAAACCCTAGGAGATGGACCTTCAAATTTTGTCCTGTTGGTAGTTCTTATTTGAATAACCAGATGCAGGAACACTGCTCCCTGCAGTTGTCATTCAGATTCATCCACAAAGCTTCCCTTTTAAAAGCACTATCCAAGGCGAATCAGTCTGTTTGGGCCTGCCCCTCTCCAAGTCTCCCTCTCCAGCTGCTGCTTCCCTCAGGAACTGCAGCACCTTTTCACACGTAGAATAGCAGTGGATATGTCAAACTTGGCCAGATTTGCATATCTGTGTTACTTCCCTCTCCGTAACCTTATCTCATTCTAGCTCTGTCATTTGTGGTTTATTTCTTGGTATTCAAACATCACGTGCAGTTTAATTATTGTGTTTCCTGTTTGCCAGCAAGGTGCTATCAATTGGAGAGATGTCAAGAACAGCTAGAAAAAACAAAAGCTCATTTATTACACTTTGAACAAAATAGAGCCACTCCAGGTGTCCTGCACTTTTTGTTTGACACCTGTCAGAGCCAGCAAACTTTGAGGGTAGCAAGAGTTAGACTTGATGGTGATGGAAAATGGAAAGCATTCCCAGGTAGTGAAATTCCAGGCAGTTCTGAGCTGTGGCTGCAGCCTGCGTGAAATGGCATCTGTGTATAGGAGAAATCATGGAATCATTTAGATTGGAAAAGACCTGTAAGATCAGTCAAGTCCAGTCGTTTACCCAGCACTGCCAAGGCCACCACTAAACCACATCCCCAGGGCCACATCTACACGTCTTTTAAATACCTTCAGGGATGGTGACTCCACCACTCTCCTGAACAGCCTGTTCTAACGTTTGACAACCCGTTCAGTGAAGGGATTATCCCTAATATCCAAACTAAACCTCCCCTGGCGCAACTTGAGGGCTTTTCCTCTTGTCGTGTTCCTTGTGGAAGAAGAGACTGACCCCTACGTGGCTACACCCTCCTGTCAGGGAGTTGTAGAGAGCAAGAAGGTCCCCCTGAGCCTCCTTTTCTCCAGGCTGACCTCCCTTGGCTCCCTCAGCTGCTTCTCATCAGACTTGTGCTCCAGACCGTTCTCTGGGCATGCTCCAGCACCTCAATGTTGTGAGGGGCCCAAACTGAGCACACGTGGCTGTAATTACTGGGGTTGTTCAGGTGGTGCAGACAAGAGAAGGCTCTTGGCCTCCCTGCTAGGTGCAGGAATGCTTTCCTCCCAGCAGGCACAAGGAGGAGGTGTTGCTCTTTGGCTGTTCCAGGCGTTCTGCTCTCTCACTGCTCTGTCTGCTCCAGGCCATCTGGGAACAGTCATTCCCACAGAAGGCAGGGGACAGTATGTGTGTCCAGCACCCTTTACAGACCAAGTTTTTGATGGTCTGCCTCACGGTTAACACTAACCTGAGCTAAATACCTCAGAGGAGCTTAGGCTGTGTGAGATGTAGCTGCCTTTGGCTCAGTGATTCTACTTTTAGAGTCCACACACAGAAAAGGTCTTGCTTTTCTGGAGAAGATTAAGTGAATGTGAGTCAGTTTCATGCCCTGACCTCTGTCTGAGAGCAGTGTAGGTTATGCCTCTCTCAGGTCAGGGGCCACACATAGCTCTGGTTCAGTTGTGGTACAAGGTCTGGGTTGCTTTTCTGGCTCTGGATGCACCATTCTGGCAACTCAGAGTTGGGGTGTGGTTCGTGGTGGCTCTGTGGGCCTGCATTTTGTGACTACACCAGGCAACAGCCAACAATTATTTCCCCTTTTTACCCAAGGACGGTTGAAATTTTGGACTTGTTCTTGCATTATCATGAAGAAAGACCTGTGAAGCAGAATTTGCCCCCACCCTCAAAAAAGTGGTCTTTCTGAGGGCAGTCCTCTGTGTTGCAGACACAAGCTGCAGGGCAACCTTGTCACAATTTCTTCTGAATCTTCAGGTCTGTGAGAAAGGGTCAGCTCTCTGTAAGTTTTCCCTCCCAGTGTCAACAGAGTTCTGCTCAAACATGAGCCCTGGGACTTCTGCTCTGCATTGAGTGCAGGAACTAGAGACAACAGCAGTGGCTTTTCTACTGCATCACCCAGGCCGGTCTGGAGTATGCGGTGTCTCAAGCTGGGTGAGGAAGCAGAATTCCAGTGTAAGACAGAATGTGCTGATAGCAACTGTCTTACTGTCCAGAGGCTTTGTTGGCCTATGTGCTTTTAATGATAACTTCTTTTCTCCTGAAACTAAGTTAGGAAAGTCTAAGCATGAGTTGTCCACTATACCTGGAATTCTTACAGGATTGGCTTTTCATCTTCTGTGCGTCATTTCTTAAATCCGGTATTTCCTAATGTTGCAAACATAGATTCAGTCGCCTCAGCAGAAGGGCGTTTCAGTGCTTTCAAGTTTCCTTTAACATCAGCAGTGGGGAAGCTCAAGAGCCTGAGCAGAAACTTCCTGTCTTGATGTTTTCCACTCTGATATTACGTGGCTACTCTGCTGAGGAAAACTAGTGAAACTCTGGAACTGGCCTTCGTAATAACTTATTTAATCTTGCAAAATTCTATTGATGGTATTTCTAAACTGTGTGTTTATGTAGTTGATAAAGAGTCAACATGCATTTTCACTGTCCTTCTTTTTCTTGCAGTATTTCAACTCTAGAAGTTGCCAATTAGTGCTCGGAGCCGGTGCATTACAAGTTGTTGGTTTGAAAACAATCACTACAAAAAACCTAGGTATGAATTTCTGTATTTAAAATGTCAAAGCTTGTTCCCCTGCCTATTAAGACACCTAAGTGCAGAAAAGCCGTAAATATCCATGATAAGCTGTGTTTGAGCTGTGGGGCCGTGCATGGACACAGAGGGTGATAAGACCTTGCCAGTTACCTGCCTGGAGTGTAGTTTAAAACTTTCTCCTGAAATTAAGAGCCTTTGATTGATGGGTTGGAGCAGGTGTTTAAACTTACAGTTCCCATGTTTTAGGGTGAGAAACTGGTGAGATTACCAGTCTGCATTTCCTTTTTCGGAAAGGGAACTGCCTGATGAGAATGGGCTGAGAGGCTGTGGGCTACAGCTGGGTCAGGTTTTTGCTGCAGAATGTTTGGCCAGTGTGCTGACCACACTGGCACCAGTGTGTGTCCTCCTGCTGGCTCATGCCCTGTTGGAGTCGGGAGAAACTTGTTTTTTTGGGATCCTGTTGGCCCTGCAGCAGGAGCAGATTCAGGGCAGGTCAGTGCTGGCAGGGCAAGGTGTTTGTACGCCACTGCAGAAGAAACACTGCTGCCGTGAGAATGTGGTTGCTGAGGTTAAGTTGCTGATGATTCAGGTCTTTTGAGATCTCTCCTATGTCTGCGTGTGCTCAGGGCTCAAAATGTCGAGTAAACACTCAAAGCCTCTTATAAAATCAGTCCCTTATCTCATCTTACCATAGCTGGGCGTGAGTAGCCAGGTACCAGTCTGGCATCTTCACTGGGGGGGGGCTCCCAGGGGAACAAACATGTACCACTGTGCTTTTACAACAGACAAAAACCCACCATATTAAACTGTGTCAGATCTATTATTTATGTCAAAGGAGATGCAGTCCATACAGAAATTACTCTTCCTGTGTAATAACTACGTTGTTTTTCTTCCTGGATTCACAGCCCTTTCTTCACGTTGCCTCCAGCTCATCGTACACTACATTCCCATTATCAGAGCTCATTTTGAAGCACGGCTGCAGCCGAAGCAGTTCAGCATGCTCAGGCATTTTGACCACATCACCAAGGTAATTCTTCTGGCATTTCCTGAAAAGCAAAGTTCTGCTTTTCAACTGTACTCTCAAGAACATGAATGCCACTAGAAAATGAAACCTGCTTTCTTCCCTTACAGGATTATCACGACCACATAGCTGAAATTTCAGCAAAGCTCGTTGCCATAATGGATAGCTTATTTGACAAACTATTATCCAAGGTAATGATTTATGGAAATAATTATACACTCTCTAAATTGCAACTGGAGGTCTCATTGTATACAGTCTAGATGTTTCAAACAGAGTCTTAAACTTTCCTAGCCAGGACTTGTTTGAACTTCTTTTAACTATATAAATGGAAAGCTCTGTGCTGTTCTCATGAATGTGTCTTGTGTTCACATTTGCCACCTGGGTGTCAGTCACTTTCACTCCCAGAAAAATTAAATGTTCATTGGCTCCTTCAGCAGCCCCTTTAGCAGGAACAGCAGTGCTGTGGCTGGTGCAGATGCTTGGCTGTTCAAGAACTGAAGTGCTGTCCTACCACTGACAGCCCTTGTCTGCAGCCAGGCTCAGCAGGTCCTGTTTCCTGCTCTTTGCAGGTTGGGAGGGCGGCATTTCCAGCAGCTGAGGAAACGGCAGGAAAGTGCTGAGGAGGAAGAGTTTTGGAGGGGAAGGACCAGCCCATCTGTTGGGCTGCAGGCCTGGGGACTGGAGGTCTGTGCTCAGCAGTTCGTGCTCTGGGGCAGCGTTAGTAGCTGTCCCATGAAGTGCTCCTGTTGTGTTTTGGTGTTTGAACAGTGGTGCAGTGTGGCTCTGGGTGGGATCTACTCCAGCTCACCTCAGGGTGGAACACACTGAGACACCTCCTTGGCCCACAAATACATAAAGTACATGACCTTTTAAAGCTTAGTGTTGTGCTTTGGGTCTTAGGGTTTTGGGGGAAAAAAATAAGCTGTTACATGATACAAATGAATTAATTTTTTAGTGACAGATTTGATTGATTGGCCTGGGCCAACCTCTTCCTTCGAGGAGCTCATGAGAAGCACAGGAGCACAGATTGGGGGCAGGCTGATGAGAGCTGCCGTGGGGCAGTTGCAACAGGCAGCATTTCTGTCTTCCTTGCTGTTTCTGTTGTTTTATTGTTATTTTATGTTGTGCTTTCCCGTTTCATCTGTTTCTTTGATCTGTCAAATAGCACTGCCTTAGCTTGAAGGGAAAAAAAAAAAGGCCAAAGCATTTAAATTGGGATTTCCCACCCCTATTGTGTTTACTTTCTTAAAAAATGTGTTTATGCTCTTCTCTAAAGACCAAAATGGTCTGCTGGTTTTTGGGGGTTTTGTCCCGCATAAAAGTAGCTGTTTTGTGAAGTAACATGGCTTTTTGGCCACTGTATCTCTTGAGAATAAAAGACAAATGCAAGAATTTATATTATCGATACTAAACAAGCGTTGCCCACAACAAAGCAGTAACCCAGTTCATGCTCTTGATGGCAGTTAGTGAGATCCCATCCCTTACTGTCCCTCCATCTTCACAGCCCGTTGTCCCTTTGGGAGCTGGCGCAGGATGTAAACTGAGACTATTCCTGTCCTTTAGAGCTCTTGTAGGCTGAGTGACAGTGCTTGGCCCACATGAATGCAGCCCACAGAGTCCAGGAGCAAAGGATGGTTGATTTGCTTCCATTCCTAGCACCCTGCATCATTTGGCTCATCTTGTTCCTAAAACAGTGAAATCTTGGCACTGAAGGCTGTGAAGAGCTTAAACCCAGGACATTTGGAAATAGGCATGTCAGTACAACCACATCAGTGTGTTCCTGGCTTCAGGTGTTTTTCTGAGTCCGACTGTTTCAGTGTCCTGGGGATGAAGTGGTCACTTGCTTTGAGGTGTGTAAGTCTGCATAAGTGAGTTCCATAGCAGTGGGTGCCCAGCACACTTCAAACCCAGAAATTCCTGCTTTGTAGGAGATGAACAGCTGGTGCAGTGGGCAGGATGTTGACCTGGCACTGGGTAATATGAGCAAGTTACTTCTGCATTTCCAGGCTGTGCTTCCCCTGGGAGCTCTGTGGCATGGGAGCTGTCCTAACCCAGTGCCACTGAGGCAAGGCAGTTCACAGCAGCAGGGACACTTCCCAACAGCTATCTTTGGCAGGGAATTACAACAGGAGTAGGGTTATTGAACACTGGAAATAATAAAATTAACAAATGGGAAAGGCTCGTTCGTTACCATGAATGGAAAAAATCCATTGCAAGTTCTGAGCTTCTCTTGCAACTTGCTGTCTTGTGACTGTTTGGACAGAAGAACAGTGAGGTTTTTTCTGATCCCTCATGGTATTAAAGCCGTTGACCTCAGCTGCAGATAAAAATGGCCAGGAGAGCTTGGGGTACTTCATGGGGGTGTTGCTTTTCCCCATGAGGATGAAGAGTTGGGTGTGGCTGTAATCATGCAACAACCGCTGCTGCAGCCTCCCAGTTCCCTCTGGCTTTACAGTGTGACGGGAAGTTGGAAACAGTTTCTTGCTTAACTTCCTTGTCTTGAGGCATGCTTGATCCTGCACTCTGGGTGGCTGTTCCCTGGAACAGAAAGCATTATTTTTCTGCTACATTTCCTGTCAGAATCAGGTCATTGGTTTGGATTCTCTGTAAAGATTTTCTCAAAACTCCCCATTTCTTGTTTTCTCTTGTGCTCAGACAAGCTTTGTTCTCTTTCACAATTCAGGCCCACATAAAAGCAGGCATCTCCTCCAATCTGTTTGTAAATGATGTAGTTACAATGATCTGATTCTTCCCTGAATTGTGCAAGGCTCCGTGGGGAAGTGTCACCCTCCCAAAGGTGACCTGCCAGTGTGTTACCCACGCCTGGGATGGCACAGCCTCTTCACCTGGAACTGCAGAGCTGGCTTCACTGTTCCTGGGACAGGTTTTCAGTGTTTTTGAAATGCTAGCCGTATCTTCCCTATCCAGAGTGGGGACATAAGAATTTTATTCCCTTTGTAGCAAATCTCTTCCCATCTGGTGTTTTCCAGTGCCTTGTTTCTTGGATTTCAGGCACTGGGAGAAGGGATGTTTTTTTTACTTTGCTTTCCAAGGTATTTCTGCAATGTTCTTGTGAGTTTTCTTCTATGGTGATGTGGTTGGGGGTTTTTTTATGGCCAGTGATGAGATTTCAGGAGCTTCCATTTCTTTATGGTTTCCTTTCCTTGATTATTCAGAAATTTGGGTGTGTATGACACAGACAAGCAGTTTTCTCTTGGGAAGTACTCAAGAGGCACATTTCTCAGAGGCAGAAGTGCTTGTCTGTCATTGACTCATACCAGTCTGAAGGAGAGGGCCAGCTCGCAGCCACGGGACCTGCACCTGCCATTCCTGGCTGAATCAGATCATGCCCAGCCACCCTTTTAATTTGTGGTGTGCTAAATGGATCTTGATTCCTGACGTTATTAGCAAAGCAGAGCTCCAGGTGGCTGTTGAGAGCTCTCCTACATAAACCATTTTAGTGGCAGAAAGGAGTTAACTGGTTGTGTGTTTATTTGCAGTATGAAGTGAAAGCCCCTGTTCCTTCAGCATGCTTCAGGAATATCTGCAAGCAAATGGCAAAGATGCATGAAGCTATATATGATCTCCTTCCTGAGGAGCAAACTCAGGTGAATGTTATTTTTGAGCTTCATCTCACAGCTTGCTTGCAAATGTGCATGGACTTGGGAACAAGGGAGACTTTATCTGGGGAGAGGGGAATTTTTTTTTGAGTCCTAGTGAAACCCACACGTTAAAGGGCTTGGCAGCAGTCACATGGACCGCTTGGGCTGAGCTGAAGGAAGTATTCCAGTGTGTAGGGAGAACGCTGAGACACACAAAAGGAATGGATTTCAGGACTTTGAGCTGCCTTTTAATGTCTAAAGATGGCAATCCAGGAATTAGTGCTGAAATGCTTTGCAAATGGCAACACTTCGGGGCTTGAGTACAGCCCTCTGAGAGGATTATTCTGTAACACTGCTCAGAATCAGTGGCTTCCAAAAGTCCCTAAATGTATTATGCATCCGAATTGTACCAGATGTGCTTTTGCAGGATTTTGCTGCAGTCATTGCTACTGCAGAGTTGCGGATCTTAAGGACAGGAAGGACTGATCCAGCCACTGAATAAAAGAAGTTGTCATTTCTCTTTCACATTAGATTGAGTGGTCCCTTTTAGCACAGGAAAGAGATTTGTTATCTTTGAGGCTTAGTACAAGTTGCTAGGTACTTCACACAACAGAGGAGAAAAGTTCCTGTTCCAAAGAATGTGTCCTCTAAGTGCCACACATAATGAGTAGGTGAGGGTGTTCTGTGTGTTACAGACTCTATGTGGCCAGACAGGTGAGGCTGAAGCACTGGCAGAAGGAAGAAGCACATGAGTTGCAAAAACAAAACCAAAAGTCAGTGACTGAGGGTGTTTCCTCAGTGTGTTTCTCCTCTGGAGGCAGTGATGTGAGCATGGGCACAGTTCCTTACTCTGCTGCTGTGGTTTCTTCCAGATGTTGTTTTTACGAATTAACGCAAGCTACAAACTCCACCTGAAGAGGCAGCTGGCCCACCTCAATGTGGTCAATGATGGAGGGCCTCTGAACGGGTGAGTTGGGGCTCTTCTTTCACTGTTTAAGTAAGCAAGCGTTGTCTTCTGCAAGAAAGTTGTCATTGCAGAATCACAGCTCCATGTTTTAGTATGTCCCATTTGGAGCTTTCTTACAGCAAAGGGCATGACTTGTGCTGTTCCACAGTAACTAGGAATGCAATCCACTTGGTAACAGACTGGGAGCTGGACACTGTCCATCTGGAAACCTACTTCTAGGTGTCCTCAGCTCATGGATTGCTTTTTCTCCCTTCGTGTGACAGCAGGAACCACAGTTTAATTAGCAGGAATTGTGTGATTCCTGAAGCAGTTTTGAAACATGGATGGTGACTCATGGTGCTGGCAAAGTAAAAATAGGAGAAAGCGGCGTTTCATCTGTGTAGTGGGCAGCTCTGCAGGAATGGTTTTTACAGCAGAACCAGATTTGAAACCGAGATTATGCTTACAGAGCTTTTTCCCTTCCCTCCCACAGCCCAACACCCCATCCCCAAACAGGTCAGTGGTACCTCTCTTGAGAGGTACTTGGCTGTGCCTGCTATCCCTACCTCCCAGGAAAAGCCTCTTGCAGGCAGAATTCTGTTGTCAGTTGGATTGTCCCCTGAAACAGTGGAGTTTTTAATTATTCTTCATGACCTGGGGGCAGTGATGTGTTTGCAGTGTAGCAAGGGTGAAACTCAGTGGGCCTACCCACATGCAAGGAAAGATTGTCTTAGGTTGCAGAAGTCAGAGAAGAAAGTTGGTAATGTTTCAAATGTCACTGGAATTAAAATTTTGTTCCTTTCCAGTTTATTGTTGCTTCTCCTGCTTATGTGCATTCCATTCCTCCTTGTACTTTGTGCAAGAGTTTATCTGAACTGGTTCTCTGTACTCGCTGTGTGTTCACAAGGTGACATCCCATTGCCTTTGGTACTTAGAAAGGTGTTTGTAACCAAGCTCATGGAGTATCCATGGCAGCCCCAGCTGACGTGAGAGCCCCTGGATGTGCTCGGGGTGTCTCTCACTGGGATTTCCTGTCCGAACACGGTGCTGTGCTGTCTTCATCCTGCGCTGTTGGTTTTGTTCTGTCCTTGTGGGTGGGTGGCCTGGATCCCTTTTGGATTAGGAGGGTTGGGGCAGGTGTTCCTGACAACATGCTGGGAGTGTTTCCCAGCAGTCAGGAGCTGTCAGCTGGCCCAGGACTGATGGCAGCAGTTTCTTACTTCAGACACAGCTCTCAGGGAGCTGGGGCTGTTTGAGAAGGGGAACATCAGACCCTGGATGGTACTTGCTGCTGTTCGGTACTTGCTGCTGTTCCAGCAGTCTTCACTGACCGGGTTTTTAACATGGTTTTCTGATCCTCATTCTGTTAAAACTGCTTGTTTCTGTAATAATAGTAAAAATCTAGGCCTGTGAATCCTGGTTAATTTTTTTACAATGTAGATACAGCTTCTGTTCCTACATCTTGCTGGCAAGAAGCATCATGATCCCTGGCATGTTTCAACAGTGTCTGAGGGATTTTAATTCTGTATAAACTGTTACAAACAGTACAGCTGTTGTGCTGTTCAGTTGCTTTTTACATTAACCTTAGAATCATAGAATCATTGCCCTCTAGAATACAGAAGTTAATGTTGCAATAATTAATATTCTTAGTTGGAATGGAATTGGGGGTTTAAGTCTAGATAAGCCTGGGATTACAGCAAGAGAATAGAAGTTTTAAATGCCTAATTCCTGCTGAGTTTTCTGAACTCATGGTTTGATCTCCCTTCCCTAGAACTAGTTTTACACCCAGCAGTAATCCTGTTATGGATGATCACTGCTGTAAAATAAACCACATCCATAGCATTGAGTTTTGAACTGATACTTAAAATATCTAATCCAGGCCTAGGATTTGAACATGTATTGTAGCAATTGTGTGCCAAAGTCCTCGACAAACCCTGTCTGCTTGTCCAGGCACTCCAGGTGGATGGGAGGGGGTCAGATGCTAATTGTGTGTGTTTCACTGCAGGCTGGTTACTTCAGATGTGGCTTTTTACACTGGAAACCTTCAAGCTCTGAAAGGCCTTAACAACTTAGATCTAAACATGGCTGAAATCTGGGAGCAGAAGAGGTGATAATCCATTGGGAGCAGTCACTTGGCTCTGACAACAGACTGACAGTGTGACGACGGTGAGGTGAATACTTGAGCCCAGAGCCCCAGAAAGGGCAGGATTGAGAGTCGGGGGAGCTTAGACTCAGAAGGAGCTGCAGGGAGAGATCCTTCCAGTGTCCTTCAGCAAGAAACAAGTGATCAGCTGTCTGTGCAATGTTTTTTCATTCTCTCTGGAAACAGACTCAGGTTTCTTTGGACCAAATCCAAAAGAACACATAGCTGTAACACAGCTGTAGTTGTCTAGAATGCTCTGTATATCTTTATATTAAAAAGATGCTTTGCATTTCTTCTAGTGCAATGAAATTCATATGGTGTCCCACCTTATTTAATGATGGTACAATATAAAAATCTTGCAGTTGGAACTCTGTAGAAAATGTTTTTCTCTATGAAACTATGCTGTTCTAAAATTTATTTTTTTACAGAACTTTATATAAATAAATGTCTTTTGATTGCTCGCATATAGGATTCAGCTTTGTTAGGGAGCAGTCCTGTTTCAGGGGATCTCTCACAGCCTAAAATCTGAAGACAAGATTTTCTAAGAAAGGGCCAGCTCCTCAAAGCTGTTCCCTGTGGGATAGAGGAGTGACCTGGCCCTCATTAGCAGTGACAGGTTAACAGTGGGGTCCTGGGGGAACTGGAAGGTGGGATAAAGGCTGGTTGTAGGGATGGCCACCTCCAGCTGCCCATGGCCCCAGCCAGCAGGGAAGGACAGGGATACAAAGAACAGGGCAGGAACAATTTTCAAGTTTTTAGGCTGCTTGGAAAAGGCTGCACCGTTAAGGAGAGTGCAGCTGAAATCAGTGTATTTCAGAGTTTTTAATACTACCTGTAACAGACTGGAGGCTGCCAGTACCCAGTACAAGTGCCTGCGTTTCTCACCTCACCCCTCTGTACCTGACCCCGGTCGAGTGCCTAACCCTGAGATGATCATGTCCGATGGAATGGTCGCTGCTGCAGTGTGTGTGCCTGTGGTGCCCTCAGCCAGGCATGCTGACCTGGTAGCATAACACGTGTCATTAACTGTCAGTCAAAATAAAGCTCTAAAATCACAGTTGTTTTCAAAGACCAACTTCTTTAATGATACATACCAGTGTTATACTAAGCTTATAAAATAAAGTTGTCTGCATGTAAATACAAGAGAAACATTAAGAAATCAATAGTGATCAGGACAGGGATTCCGATTCCTGTACAAATTTAGAAACTCAAGAGAAGATAAATTAACATACATGGCTGTGACAATATGAACATAGGTGTAGTCAACGTGATCCATTTATTGAAAAAAGAGGGCAGATCAAGGATTAAGATATTAACAGGAGATCCAGTCTTAAATGGGATGTGAAAAAGCAAACACCACACGTGGCTACTGAGGCATTTTTCTCAAGTATTGGATTCTTTGGGCAAGTTTGGAACACGGATGATTCCCACTCTCACGATACAGAAATGGAGGTATTGACAGCCTTACCCCAGTACCTCAACATACAACTGGGATAGGACATCCCACTTGTACTTTGGCAGGGGTTGAAGAGGGCTACAGGTTGTGAGCACATGAAATACAGGGTTTTAAGAGCCTGTTTAGCAGTAGTGAAACTTTTGGTTTTCAACTGTGTCTTCCTAAAACGTCACAGGAGTTGCCAACCATGTTGTCCCACATGTATTGCTTCACAGCTTTATTTCTGCAGTTACAAGCAATTCAAAACTACTGAATGGTCGAGGCAAGCCTCTGAACTTCTTATCAAAGAAGATCTGTCCATCTTCCCGCAAGACAAACAGTATTGCACTTCAAGGTTATATTAACTGAGTTACAGAATTTCTTTAAGGACTGAAGCATTACTTACGCACATCCATGGCGCTTATGTGGCTGCTTAAAGATAAGCAAGAGAAATTAATTTGAAATTAATACTGCAGGGTACTGTGAAGATGACAAAGCATAGGCCCTCTGTGTACTTAGATTTCTAATGCTTAAAAGTTTCTTCCATGATGAGGCTGGTTTGGCACAGCAGCCCCAGCCCTGACCGTGCCCTCTCCCGGACTCAGTGGTCCAGGATCCGCAGGTTGCCAGATACGATTTTGTTCTCTAGTAGAGCTCCGGCTGGGATGTCGATCCTGTCACCGTGGTTTGCAATGATGATGACTGTTCCCTGGGGTTACAGAAAAGAAAACAAGCATTCAGCAACTTGTTACCTGTTGATGGGGACGGAGGGAAGAGGTTGTCTGGAGGAGCAGGCAGTTGTCAGCTGTACCGCATTTAGTTGTATTGTTTCTGCATAGACAGTTGAGGTTTTTTCCCCTCAGAACAAAGGTTTTAAACAAGCATTACTGGAACCTCTGTCATTACCATACTAGATCCTGTTGGCCTACAAGCAGAAGTGATGGCTTCTCTGAAGACATGCTTGCTCTAAGGGCTCTTTTCACATCTGCTTGCTTTGAGGTGGAAAAACTTTGCCCCCATCCTTGGGGGTGTCCCAGGAAGGCCCCTGTTCCAGCTGAACAGCAAATGTAGGGACAGAGGGACAGCTCAGAGCCCGCAGCCTGTGCCCGTGCCAGGTGCTGCAGCCCCACCTTCCACCCCTGTCACCTGCTGCAGCCCCACCTTCCACCCCTGTCACCTGCTGAACTGCCCTAGAGAACTGCAGGTGCTGCCAGGACTGGCAAGAGCCTAAGGAAGAATTTGAGGGAGGAACTTGCTCAGCTCCACCATTTATTAATACATTGAGAACCCCAAAGTGATGCAAAAGGGCCCAAAAAGGGGTGGTAGGGCCAGCCTGGGAAGGGAGGTGGGACTGAGCCAAAGGACAGAGGTGGCAGCAGTGTTCGAACGGAGATTTGAGGTCTGTGGTGCTTTCAAGGTTCATAAATAAACCTCCTCTCTGCCTGGGCATGCACAGAGCAGCAGCTCTGGCAGCAACATCCTGCACTCCATCACCAGGGTCACTGTCCAGGCATGGCCTCTGCCATCTTCGGGCCAGTTACCCAATTCCCAGGAGTGCTCCTATGGCCTCTGTGTACAGGCAGAGGATCAATTCAGGATCAATTGCCAAGGAGCAGAGATCAGTCACATTTATTGCAGCAGCATCCCCACTGCACACTCACCTTTAATGAAACATTCTTCCCAAATGTAACATCACCTGAAACCGTGAGATGATCCAGCTCCAGCATATCTGGAATACTTTCAAACCTCCGCAGGTAATCTTGAACCTTTTGGAAAGAGGAAATAATAGAGAGTTTTAAAGCCATCTGTGGATTGAGACAAGCGTGAGAAGAGCCTCTTGAATACTCTTCAGGAACCTTCCCAAAACCTACATCACAATCAATATAAAAGTTGCTACTTTGTGATTTCTTTCAGAAACAAGTGAGGAACAGTAGGGGGGCTGCCCGCCAGCGCTGGGCGAGCTCTGGGGAGCACACACAGCCAGCTCACCTGCCAGGGCTCAGCTGAGGGGTACAGGAGCACCCAACACGCACAGTAAATATTTGTATTCTCACAGCCTTTACAAAGAGCAAAAGGGAAGGCCCAGGTGGGCAGAGGTAGATAAAGCAAACCTAGCTTTTCACTCATTTATTGCTATGAACCCTATCTTTATTCAAAGAGTGAACACCAGGTGTCATGACAGGAGTTTACCTTTGTGAAGGAGCTTCCCAGTTTGACAAGAGGCACTGTTGGGAATTCGCGCTTCTCGCTCATCGTTAGAGACCCCGCGTTAAGGCTGTACAAATTCGACATCACGAGCAAGAGATCCGAGGTGGTCTTCACAGGCAGGAAACGACTACGAGGTACGTTTATCCCCAGAGAGTTCTCAAAACTCTTGATAGCAGCACCAACTGCAGTCTCCAGCTGGATAACATTCAAGCCTCCATCCAGAGTCTGGAAGAGAAAACTCAGGTGAACACAGGGAGCAGATCCTGGCACTCAAGAGCTGGAGCTTAATGTCAGTCAGAGCTCTGCCCTCAGCCCCAGACCGTCTCCATGAGGCAGCAGTGCCTGTTACCCACCCAGAAACAAACGGGTTGTTTGGGTCAGTGTCCTCTAAACCCTTGCCAGCTGATTACCTTTGGGTTAACAATGATCTCCATGTCAATGGCGTTTTTCTCTTGCAGCCTTTTAATTGCAGACAGAGCAATCCACAAATTGTTGGTATTGAATATTTTGAATTTTGACACAGACTTGAATTCATCCACATGTGCTTTTGGGACCTGAGCTATCTCCACCAGCCTCAGCTTATTCTCGTACTGCGTCAGTGTGCCACCCTGCAAGAGGCAAATGAGAGGTTTTAAATCCTGTTCATGAGAAGCCAGAGAAATCCTCCCCTCAACACAGGCAGATGCACTGCTCTGTTGGCATTTGAAGTTGAACCCCAGAGAAAACACATTTCTTGTTTTTAGTAACCAGCTACCAGGTTACTAATTATAGAGCATGTTTAAAGTACAGTCAGGACCATCCAACGATCGCATTTCAGCACTCCAAGACAGTTAATTCCTTTAATGAAAGTTGTTGAGAATATTTTGCAAATGCTGTTGTCAAAAATCACCCTCAGCAGTACTTTGTTAGATGATGGAGCAAAAGCTAAATTAAATCTAAGTATTCTTAAGAGTGCATTGCTGTGCTTTTATAGGCAGAGCACAGTTGCAGGACAAATTACTGCAGGCTACAAGTATTTGATACATGTCACAAACCTCTGAGAAATGTCACTCCCAGACTTTTCACAAAGCCAGGGGTTAGGGCAGGAGCAGATGGGCAGCTGTGCAGCGCAGGGTTGGGAAGTGGCTTAGGCAGTTTTCTGCATCCCACAGCCCTCGGTGCTCTTTTCAAGCTTCCACCTTCAAGCTTCTGCTCCTGTGTACGTGACAGCTTGGAGAAGGTGCAGAGGTTGTGACCTGCACCCTGCACAAATCACTTGGGCTTCCAGTCCAGCCCAGACTGACCTTGTCTGCTGCTGCCCAGAACACAGATCAAATCTGCTCCATGAATTAGAACTTCCTAAAATTGCTGATTTTGTGCATCTCAAATTAGATGCGAGCTGATGTGTTAAATGGTGCCTAAAATAGCTATGAGGAGACTGGATGTATGTCTGAATCCATGGATTCAGAGGAGGCTGGAGATGGCCACCAACACTCAGACTCTTGCCCATCTCCCTTTACCTTCACATCCGCCCGGGTTTTGTTTGTGACTTCCATGACGAATTCACAGCGTTTTCCATTGGGTGGGTTCATAAGGTGGTTAAGAATGTAAAGGTCCACAGTGGCACCCAAATTATCTATATTGGACACAAAAATATATTCCTTCCCCTCTGCGATGAGGTTGTCCAGCAGACCAGAGTTGTAGAAGCTGGCGTAGATGTCTCCATGGCCTGGAGGGTACCAGCACTCCGTGTTCTCTCCTGAGTAAGAGACATCCTTGGCTATTGGCAGCAGAGTTTCCTTGTTAATTCTGGGATACCTGTGAGGACGATGGATCTTGTTACATTCTCACCAGTGTCAGACTAGCATAAAGAAAAAATGCTACAGTAAAGGTGCAACTCCATGGGCTTCTGGAGGTGTGCTTTTCCTGAGTACTCTGAACTGGAAGACCCACCCAAATTTTGAGCTGTCACTGAGAAGCTACAGAATGCAATCTATCTACTCAAAGATTTAAAGCTGCAGTTCTCAGACCACACTGCAAACCAACTTTCTTCTGACAGGCCGGTTCAGAGCATATCAAACACACCTCTGACCCCAGCAGCCACCTGGATTAGAGTTTGTTCTTCATAAGGAACCATGGTCTGTCTCCCTCCAGAGCCCAAGGACACTAAAAGCAAATTCAGAATCAAGTGGCCAGCATCCAGCACACCACTATTTGTACATTTCTAAGAAACTGAGGCTCACACACCCCCCTCTCCCCAATTTTAATACACTGCCCTTGGTTCTGCCCAACACCCTGATGTTTCAGTCTCTCCACGAGGCCCACAGGAGACTGAACCCGGGTACAGAAGACACTGTTGCTACCCCAGCACCTCAAACTGAAGTCCACCCCATTTGGAATATGGAGAAACAAGCTAGTTTTAACTTCTACCCCAAGTGGAGAAGTCTTTTGATACCTGCTTTGATTAAAAGTATATATCTTCACACGGCTGTGACTGTATTTCTGCAGGATTTTCTTTGTGTCATCATCCGTGTTGAAGGAATTCATGAGAACCAGAGGGACATCGGTGTTGTAGGATTTGTTTAAATGCTGAGATGGGAAATAAAGGGTAAATTCAGCATGTAATATTAGATTTAACTCCTGACACCTGAGATTTTGGGCAAAAGAAATTAGGCACAACAGACTGGAAATAACGAATGCATGAGAGAAGAGAAGAGATGCACTTATGATGACAGAAAGGATAATACATCAAGTAAAGGAAAATAAATCCTCGTTAGTTGTAAAGATAAGACCCATATTAATTAATGTATCTTTAATTAGTGAATCTTTGTTTTCAAACCTGCATTGAGATCTAAAATCTGAAACCACAATGCCACAAAATGATCATTTTAAGTTTTAGCTACTTATGATTACAAAAGGCATGTTTTCCATCAAATTGTTGCAGCCTGTCAAGGTGACATTTCCACACTGTCTCTGCACAGGAAGCATTTCCAGGCCTTCTTGGAAGGCTGAGAGATGGACAATTGCATCAAGAGCATATAAATGAAATGTCACCATATTAATTATTTGGGAGTCTATAGAATGGAGCTGAAATACACAACAGCATTTCCATGTGCACAACAAAGGCAAAAAAAATCGGAGACCATAGCAGTGTTCCACCAAAAATAGAATGGGCAGGGGGAAAAAAAAGACACCTGAGTGAGTTTTAAGCTTTGTGTATCAGCTCACCCTCGTCTGCTGGAGCGTTTGGGATCATTACACTTTGATGGAGTCAGAGACTTCCACAGTGACGCTTTGGAGAAAGGGCTGCATCAGTTGGATGTAAATTTGAGCTTGTCATAGAACCATCTGACACACATGGGAGAGTCACTCCAAACAACAGCACACTGAGGCAAAAATTGTTGGCACTCCAGAAACCATGGACCAGGCACACCCCACTTCCTACTCTAATTCATTATCTTCATTATCTGCTGTAAGAGGAATATTCAGCATTAAGAACATAAGCTGAAATGTCCTCTCCCAACACCAGCAGCCGTTATTTTCTTTTGCTCTTCTTTCTTCAGAGAAAAATGCCAGCAATTTCTTCCAGCGCAAGAGTTTAAATTCATCAAGGAACTTGGAGCTGCTGTGAAAAGCTTTGTTCTAATGCACATTAAAAAACCCCTTTTGCAGCTGGAGGAGTCGGGAACAAGCCCAGGAGTTACCCAGGCCAGACAAGCTCTACAGTGTGACTGCTCGTGTTCCTGGACACGATCCCCTTGTCCACGCTGGTGTGCACAGGCTGGGTCACACTTGTGCTAACGCATGTGGGGGGCACAGAGTTCAATCGCTGACTGCATCGTCCCTTTCGTGTCTATTCTTCCCAAAGGAATTCTCTGCTTCACCCCAGCACTGTGACCAGACCTCGTTTCCCTCTCCTCTTCCTTTTGGCAAGCCTCCACTTGATCCCTCTTAACAAGTCATGCAGGAGCAGCTCAGTGTGTGTTGCTTCCTCCAACGCAGCGAGAAAAGCTCATCAAACGTTACCTCAATCTGCTGCACGGTCAGGTCCAGGAAGGTGTTCTCGTTCCGCACCCCGATGAGGCTCTTGGGGCCTTTACAGCCCATGCTTGTGCCCAAGCCACCATTGAGCTTCACAACCACCAGCTTGTTCAAGACAGAAGCAATGTTATCAGGCAGGCCTCTGGCCTTGATCTTCTCATAGGGCTGGATCTGGGAAAACAAAAGACCAAAAAAAAGAACCCAAAAAAACCAGCAGTCAGATATGCGGAAAGAAATCGCTTTCTCCTAAAAACTTAAAATCTGGTGATAAAACCCACAATTATTCACATGCCTTATGACACTAAAGAACATCTGCAAAATGAGTCTACAATAATTGATTTGTTACGACACAAATAACCCGGTCTGTTACTACAATAACCTCTTTTCTCAGGAGGTCCTAGAGACTTTGTGACACCAGTCACCATTAGCTTCATTCAGATGAGAAGAAGTCAGGCCAGTTATGCCACTTGTCACAACCCTGTTCCCGCCCTGCAGAAGGGGAGGGGGTTTCCTTGGGAACCATCCAACTTGCTGCCCCATAGGATGGCCCCTCTCCTCCTTCAGTCAGGCCACAATTTAAGAACCAGGCTCTACATGCAAGGCATATAACCTTCCTTCCCTGAGCAGCTTAAACTCACAGATTTTCTTTCTTTTTTTTTCTCTCTGTGATTGTCAAAGGCAACATTCTTGGCAAAATGTTGGTTCTTTAATCTTGGCAAAACTGATTCTTATTCCAACCACTAGTCTGATACAATTCATTTCTCCCGACAGCATGATACAGAGTGGAGGAAAGTTCCTAGTTATTATTCTGCTGTTTTCAGGATGTGTTCATCCAGCTCACAATAAACCTTACAGGAAGTCTTCTACCTCGCTGGCAGCTATTTCCTACAGGTTTAAGAACTGAGTCTGGGCTACATTTGGGACTAATGATAGAGAGCAAAATCAGGCTCATAATGACAGTGTGCTGCTGTGCCCTAATTCAAAGCGCCTAAGTCAAAGAAATAATGGTAACAATGCCATAGAGAAGAATCATGCCAAAACTGTTAGAGCAGAATCAATACGATTATCCTTTAGCCTGCCCTTCTTCTAGAGATTTTCTTTTGAAGAAAAGCCCTGGTGTTCCAGTGCTGTAGCATTCTAGCTGCTAGAAAATGATTTAATTCTGATAAGGGGTGTGTAAGATCCACAGCTGATTTCCAAAAACAAATACATACAGAGTAGTTTTCAGAGCTGTGTTTGCTTTGGGCAAGGGCTGGGGTTCAAATGGAAATTCACACCGCACTGGAACAAGAGTCGTATTTCTTACTGGGATGTGCAGGGGTAGAGAGGACAGCTTGCACAATTCCAGCATTCCAGGACACCACGGGCAGCACATCAGGGTAGATCCCTCACATTAGGGAAATTCTGCCCTATGGGATCTGGAAAGCTTATAGGATGTATTTCAAGATAAGATGACTCCACGTGGAGTTCTTGAGGCTTGGACAGAAAGCAGCACCACAATCACTGCCATTTCATGAGGACATAGGCAGGAGCTTCCTTCCAAACTTCCAAGAACTTTTCAGGAACAGAACTGCACAAAACGCGGACTCTTGTGCTTTGTCAAGAACAGAGATTGTGTTCAGGCTGAAACACTCTGAAAAACAACTGCTCTTCTCATTAACAACGAGATGATAAATCCTGGGTTTAATGTCTTGGAGGTCCATCAGGAAGCTCAGTGAACATCCTGCTACCAGCAGGACCTACAGAGATTTACGCCCAGATTTACCGCTTCCCATCCACTCCAAGGTCAGTAACACATTAGACTGTACACAGATTAAAAACATTTCATCTTGAGCTTTAGCTGGGTGGGATGTGAGTCACATCCATGATGTTCCGACACTGTCTGAACATCCAAAAAAATTATCTCAACTTTCAAGTCTCACTATGTTCTTCTTGCATCACTCACAAAAAGCAGAAAGTCTGACACCCAGTTCAGGGCCAGACTGCCTCAAAAAATCATTTGCTTTTGCTAAAGTGCCAACTACCTTTCGATGCTTTCACTATCATGCCTGAAACCAGCTTTGCAGAAAGTTCAGAGTAAAAGTCCTGAAGAAGGAAACAGTTCCATCAAGGACTCAGTTCACTGGATGTTGCATCAGTTACAACACAAAATTTATGACTCAGCCTCACTAAATCTTTCAGTTTCTTCTGGCACAGGCATTGGAAACCTCAGCTTGGCAATAAAGCCCTGGATCTTGAAGGGTCTTTAATTCAGAGAATAACAAATGTCAAAAAGTCAGGTTCCAGCAGGAACATTGCAGCACCAGGACTGCTGGATGCCAGCGCTATCAATCCAACAGCTCCAGCCATGTGCAGGCACTAATATGCACAACTACCTCATCACCTACAAGCTTATACACAACTGGAGAAGTTCTCCACAGTAATAAAAATCAATTCTTGCTCTAAGGGTTTGGAACAGTGGGCTTGACAAGTAAGTGCTGATGGGGAAATTCTTCAGGAAAAAGCAGGGGCAGGAATGACATGTCTTACAGATGCATGGCTGCAGTGTTACTCGCTTGAGACACGTCTGGCAGCCCTGGTTTGGGACTGTTCTAAGATGACATATGCAGCTTCTTTTGTTTTGCAGCCAATGTCACAGAAGTGATTTCTCAGAACAGTCTGGATGAGGCAATGTTGGGAGTTTGACTAACAGATTCCAGAAGCCTACTCCTACTGCACAGAGGCTTGCAAGAGTTTGTCAGAGACAGACAAAATGAGCATCAGGGCTGTCACAGTGGGTAGACCGGAAAGGAGGACGCCCCTATTAGCTAACATGTACTTACAGTTCGAGGAAATATTTACTCAGCACCAAGGGACAGTTCTAGGAACAGCACCAAAGGAAGAGGTCTCTGCCCCTGCTGAGACCCCACCTGCAGTGCTGCACTCAGGTCTGGAGTCCTCAGCACAGGAAATCTGTGGACCTGTTAGAGCAGTGCAGAGGAGAGCCATGAAGGTGATCAGAGAGAGAGGACACTCCTCCTGTGAGGCCAGGGTCAGCGAGCTGGGGGTGGTCAGCCTGGCGACGAGTAGGCTCTGGGGAGACCTTCCAGCAGCCTTCCAGCATGTAGACGGGGCTTACAGAGGAAGAGAGACTTCTTACACAGGCTGATAGGGATAGGACAAGGGGAACAGGTTTGAACTACAAGAGGAGATACCAGATCTTAGGAAGAAGTTCTTTACTCTGAGGGTGGTAAAGCAGAGGAACAGGTCAGCCAGAGAAGCTGTGGCTGCCTCATCCCTGGAGGTGTTCAAGGCCAGGCTGGACAGAGCTTGGAGCAATCTGGTCTAGTGGAAGGTGTCCCTGCCCACGGCAGGGGGTTGGAACAAGATGATTTTTAAGGTCCCTTCCAAACCATTCTATGAACCCTTAAAACCTGTTTCCAGAGCTGAAGATTAGGAAGATGTTTTGCTTTTGAGTAAGGGCATAACATTAATTATTTTCCTTCATGATACAGTTCACTGAGGTGACAACCTGAGCTGCAGACAAGAATCCAACCACTGGGGAAGAAAAAAACAAAGGCTCTAACAGACAACCTCCTTTCACACTCACATTGTTTCGGATGCTCTCTTTACATCCCCAAATGAGGTTCTGCACTGCTGTTCTGAGGTTAACTTGATCACTGCAGTTCTCTCAGAGGCCTCCCAGCAGGACTTTGCTATTGCTTCCAATTCAAACAAACAGATCGCTGTAATCTACATCGAGGGGATTAAGTTACACTTGCCATGTCCACATTCTTTACCTCCTCTCCCTGTTAACTGGCACTCTCAGTGTGCTTTCTTCTCTGGAGACTGTAACAGAAATGGGTCCTAACTATGCGAGCTACCACTGTAAGCCCTTGGACATATGAAAGCAAAGCATCTGGAAGGAAAAAACAAGTCAGAGGTTTACCAATATAGTGTGAAATGGGTTCAGTCTTCTTTTACTGTCATCAGTATAAGTTGTTAAACTGAAAACGTGGAGGTCAGGGATGAAATCTCCCATTGCAGAGAAAAACAGAGGAATACTACAAAGCAATAATTTCTGTTTCAATTTACTGACAGGAGCCTTTACTTGTCTTCAGGAAGAAGCAGAAGCTACATTCAGAGAACAAATACAACAGATAACATACTAGATGACCT
Source organism: Rhagologus leucostigma (assembly GCA_013397725.1). Classification (NCBI taxonomy): domain Eukaryota; kingdom Metazoa; phylum Chordata; class Aves; order Passeriformes; genus Rhagologus; species Rhagologus leucostigma. The sequence goes on from VZTD01005947.1 coordinate 1,014,352, forward strand.
ACAGAAGTCTGATCAGAAATTCTGCTTCTGCACAGCACAGTCCCTTGGCACTGGGCAAAAGCCTGAAACACTCTTCCCCACCTAAAAGCCAAAGCCTATAAATCCAATAAACTATTCATGAACTTTTTAAAGCTGCTAAATAAATAAAAAAGCAACAAACCCACACTTTGGCAGATTTTTTGTGTGCTTCTGTTTACAGATACACACGTATGTCTGTGTGTTTATACACACACAGGCACATAGATACCTCAACATATGCTTTTTGCTCTGCTAGGGATCAGCTGAAGATTATACTTGCCAGAATTCCCAGCAGCAAAGCAATTCTCCAAAACAATCACAGGCAAATAAATTCACACTGCAGAGAATTTGGTGCTTTCTAGGCCATGATCCTTGCAGTGTGAGATTCTCCAGCAGCCAAGCATCCCACCACCTCATAAAACAAGGTCATCCCTACAGGCAATTATAAATCACTTGCAAGATTACCAGAAAACAAGTCTTCTATACACCAACCCCTGTGATGTTCTAATAAGAGCAGGAGGAGAATATGCTCTGAGGTTTTACAGCTAGGAAAAGAAAACTCAGTTGGAACTGAACAGAAAAACAAAATATGCGTTCACAGATGGATACCTGTCCCAAAGAACTCAGTACTGCAGTCCTTCAAAAGTTAGCTCCCTTTACCCCTTCTAAAAGCTCATACTGTTCTTACCCATACTAGCTAGACTAGTAATTCTGAAATTCTGGTCTTTAGGAAATCAACTTTTATTTAATAATCCCGCAAGTCATACTCCTCAGCAAAGAACAATTTGGGAGAAGGTCCCTCAAAATGTGTCTTACGTGAAACCCTTTTCATTTTCCACAGCATGTCCCTGACGTGACTGACGTATTGAAATGGAGGGGGTGGATACAGCAGGGTACAAGAGATGGAACTCTTATGGTCAGCAAAAAGGAGAAAAGAAAAAAATGATCAAGAAATTTAACTTCGCTCTTAGGTTTTTTAAGTGCTGAAACCCACCTCCTGTCAGATCAGGAAGTCCAAGTATCCCTAAAGAAAGGGGTATTTACTATAAAGTGAAGAAGGCATGGAAGGAAGTTTGTTTGCAGATATTTTGCCCTAGCACTCTTCTGTGGCACTTATTAAGTACGATTATTTAATTTAGAGCTCATGCTAGGAAGCAAAATTTCATTTCAGATCATGCATGCATCTCAACAGACCAGAAGCGACCTGATTTTGCAGAATTCTTTCCTTTCTCTCTCTGATCAAAACTTGCTACATAGCACAGGAACACATTTGAGAATGAGAAGTACAGGCCATAAGGAAAAATAGAGATACTCTTTCTAATTCTGCCCTTCTCCATTCAGCCCTCTGAGACCTTAAGTTAGACCTTTCTCTTAGTTCTTTTTTAGCAGCTTGCCATGCCTGGGAATAAGCTCCCAGTCTATTTCAGAGCCTTACCACAACCTCCAGTTTGACATCTGCTCCAGATGTCCAGGTTACTTTCAGGCCTTTACAGAACTTGTAAGTTTTTCCACTGAAGGTGAGCAAAACTTGAAAAACAGACAACAGCTCTTCCTCTCCACAAAGCAGCCATTCACTCACACCAAATTTCTGTAATTTAATCCCAGGCCTTCTCTTGGCACAGGGAACAGTTTATTTCTTTGATTGTCCTAACTACCTTCTTACATATTTAAAAGACCTATCGCCCCCCAGAGTCTCAGCCCCCCTACACATAAAGAAATCCTCTTTTCTTCAGCCTTCCTTGTAAGTCATCCTATCTAGAACTCCAGTTTCTCACCCTGGCCTCATCACTGAGGAAAAAAAAAGCTCCCCAAAGCAACACTTCATTCAGTGTTACAGTACAGAAAAGAGACATCACATGTTTTTGAAGTTAAAAGAAAACACTCAACCTTGGAAAAACCCTAGACTTGCTCTAAACCAGCATCATTCTTCAACGCTTTATAGAGCAGCCCTGCATCTGTTCTGGAAGTAACTGGACAGCCTGCCTTTCATGGGAAACAGAGCCTCGATTGAGGCACACAGAGAGCCTCAGAGAAACCACAGGCCTGGGAGCACACAGAACTCCTGCTATATGCCAAGATCACTACGCTGGGAAAAGCAAGAATTTGTAGCACAACTACACCATTGGTTACACAAGAGTCAAAGGACAGCCTAAGGCCACTGATGAATCAATAAAATGAGGTTAGGTTTAATAGGAAGTATTTATTTCAGTACTAAACAGTGCTGAAAAAATACATAGTGCTTTTTCAGCAGCAGCTCGGATTACAGGTTATAAGTTACAACAACACAGACAACATTAGAAAATCAGGCTCCAAAACCCCCCACAGTCAACCCCTTGTTTCAGATCCCTTGCTTTTGCTGAGCTGCTGCAGGTTACAGGAGTTGCTAAATGAGCTCTATTACCCCGCCCACTTGCCACATGTCCCTTTCAAATTATTAAACATAAAGGATCGCTAGAAAAAGTCTCATCTGAGACATGCAACCTTCTTTCACAGGCAGTAGGGAAATGGGAACAACAAGGGTCCTCCCTACTTCCCCTCTAACACAAGTTTACTCCAGAGAAGGTACCAAATGGTGAGGTGGCATCTGTCCCATTTTGTTCCCCTGCTCCCAGAGCAGCTAACAAAATAATACCAAAGAACTTGACACATATGGTAAGCAGAACCCGATGTTCAGGAACACATAAGACATATGTCAACAAATAATTATTTTTCAGCTACAACCCAAAGTGTTGTCCTACGTGGTTTTACAGAACCATGGTAGACAGACCCATTCGATGGGTGAATACATCACTTGCCTTAAGTAGCAATTACGAGTTTCATGTTCCTTACAAATTGTCACTTAATCACAACTTACAGAATCTTCTGGAGGTCTCTGAATCTTCCCCCAGTCCACAGATGGTCCCTTTTCTTGTAGGAATCTATGAAACAGCTTCTTAAATCCTTCCAGGTCCTTTTTGGTGTGCTACAAAGAAGAAACGCATTAGGTAATGCTGGTATTCAATGCACACCTACTCTATCACAGACGTGTTTCTACAAATTGATGTACAGTCTATTCACGAGAGTAATTTCATTAGGACTGAAGTAGACATGCTAAACTTTAGGTAAAATTCCAGAAGTTACCAAAAGCTCATTTTCACTAAAACTCAGAGTACAAAACCAACTTGGATACCTACACAACAAGTCTTTTGTCAAAATCATAACCATTACAATTTGGCCCAACATTTAAGATAACAGCTTTACCCTCCCTTTCTGTAATCCATTGACAATTACACAGAACCTTTAATAACTAAAGATGATTAAACATTTAATAACTCCGTCACCCAGTCTAGAGGGAACTGAAAGTCTCCTACTGACATTGTATCCAGGCTACTCTTCCACACAGGATCAGAGCATGTCCCAAAAATAAGGACCTGGAAATCCGTGATTTATCTCCTTGTCTGAGATTTGCCTCGATGCCCTGCATCCCATTTCTCACGCTCTGAGTAGCACCCACTCTGTGCTCCTTACCTCTATCTCATTTGAGTGTGCGGTCGCAAGTATCTTATCAAGTTCTACTTTCATTGAATACTCCAGCTCTTGCCGAATGACTTCCTGAAACTGTGAGGAGCCAGCTTGAGACATTGCTTTGCTGAAGTCTTGAATAAAAAAAAAAAAATTATTAGAAAAAAGCCCTAGCTTATTTAGACTACAAATAGCCTTCAATTTTCTTTAAAAAGACTGATAAACTCTTAAAATGTAGTCTTGTTTTATCACTGTGCTAGCATTCTAGGAATCTAAAGGCTTTTTTCCTAGTTACTTGGGGAACAGATCTTAAACTGGGCCCAAAGAATAATGACCCTTCTTTCAAAACTCAAAAGAACCCCAAAGGACCAATGGTCCATCTCAAGAAGTATCCAAAAATCTGCAGCACGGCACTTTTTTGCTGGAGAAGTCACATCCTACTGCATCAACACACTTTAGCAAGTAGAAGTGTGAAAAAGAAGAATTTTCTTAGTGAAAAGTTATGTAGAACATTGTGATTGAAGGTATCCTCCTGTTCCACAAGCAAATAAAAACATACATTTTAATTATTTATACAGTGCACTTTCACAGGATCTTCTGTTTGTTCCAGTAAACATTCCCTTACTTTGTCATGAGTATTTTCACACTACAGCATGCATTTCAGTTACTAAGCAACCTAGAAAATTGGGCTGTCTATCACTTCAGCATTTGTTTTGTTTTTGAAAGTGATAAACTCCACCAACGTGAAAAAGAGTAAATACACAAATATTCTATAAAGTCCACCCTGCAGAAAGAACCAAGAGAGAACACGACTTTATTTTCCAACAGAAAGCATTGGAAGCGAGTGTATTCTCAAAAGACATTCTGAGTATGTTCTCTAAAGACCTCAGTTAATTTAATTTCTGCCAAATCCCTTGAGTGATCACTTCCCTGTAACACAGAGAGTGATGTATTGCCAAATATAGCTGGATTTTAGAAACACCCTAAATACTAGTTCAAAAAAAGGGACAGGAGGGAACTTTACAAGTGAACAGAGCAACGCTGACAGAAAACATTGTTAGAAGAGGAACCTGCATTTAAAGTCTACTTATTGAGAACATGTATTAAAAGGCTCTTCTATTGAGAATGTCTAAGAAAGCCAAAGATGGTTCATTTTAATGCAATTTTGATTTTATTTTATTTTTCTAAGCAAAGTATTCCACAGCCTCAGCCTCAGTGACAGTATCTAATCCTTGCTTTGAAGCCCACAGAAGCCATTTTCCTGACTGCACTGTTTTGCAGGTAGGGGAGGGAGGAAAAAAAAAAAAAAAAAAGACAGACAAGTGCTGCAGTGCACATAGAATGTGTGGTGCAACACGGGAAAACGCCAGCTCAAGATGAACAGTACACCGAACAATAGGTCCTTTTTTTAATCAAATGCGTCGTTTAGTAGTAAAAGCAGGTAAGAGTTGAAAGCCTGCTAGGCGTATCTTTCCGGGTCAAATGTGTAAAAACACAGACAGCTCTCCACCAGGAAGCACTTTTTCCTACAGAAAAACAAGGAGGTCTGTACCAGCTTCACGCTTAATCCCAAACTGCTACAAGTACTCCTCTCATTCCCGCCCTTTGGGGTAATGCATTCCGAAACAACTGCGAGGAGATGCTTTCATATGTTTCTAATCCTCCCTGCAACACGTTATAATATCCCACTTCTGTTACAGCAACAACAGTGGCCATTTCTCACCACTCGCCGGCCTGTAAAACATCTGAACCTCCCAGTGTGATGCAACACATCTCTGAGGAACTCTGCAAATCCCAAGTCTCAGCAGAGACCTTCAGTCGTGCTGTGGAACACAGGGGGGCTGAGGGAGGCACAGCCAGCTTCCCCGGGCTGCCACGGAATTAGAAAAAGCTTGCTCTGCTCATATTAGCCAAAAGACTCATATCTATCAGAAAAAAGCACTTAGAGACTAAGTAACATCACAAAAAAATCGAGATTAAAAGGCATCATAAAAGTAAATACATGACAATGTCCTAGTTTAGGGGTCTTTTTTTTTCTGTAACACTCTAAGTTCTTCACAAACTGAATGAGTAAATGCTAAACACATTTGATGACCAACATCCTCGCAGGAAAGCAAAGCAGACCTGTTGCTTTTTCCAATACCAGGCATCAGACACACAGAGCAGCAGCTGGATGGGACAGCTCTTACCGAACCCCAGCCTGCCAAAGCTGCCAGTGCCGTACCCTTCATCAGCAATGGGGGATATTTAGGCTTTACATTTAACAACTACTGCAACCCCTCGGCCTCATCCAGACCCAATGTGCCAGGACACAGTTGCTTGGGAAGAGCATTGTTAGTGCCAATTATTATTATTTGGGGGAAAGAGAGAGGAAAGACATGGCTGGAGTCAGTAAAAACACGTGCTTGCCTGGTGCAAGAAAAGTATCTATTCTGCCTAGGTAAGAATGTGAATACTGTAACTACGAGCCAAGAGAAACAGCAAGCAAAAGCTCTTTTGCTCTTAACATGCCACTGTGAGGCAGAGGCTTTGAGGATTTATCTTGAGGGATGACCACCAGGACCTGGGCTGCACTCTCTAAAGGCTCCGCAAAGCAGTATCGGTCCATGATACGAGCGAACACAGCACCAGTTGCTCCTGCTGCCCCTCAGAGTTTTTGGGAAGGAGCTGGTATTCACACATCTCAGCCTACGGCTGGCAGAAACACAACTGCAGGGCTTCCACACAAACTACAGCTGAATTTAACAGCCTAGGTGAAGATTGACTTACTTCCCTTTTCACCCTAGCAGCAACAGTGAAGTTGAAAGGCCAGTGCAGCTGCATATCCTAAAGCAGTTCTTTCCTGCAGGCAACTAAAATTTCCTACGGCCATAATGAAAAGTAGTTACTGTGCCTCTAAAAATCAGATGGGAGGCTGGGGTGCTGGATAATTGTGGGAATAGATTTCCGAGGATACACGTGGCCATAAAATCCCAAATTATGTTTAAAAAGAAATGCCTCTTCCAAGCTATTTCGCAACCAATGCCTCATATTTCAGCTTAAGCCCACTTTTACGAAACCAGTGCTCTTGAACACTCATCAGATGTAAGAAAAGGGTGGAATAACGTAGTGGAAGACTCTCGGGGGACCTGCCCGCACAGGAAATGAGCACAGACCAGAAGAGGATGACTAAATAGTTGAGACTTTAGAGAACACTGGGCTTTGCAAAACCGATCACACAGGGTATCTTACTTCAATGTGTTTGGTAGAAAGTGTTCCCCCAAGCAGCAGAGACGGGACAGCACTTCAGTCAAGTTCATGGTGGTGTTTGACGCGTAGAGAATTTCACTCCAACCCTCCTGCCCCCACCCACTGTTATTTCTAGCAGGCTTTTGTGCTCTGCTCTGACTGCTAACCTCGCCCCTGCCCTCACAGCATGAGCTACAGCACATGGAAGAGTATTGGCAGGTTTATGATGCCTAATTTATAGCTGACATACAAAAAAGCAAAACATGATATATCAGAGCAAGCGGACTTTGTACACTACCAGAAACAATGTAAGTGGCAGATCTCCTCAGGAAAACTGCACAAGAACAGAACAGTGATAACCTCTTACTTAGGGGCTTGCACATATTTCCTTTCTGTTATCCTTCCTCTTATTCTACATTAAAAGCAGAGAAAATGTTAAGATTGATTTATTTTGTTCATTAATCCACTCAGAAGAGAACTTCACTGCCTTAGTACTCAGTGTACAAGGAGGCAGCACAGGAGGGAGTTGTGGGACAAGTCAAGCAAGAACTTCTCTCAGGAAAAAGTAGGGAATGTCTTGGGCTGAGGGTTTTGAATTGTGATTACTTCTGCAATCCAAGTAAGTATACAGAAAGACCTACAGCAGAAAATTATTTAGGTCTCCCTGGAGCCAGACTAACGCATAAAAACCAAGAGTGGCCAGTAAGTTACAACACGCAGCTAAACTTTAAATGCTCTACCCTTGAACTCTGTGCTCAGGGTACAGAGCGAATGCCTTAACTTCCAACAATTCCACTTAAAGTTCAAGGCAATTTTTATCTCTGGCAGGGATAAAAGTCTCTTTAAATACCCACACTATAACGCGCAATGCTAATGAATACTACTTTGAATTTTAGAACTGAACATACCCACTTAGCCTCTACAAACATTTTTCTACTACTAGAGGCAAAATTTGCCAACGCACGTTGGACTGAAGCATGTATGAAGTGAAACCTTTATGCTCTGACTCTTCTTGACAGATGAGCACATTAGCCTGAGCTAACTGAGAAATTAGCAGCCTAGGAAGCTGTTCTTGCCAGCTGCACACACCAAGAGTTTAGGTGTTACAGTCAGACACAGCTGAATTTCCCACTTTAGCAGATGATCCTCATGCTAAAATATCACTTGACGTGACAATATGTTTAAGTACTATTGGCCTGACAAAGAGTATCTAAACAGTGGATGGTTTTGGGGGTTTTTTTTAAGGTCTTCAGGACTGTCAAATCTCTGGTAATATTTTAAAAACCAATTATGATCTTTACATAGGTTTCTACAGCTTTCAGTTTCAGAAATAACAGCACTTCTCTGCAAGATGGCTACCTTCAGCAGTAGTCTGAGATAAGACAACTCCATTTAAAAAGAACAGTTACCAATATATTTTCCTAATAAACTTCGTACGGGAAGATCTTCTTGATAACTTTCAGAGTGGCCAGTTGAGCAATGTGCTGGAAACACTTTCCTTCTCCAGCTGCCTACTTTCTGCCCAGGTGTCACAGGACATTTGTAGACAGGTGATGCCTTTATACAGCCAGCATTGACCACTGTGTGAGGGACAGTGATTTCCCAAAGTCTGCCAAGGCCTTCAGTTGCCTGCAACACCCAAGTTTGCATAGCAAACTACCTACTCGTGTTCCTTCTGCAGGCAGCATTACATTTGCGGATAGGCCTGTGTGGATTTATATTAAGGAACCCTACAGGCACGTATTTATTTCATTACAAAAAGCACACCCGCACCATCAGGAATATAGGAAAACAGGGAAAGAAAACTGCAACAGCAATGCACCAAAGTAATTTTTCTTCCCAAAATGACCTCTTGTGGGCTGGTTCCCTGTTTCACAGGGAATCCGAAACTCAGACCACGTACACAAACGCTCACACATGCGGAGAGTAAAGGAGAGCGCCGGAGCCTACCATGATCAGAAAACGCCAAAACACACTCAAGCATCCCCCACCGCCTCAAAAAAAAAAAAAAAAAAAAAAAAGGAAAAAAAAAAAAAAAAAAAAAAAAAGGAAAAGAAAGAAAAAAAGAGAAAAAAGCGAAGACGTTCGACCTCGGAATCCATCCACCCGCAACTTTACCAGATGGCTTAGTGGAGACGGAAGATTTGTGCTGGCGAGGTCCCGCAGGATCCCCCAGCCCCTGCCCGTGCACAGCCCTGGGCGCAGCCCCGCCGCCCCGTTCGGCCGTGCGCCCGCAGAGCCGAACCGAACCGAACCGAGCCGGGCCGGGCCGGGCCGGCCCCGCCGCCGGATCACGGACAGGGCGCCGGGGCAGCCCGGGCACATCGCAGCCCAGCTGCTGCCCCCGAGCCACCGGGAGCGCGGACCCAAAACACAGCGCAGCCCCGCGTACGCACGGCGGGGGAGCCGAGAAAAACAAAGCGCGTCAGCTTACCTTTCACGAGAGCCGACATTTTCGCGCTTTAATAAATAAACACTTGGGTAAACACAGAGTGCCTCGCTTGGGGGGTTCCGCCCCGCGGCGGGCAGCGAAGGGCCGGAGCGCGGCTGCCGCCCCTGCGGAGGCTGCGGCGGGAGAGGCGGCGACCCCGGCCTCGCTGGAAGCTCCCGCCCGCCCGCCGCGCTGCCCCTC
>VZTD01005947.1:1024072-1050885 GCA_013397725.1 Rhagologus leucostigma
GGAGCGGGAAGCGCGGCGGGAGCGGGGCCGGCCGACGGTCCGGGGTACGCGTCCTGCGAGCGGCGGCTGAGCGCGCTTCGCCCGCAGAAAAGGAGGCTCAGGGGGGACCTTCTCGCTGCACAACTCCCTGACAGGAGGCTGTAGCCAGGTGGGACTCGGCCTCTTCTCCCAGGCAAGCAGCGGCAGGATGAGAGGATATGGCCTCGAGCTGCGCCAGAGGAGGTTTAAGTTGGACATTAAGAAGAATTTCTTCACAGAAAGCGTGGTGTGACATTGGAATGGGCTGCCCAGGGAGGTGGTGGAGTCACTGTCCTTGCAGGTGTTTCAGGGAAGACTGGACGTGGCACTCAGTGCCAGGGCCTGACTGACACCGTGGTGTGCGGTCATGGGTTGGACTCGATGATCCCAGGGGTCTTTTCCAACCTGATTGATTCTGTGATTCTGTTAAGTATTTCTGATTTATGGAGTGTACCGTGAGTTAAAGCATCTCCACCCATGGCTTTCCTTCCCGGGTTCATGGCCACATTCAGTGCTGGGGAGGTGCCGTGCTGGTGTAGCACCCCTGGCAAGCACAGAGGTGCCAGAGGCCAAGCGTCGCTCCTGAGCTAGGCTGTGATTTCCCTCTTTGTCAAATATTTTCACTATTTTTGCCTACAGACACTTCCCAGCGGTGCTTGGGCTTCCCTCTGCACTGTGGTGACACCCAGTTATGGTAGAAACCCCCTGCGTGCCGTAAATACCCCCCAGCACCCTGCAGGTAAATCACTACCCTGGTTTTTACTTTCTCATTTTTTTAAAATCAGCTCTATATGGCCTTGCAATATATGCTTGTATGTAAAATCATATGTAATACATCACTGATTCCTTATATCCACAGAGAGTCAAACTGCAGACCAGACCAGTGCCCTGTTACCAGGAGGGGAGAGGTGCGGGAGTTGGCAGGGTGCTGCTGAATTCCACTTTCAAGAGGTGGATGGGTGCAGCCTTGCCTGAGATGGGCAGGGTGGTCTTCATCCCTCCTGGCTGAAGCTCCCTGTAAGTTCTCTGGGATAAACCAGGCAACCCCCAGGATGAGCCAGTCCATTTGGGGGTGGGATGGCTTGCCTCTGCACCTACCTGTTTCTTGGCTTTTAAGAAAAGCAAAAATGCAAAGAGCCTGTGAATTTTACATCCCAATCCACTGAACCTGGGAGCATCCCTTTTCATTTTGTACCACCAGACAGTACAGGGCTCACTGCGTCCTGTCTTCTTGACATCAGAGAAGACGCTTCTCTTCCTTCCCTGGATCCACCAGGAAAAAAGTCCTGGATTCACTCCAGAACTTCAGCAAAATCCTGATCCTTTTCTCTAGACAACGATGGGAGCTTGCTGTTATCTTAAATGCAAGAGCAGCCCCACTCCTGTCCTTGCCCTGTTAATGAAAATGCTTTGATTTAAACCTGTTGCTCTATTTCTACAGCTCAGCTCTGCTACGATCCCACACCCAACACCTGCAAGCCAAACACAACCTAGGTGATCTCTGGATAGGACTTAGGGGCAGCTTTTCTACAGCTTTCCTTTTAAAAGATAATTACAGGCATAACTTACAGGGTAGTAAGCAGAAAGAACTTTATACCTGCCAGCAATAAAACTAATTCCAGTGACCTGTCTCACTGCGGTGGAACCAGGGGAAAGCCCTCCCTCCTCCACTGCGTTTTATGGAAGGAAGGGAACAGTCAAGACTCAGCACTGATGGTGTCAGTCAGTGTCACTGAGGGTGGAGGTAATCAGAACCAAGCCATCCAAAACCAGCAAATTTTGGTAAAGCTCTTGAGCTAGATTAAACTCAGGGAGAGGTTTATCTCACAGGACACGAACAAGCTGCTCGTGCAGCTGCTCCCAAAACGCCAGCTTGGGATGCGCAGGGAGCTGCATCCTGGCAGCGCATCCACCTGCACCAACATTTCGGGTTAAGTAGACACAGGAACACCAACGAGAGGTCTAAATGCCCCAAATGAAAAAGAAGCTTTTGCTCCCTCAAGTGCCTAATGTCACCATCTCAGCCAGGGCGTTCAGCATCTTCCAGGAACCTGGAACTGCATCACAAAGAAACAACGGGATAGAGGCACCTAACCCAAACCACTGCCTGGTTTTATGCCTCGTAAATAAACCGCCTCATAAATATGCCTTGTAAATAAAATAGATAAATCCGGTAGTAGTGATTTCCTTTGGTTTCATCAACTGAGAAGCTTACACCAATGCAAAATGCTGCCAAAAGTACGAATCCTGTCCCCCCACCTTACTCCAGCCCTTCTCCCGGTTCCAGTTTTGGCTCAGCACTGGCAGTTTTTGGCTGGGAGAGCTGTCTTTTGTTTGGGCTCATTCCTGGCTTGCAGGTGGGTGGTGACAACGGGAGGTGGTAAAGCCCTTCTGAATACCCAGCACCACCCTTTCATCTCACTCATTTATTTCTTCCTTAGCTCTCCTTATAAAGTTTCCCACTGAGGACATTTGTTTTCCCTCTCTCCTCTGTTTTTCAGCCACTTAATTTATTGCCGGTGAACTGACTTGTTCCAGCTGAGCAGGGTCAGCAGATAATGGAAATCTGGGTGTTTATGGGGAAAAGACAGTGCAAATGCCAAGGAAACACGGCTGGGAGGCAGTTGGAAAGCCAAGGTGTGAACATTTTAATTTAGTGACTAGGGAAGAATAGAAAAAATTTTGTTGTTGGTGTCCAAGTAATATAAATAGTAATACAGCTGCTCTATGGCCATTTCTTTGTTAATTATATGTATTTCATAGTATTATATACTATAAATAGACATGTATGTATAATATACATATGATATCAATACATAATACATATACATAATATATAATATTGTAACGTGTATATGTAATAATAAATATATATGTAGTAATATGCATATATATAGTAGTATGTATATATGATTTCTATATCTTATGTATATGATATACGTATATTTTTCTGTATTATATAAAGATATATTTACAACTTTATCTACAATATAAATCCAGGAATTTATATTATATACATATAATTCCAGGTGCATCCCAGCATCCAGCAAAGTAGACATGATATACACATTGATCCCCAAGGATGTGTGTGTATATAATGTAAATATTTATTACTTATATATTTATATATATTTATATTCTGGATATATGTATTTACACCGTCTATAAAACCAGTATAATATATATAATTATATATTGTAATTTTTCTTTTCATTTTTTCTTTTTGAAATCTGAATTTTGGCCGAAAAAGACAGTGAGTGACTCGGCAGCAGTAAAAGGCCACCTCTGGGCCCCCTTGGGTGGGGCACACAGGGCACGGTGCACCTGAGCTCCGCCGGTTCCTGTTCGTCCAGCGAGTGCAGCAGCCGCCCGGCACATTCCCGGTTGCTCCGGAGCTTTGTTTCCTGACCAACACCCATTTGCAGTATTTCCCAGACAAGCGGAGGCTCATCAGCGAGCACCATCGCTCCCACTCCCTCTTCTCCTTCCAATTGCCCCTGCGGGCTGGGGAGCAGCCGAGTTCAAACAATCCATGCTCGGGCATCAGCCCGGGAGGACGTAAAGCATTAACGAGTTTAATAGCACCAAACAGATCAAAAGGTTTCAAAGTGCATCGTTAAAAAATATCCCTGCGGCACCGGTCTGTGATACCCCAGGGCTTCAATGTGGGGTGCAGAAACCTGTGCCTGCCTTCTTCTGAAATCCTTCCTAAGTGTTTAAAAAGGTATAAAAATCCACATTTTATTTTATTTTATTTTATTTTATTTCATTTCATTTCATTTCATTTTACGAAACAGAGTTCTCCCTGCCGTTGCCGTCCTCACATTGTTCACCTGGTTCAATGCTGGGATAAAATAAAATAAAACAAGATCTTAAATTAAGGTAATATTTCTAATTCTATGCCTTTTTCTCTCTATTTCTGTCTCTCTCTCTCTCTCTCTGTCTCTTCTCTTTTCCATGTTTAAAGCAGAGACACACACCTTTGGGGCAACAGCTGAAAGCCACTGAATCAAAAATAAGTCTGGTTGCACCTAAAAATCTCCTGTTAACAAACTCAGCAGGGAGCATCTACAGGTTTTGGGTGCTCCTCTTGGAGTTCCAACATTCTTGAATAATAATTTATCCAACGAGGAACACAACAGAGGCTGCAAGGGCAGGATCTCCTGGTTTGGTGGGGGTTCGGTGGTGCTGGGAATGGCTGGAGCTGGGCCTCACAGGGGAATGGGGGTTATTTCACCCACAGATAGGCTGGACAAAAAGGTCTGTAATAATTCAGGGTCTATTTTTACCTTCCTTCTTGCAGGAATTTTGCAGCGCCTGGCGCCTGGTGGCACGCCGGCACACAAGCGGCGCAGGGCTGGGAGGGGGCGTTGGGAACAACGCAGCCCTCTCTGGCCTGGAGGTGCTGGGGGGAAGACAGCCAGAGGGGAAGGCAGGGTTTCTATAGGTCCTGTCCTGCCAGCTGCTTCTCAGCATGCTGGAAGTCTTTCTACTGGCTTTTCACAGAAAACAAAACCCTCCCACCAAGCCCTTATGACAAACGACAGACGAGGCTTGTCCTTATCGCCACCCGGTTGTCACCCTTTCACATTTGCCCCTGGACCTATTCCCACCGCTATAATTAACGGCAAATCAGGTGTCAGCTTGCTCTGTTGGACACAGTGTGGAAATTCTTGGCGCGGTGCTCTTCCTTTCAGGGCTGGAAGCCAAGTGCTGGAGACATGGAGAGAAACAGCTCATTACGCCTGCAGCGGAGTGAGAGCCTTCCCCTTCCTCCCCTGTGTGCCCAGGGCTGGATCCAGGACCTAGGTCAGACCCAGTGACCATTACTGGACATTTGTGTGCCCACCCAGCAATCCCAGGCGGGGAGAACCTTGCAGTACCACGCCAGGCTCATCCACCTCCCAAGGTTTGCACCCATGGTCAGGCAGGTTCCCTGCAGCCAGGAGCGTGGTGGTGGACCTTGGAATGCCGGTGCTGGGGGCCTGCTGTGGGCCTGGAGGTCTGCAAGGGATGGGGCTCAGCCACTGGGTGATGAGCCTCCATCGCTGCCCCACTGAGGCTGACTGGGCTTGCTGACATCCCAGCTTCCTAGCCCAGGGGATTAGGGACTGGCACTGCTGGTGACGCCTCCTGTGGGTTTGGTGAAACATCTCAGGAAGATTTTGGTGCCTGCCTGGCAGCTGGAGGCAAGCAGAGAGAGATGGTTTCCAGGTTACTCCGCTTGGCCAAGCAGAGCATGAAGAGGTGTTTGACTGGCCAGTAGTTGGGTCTTAAATGTTGGACATGAAGAAAGAAAGGACATGCACTGGGGCGTGGTGAACCTGGCAATGAAAAGCACCAAACAGATGGGTTAAGAACAAGGCTAAAGGAGTTATTGTAATTTTTCTGGTTTCTCTACTAATAGACCATGGGGTTTTCCTAATGGGTTTGCAGAAAAACAGAGGCCAGGAACGAGCTCTGGAGCTGGGACCTCTGGAGGCTCTTCCTCCAACTCCTGCTGGATCAGGCTGCTCAGGGCCAAGGTTTTCATATCCCAAGACAGATATTCCATGGCTTCACTGGCCTCCATTGTTGGATCACTCTCGTGGAAAACACATTTCTTCCTAATGTCCAACTGAAATTTCTCTTCTTCCACCTGGTGCCCATTGCCCCTTGTGTAATCTCTGAGAAGAGCCTGTCTCCATCTCTGCACTGGCATTTGCCTTTCCTGGACTTGGTGAGGTTCCCGATGGACCCTTTCTAGGGCTGAAGCTGTCTGGTCTCCTCTCTGGATAGCTCCTGATCTCAATCATGTGGGAGGAGTTTAAACTACTGACACGTCTTAATACAAAATCCCGAATTATGACAACAGGGAATGTCTTCAAGCAGTTAAGAGACACATGCCTAAGTACACTAGTTTATGCTTCACGCAACAAGATGCACAGAATTTTAGTTTTTATTTTGAAGTTTAATAGTAAGTTTTAAAGCAAGGTTAATTTAAGGTAACATTAGAATCTGAATGAGAAGGGAAATATGTAATATTCTCATGGAACTGAACAGCAGCAGAGGCTTAAGGTGAAAGAGAAGGTTAACCCTTAGTTACTGGGTGATTTAACCACAAATTAGAACAGTAAATTTATCTATACTAATAATGTCCATCTCCTATCCCCACCCATCATAAAAAATAATTTGGTTGCATACTTACTTAACAACTCCCTCTATATCTGTTTCTTCCACCTGAAATTCTGTATTAACCGTGTGCTATCAAATATAAAGAGGATAAAACAAAAAAAAAAAAAAAAAAAAAAAATCTGAGCTTCCTTCTAAGTGCTGCTGAGTTTATTAACACACACACGCATTAATCCCTGAGGCAAACAAGGAACAGAAATGCACAGGAAAGACCTACTGGCATCATTCAATGCTCTGTTTGTCCAGCAGCCCTTCCCTCCCATGTCCTGGGACCATGCCCAGGCTTCTGCAGCAGCCCCAGCTCTGCAAAACTCTCTTCCCACCAGTGCTCCCTCCAGAGAGACGACTCGTTTTTTTAACCTGTTCACCACATTTCTGAATATTTTTTCTTGCACAGTTACCCAACCAGTTGGTTTCTGAGGGAAAATGAAATCTGTGCTCACAAGCCCACGTGCCTCAGCACAACAGAGTTTGTCCCAGAGAGGGAATTGTGCTCTTGAGCCAACTCCTAGTCCTGCAACGCTGCAAAACCAAGCAGAAGACCAACCCCAGTGTGTCCACATGTTCCTTTTTTTCCCCCTGAAATGCATAAAATAAATTCATTTATGTTTTATTTCTTGCAATGGTTGTGCCCCTTACTGGCAGCCTCCTTCCCTGACATGCAGGATTATATGCACCACTACTGGAGTAAGGAACAAAATATCACCTGTTTTCAAGTATATAAAAACCTCTCAAGGCCACCAGATCTTTTCTGGGCCCATGGTTCAACTGGCAGAAGCCTATCTCTTGATAATGGTGCTTCCAAGCACCCTGAGGGTGGAGCGGCCCAAAGGTCCAGTGGTGAACTCCAGGTTTTCAGCTGTGCCACATCCTCAGTGCTACCTCTGAGGATGCTGGCAGGAACAAATGGGAATCACTGCTTTGCTTTGCATTAGTGGGCTGCAGGCTGGGGTGACAGGATTGGGAACATCCAATGGAAAGCCACAACCGAAGCTGCTGCATCCCAAAACTTCATCGGCAGCATGAGGCTTCCTGAGAGCCGAATGCCTCTGCACAGCTGCTTCTCATACACACAACGCGTGGTGTGAGTGCCGCCTTCCTGAGGTCACGCTGCAGCGATTTCACAGAGCAGGGATGAGGCATCCTCGTGGGATTTGGCAGGCTCGTGCTGGACCAAGTTTAGGATGGCCTCAAGCCTGTAGCCGTGGCTCCACGAGGCTGTCCTGCCCATGGGAGAAATCTGCAAAGAACGTGTGGTCCTGTTGGGCCCATCGTGTCCCTTCGGGTGCTCATATTTAAGGAGATTTAGGAGGAAGGCAAGGAGTGCCAGCTGCTAACCCATTTCAAGCCACAGAGTTATCAGTGGCTTGTTGCCTTCATTTTGGTTTAATTTTAGACTTGCTCATTTTGGGCACATTCTGTGAAAATACAGTCTATAATAGAAAGGAAAAGATTATGTATTTATTGCTACAAATGGACGTATTTTTCACCTCCTCCACCTTCTAGCCAGGTCATCCACTGCCAGGCAAGATCCCTAGAGCCCCTTGGAAATGATCTCAAGGACTTTTGCGGTAGGACAGTGACTCCCCACAAAGCCTGCCCTGCCTTTTTTACCCCTTCTCCAGTGGAAATGGGTGGATTTCATCTCTTTAGTTCTTGCCTGCTGCACACTGGTCTTCCCAGCCCCATCTCTGCTGAAACAACCTTTTTCACAGATTCTCACACATAGTAAATCCTTTTATTTAAGGCCGTGTTTGCTTCCCTTCCTTAATTAGAGAGAGACAAAAGACTTTAGCTGGAACCCCTGCTAGAATGTTTTCTTCATGCTACTAAATAGTAATGGAGAAGCCAGATGAAACATCAGAAAACGATTTATTTCTAGTGTCCACACCACTGCACATCGGTGTCCCTGCCCAGTGAGGGGGGAGTTGGAACTTTAAGGTCCTTTCCAATGGCAACCGTTCTAGGATTCTATGATATTGCCACCATAATCCCATTTTGGTGGCAAAGTCAGAATCTCAGATGCTTTTGGATGACCTCACAGCTGCTCAGGCTTTGCCAGTGGCAGCACAAATCCTCTTGGAGCACTATCAGCTGCCATCCTTTCCAGCCAAGCTGGGAGTGGAAGGGGTTGAAGTTTGCTCCCAATACTGTTCTTTGAATGTTGGATGATAAATCTGTTAATTGTGAAACATGTTTAATGTTTTATCCATTTACAAGGACACGCTTACCAAAGTGCAACCCATACCTTCAGTGAGGTCCTGAAGGCTTCCTGAGGGCAGCCATGGTCCATCCTGGTGGGCCAGGCTGTGGCAGCAGAGAAGACACCTGGAGAGGAGCAAGTGAGCAACCTCATGCCACAGAATAGGTCTCTTCTCCAAACCAAAGTCATCCAGGCAGTCTCCAGCAAAAATGAGTGAAAGTGAGCCATGGTTGCACCTTGAAATGTTGTGAGAGGACATGGTGGCACCTCCCCAGAGAAGGGATTTTCCATTTCTTGATCAGAAATAGTAACTCCAAGACTTGTGAGTCCCTGCCGTGCTACTCTAGGCTGTGAGGGAGGGGATGACATCTACGCCCTGGATGTCAGGCAGCATCATGTCCTGGGAGGGCATCAGCACTGCTGGAGGAGGCTCAGAGGGGAGTGGTGCAATACTTGTCCCATTAATCATTTACCACACAGTGATGGTTCCTACAGCAGCAGAAGTGAGTTGTCCCAGTGCACATGTTTCAGCTTTCTGCAGCACCCCAGAGTGGCTTGCTGCCTGACAGTGTGTGAGTAAGAGGCACTAAAACCCATCCAGGCACGGATGAGCCCTGTGCTACAGCCCGAGTCCTCCTGGTGAGGGAAGCTGCTCTCAGGCTGGTCTTACTCATCAGGCTGCAGCAGACCTCTGGCAGCCTGTAGAAAGCCATCCACACCTCCATCACTCAAATTCATGAGTGGGTGTCCATGAGGAAGTCCTTACAGAGGCTGTAATTGCAAGCGTAGCAGTGAGGGCTAAATCTCAAGGTCCTGGCTAAGCTTCTTACCCAGCAGTGAAATTGTGCTTTGAGTGCAGCCACGAAGGGTGAAACATCACAAACATATAGCCAGACCCTTCTATCCTGGGTACACTTTCACAGAGGAGGTGTCCTAAAATTTTCAATCCTGATCAAGTTTTCACTGGGGTTGGCACACAATGAGCCACGAAGATCCTTGCCCAAAAAAAAACCTCGTCAAGGGAAGCACAATGAATGATTCCTAAGGATCATTGCTCAGCACCTCAGAAATAGAGGTCAGGATAGCAAGCCAGGTCTCTGAATGACAAGATGAGGCCAGTGAGCAGCCTGAGCAAACAGCCTCATTCCAGCAGCAGAGAGAGCCACAGCTGCTGAAGGACAGGAGACCTGGGGTGCCTCCACTGCCTTGGGCTGTGCTTATTACCAGGAGCATATAATGCCGTGTGCTCCAAGAGCTGTATTTTGCCCCATCAACAACTCCTGAAAGCCAACTGCAGTTCCCATTCTGCAACTGCGTTCAGATCAATTTCCTCCAAAAATATTTAATGTTTGGACTCAATGACTTTAGAGATTCATTGATCTTTTCCAATCTGTGATTCTGTATGAAGGTGGGTGCTTCAAAGTCAGGCTTTTCTCCTCAGCTAAACCATACCTGACCTGTCCTTTTTTTTTCAGTAGTTTTGTTAAGCTCTGGGGTAAAACATGAGTGAGTTTAATCTTCTGCTACATGTCTTTGCTGGAGAAGTCCAGAAACAGCCAGAAATGTTTTACAAGCTTATCAAAGACAATAAATGTTCTCTGCTTGAGTGAAGAGGCTTTCACAGGAGTTTGGCTGTACTGATGGGGAACTAGCTCCACAGTACAGGCAGGGTCCCCGAGCTTTTCCCGTAGCTGTGGGAAACGACCTCACATGCTGCCAAGTTCAGACTGTGCAGAGACAGAGACGGCACCGCCGCATCGCAGGGTGCGAGGAGCCGGCGGGAGCGGGGGACTCCTGCTGAATACAAATGCCACTGGGAAGCCAAATCCTGCAGCTTTTAGCTTCAAACAGTAGAAAAGTTTGGGAAACGATTTGTTAGGAAGGGCACGCCACGGGAACTGTGGTGTTGCCAGTTGGAAGCCTCAAATAAGGCAAGCAACAAGTTGATTTACTGTGATGGTCAGGGTGCTGGGCCACATTCCGGTGTGTGGCGGTGAGGGGACGATGCTGTTGGCTTTGTCAGCCACACAGATTTGACCTAGTGCTGGGCCAGGCAGCAGCTGAAAATGCTCTGCATGTATTGTAGATACAGCTATATTTATAATACAGCCAAGCTAGCCCAAGCTTTGGCATCTCTCGTCCATGCTCCACCACACTGGGCTTTGAGACAGGGTTTGTCATTCTGCACCTTCAGGAAGTTTGGGACTGCAGAGAAAGTTTAAAAAAAAAAAAACAGGCATTTTTTTCATGCAAAGGAAAACAGGCTGAAAAAATCAAGAACAGGAAGTCAAGTGGCCACTCAAGAGGTTAAACTGGCAGGTACTACCTCTCCAGGAGACGTGACATTTTTGCTTGGTGCTGTTCGTGCTGAGCCTGGAGCTCAAGTGGCTGGTCCTCAGCTCGTGGCAGCTCTGCCCAGCCCAGCACAGGTGCCAGCTGTCCTCCTTGCCCTCTGTCCCGGTGTCAGAGCTGCGGTGGCTGTGTTCCAGCAGCTGCATGGCACAACCAAACCCTGCCTCCAGCTGCAGAGCCACCACCCTCCCTCGTCACAGCCACCTCTCCCTGCCCGCAGGTGGCTCCGACCTCCCGGCAGTGCAGTGGGGTGCTGCGGTCCCCCAGCCTGCAAGAATCCACACACCAGACCCTTTGGAGAGCTCATCCCTGAGGGAGAGACTTCCCAAAAGCTGGCATGGCAAAGCAAGAGCTGGTTAAGGCAGCCTGCAGGTCTGTGGGAGCACCACCCCGTGCCCGTGCTTGCCTAGGGTCCCTCTTTTAGGGATCTCCCGTGAGGAATGCGGTTATCACAGCCAGTATTTATGGGCAGAGAGTGCCTGCAGCTCCCACCACTCCCCAGCAGCCCCGCACAGCCCCGCACAGCCCTAGGACCAAGGCTGCAATGTCTGCACTGCAGGGCTGGGCACAGCAGCACCTTTGCTGCTACAGGCAATTTTTTACCTGCCCAGCAGCAGAGAACCTTGCAACAGGCATTAAAATCCTGAATTCTCTAGTGGCTGACGCCTCCGGGATCGGGCTGTAGCTTCTTGGGTCTCCCCTACTGTGTGTTGGTTGCAACCCCGTGGGACCGCAGATTTCATCTGTCTGTCTGGGAAGTGGGGACTCAAAGCCACCGAGCTGGAAATACGACAGCTTGTCAGGAAATAAGCACAGGACTTTTTTCCGGAGATGGAAGTTTGACGAGATCAGCTCACAAGTTCATCTGAAGGCACAGAGCAACTTCTGCATTTTTTAGAGTCCTGGAAGATTAGAAGCTCCCATAAACTTTAATGAGATACTTCTGCAAAACCATTAGTAGAAGCTGTTGAAAAGCAAATTATAGCCATTTATGGGGACCCAAGAAACTCCAGCAGCTATTCACTCAATGAGAGCTAAAGTGGCTTTCCTTTCAAATTCCATAGTTCCCTTTGTCAAGAACTTCCTCCTTTCTCTTGTCAGGCTTTAATTAAATTTACCCAGAATGGACACATTTTTCCTCCCAAGCCACATCTCTGTGGACCAGCCTGGAGCTGGATTCAGCCAGGCAGATCACCCACTGCACTCCAGGCGCTATAATTCCCTGGGGAAAACCACAGTCCTGAACAAACCCAGCCCTCACCTGATGGATCTGAAAGCATGATGTAACAGGTGGCCTCCAGGAAGGCCAAATGATGGGCAATTGTATCTTTTAAAGCTAATTTGGAGGGACTCCTGATCTGATCAGAAGAGAGGTGGATATGGCTTTTGAACATATCAAATGGCTTTTAATGCTTTTAATGAAACCTGGGGAGAGGGTAAATTTCTTAGCTGCTCAACTCTCCTTTTAAAAAAAGGCACAATACATTTCAGCCTTTCCCAGATAAGAGAGCAACTCCAGCATGTCACCCTTCACCTTCAAGATTTCTCTGCAGGGCTGAGTCATTAATGCAGCTAATTAGAGACTTTAAGCTGATTATGAGAATCGCAGTAAGTGGAGTTGCAAAATCCCTGGGTCTGATACTCCTTAATACAAAAGCCACTTTACACTGACCCAGCCTTAAAATACCCTGGGATGATGTAAAGTGCTCTTAAAGCAATTGGGATCTCCATATGCATTCGGAGGGACTGGCACACAGCACAGACCACCAGCAGACGAGGCTGATGGGGCTCTCAAAGGCCCCATCTGCCCCCAGATGATATGAAAGCATCTTTCTGTTTAAGGAGAGTCAGGTCTTTCACCACAAATAAAAACAAAAAATGTATTCAGGCAACTATCTGAAGAGCTGACTGATATCGATCCAGTAAAAGCAGAACAAAAATGTTGCTCAGTCCGTTTGCAGGTGCCTCCGGGGGTGTCTTAACCTTAACAAGCCAGTAAAACTCCCCTTTGGGTCGACTCTGTCGAACTTCCATCATTGAACACTCCCTAAACTTTAGACGTATTTTGAACTGGATACAAACCTGAAAAGAAGAGTTCAGCTTTTCCATGTTAGTGATATTGAGAAAGGAAAGGATCTTCCTATGTTGTTTTCAAATAACTCAAAGCAATAGATTGTCCACAGAACAACTTTAGAACCCAAAGCGCTGGGGATGCACTTGAGGCCTGGAAGACCATTTGGGTAACAAGGAAGAGCCACCCTCCCTACAACAGAGGGATCCTACCAACCCCAGCAGCCCAAGAGCTGCCCTGTCCTCACACCTCAGGATCTCCCAGAAGCTGCCACTGGTGTGTCCCAGGCCAGAGGACTGCACACACGTGGCCATGATCTTTGCAGAGAAAGGAAGTTGCAAGGTAAGCCTTATCTCTGGACTAAGCACAGCTCCGAAAATATGACAGCAGTCATGAGACCTGCGACCCCAGTCACCCGATGTAAGGTTACTGCCTGGTGACATTTGGATTACAGCATCATCTATCACGGCTTTGAGCCAGCAAATACATGCAGCCAATGGTTTACGTTTCCCTGCCAGTAAAATAATGCAGGAAAAGCGTTTTGCTGGCAAGCGTGCACCATCCAACCCCAGCCTCCCCGGGCCTATGGGGCAGGGAGGGAGGGAGGGAGCTGGGGTCTCTGAACAAGCGGGAACAACACCTCTACTCACCCCGGGCACCTCGAGGTCCTGGATACCAGCTTCAGGGCGGCACAGGAGCTTACACAGAGGAGCCAAACTACTGCATTCCCTCCCACTCACTTCCCAGGGCAGATCAGCCCTGTCCTGTGCTGCTCAGAAGCAACCTGTGATACGTAAAGGAACGTGAAAATCCAGCTAAACCAGTATGCCCAGCTGGCAGTATCAGGGACCTCGGCCCTGGTGGAACGGCTGGTGGAAACTGGGACTCCATCTGCTTCAGACCAGGCGTCCTGCCCTTTCCAGCACCAGCCCTTCGGGCAAAGGGAAACCTCCGTGGTCACCTTTGCTCAGTGGCAGATTAGAGATCTTAGGAAGGACTTTTCTCCTGCAGTGGGAGCTTTTTCTGGAGAACAGGTATGAGCTGTGGGATAACACAGTGCCAGCCCCACACCCGGTGGGTTAGTGGAGGGATGGGATCAGCCTCGCTTCCTCCACTGGGCTTTACTGCTTCCAGGGGTCTCAAAGGAAGAATTATGGTTAAGTGGGATGAAGAGCTGAGAAGCAACCTGTTTCTGCCTGGGGGAAGAGATGCTTGTATATAAATAAATACATTTATGTATGCGTTCAAGCATTTTCCAACTTAAATAAAAATACATGTTTACATGGCTTAACAATCTCATATTAAAACAAATAAAAAGATGTAAAGATTTCTTCATGTCCTGAAACCTTCCTGTTGCCCTCTCCTGCCCAAATATTTGATCCAGAAGAAATGTTGTTCCAGGAGAGAGAGGCAGAGTAGGCCAAAGGACTCCAAGACAGCTGGATCTTGGAACACTTTGGGATCATCTCCTGATCACAGCCAGTATAAAAGAAGTACATTGACAGACCTTCCTGCAATCATTTTGGTGACCTGTGGTTTCCTACTTTCTCACATTCATCCCTCACTTTTCTTCCTAGGACTTCTATCTGCAGATATTTCCCACTCTAAACCTAATTTTTCCCTTACCACAGTCTTCTGCCATGATGTTTTCCCCCCACTTTCCTTCTGTTTCCCCCAGGTAGCTCCACCCTTTTCAGCTGCAATGCCTCTTCCCTCTCTGTTCCCTCTGGACCAGCTAGAAGGATGAGAGTCCTGAACTCCTTCCTTGTCCCAGATGCAAGAGGATCATTTTGGACCATGAGCAGCTTGGGGAGCACTTCCAGGTGTGTTGTACCTTTGTAGGAAGGCTGTCGCTAGCGAGCTGGACTGCAGCTCAGCTATCTGCCCCTCTGCTTTATGAAGAGCAGTGTGTCTAAATTCAAATCCATGTTTTTCCCATACATGAGGTCCTCAGAGCCTGATAAAGGGTTTCTTCTAAAGTAAGGACCCAGCTGCTTCTTTCTGATCCAGCTCCTCTGAAGCTCAGGAGGGCTTAGATGGAGACTCCACACCAAACCAAACCCAGAGACATCCAGCCATGTGCGAGATAGCAAGCAGAGAACACAGAAACAGAATTTAAAGTATCAGGCCTGTATCTTCCACTGTTGTAAATCCTGCAGTTCTGCTGTGATTATGTCAGCAGCGCGGGGTGTGGATCACTGATGACTTCAGCACAGCCCTTCAAAGCATCCCAGCCCACGTCTTGGCTGGTGACCTTCTTCCAAGGCAGCTGGGATGTGGTTGGGGGCTAAGGAATTAATGCGTTTGCAATCTGCTCTTTGCCACGTGGCCCCCAGTACCAAAAAAAACCATCTCAAATGCATGTTCCCAGATTGGACAGGATGATTGTGGAGCTGTGTCTATCAAAAGCATGAAGAAAAGGAGCTGCAGAAATACTCTACAGCTTCACACTTCCCCAGGCGAGGAGATGCAAGCTGCCAGCTCCCCTTGACAAGAAAATGTCTTTGCAGGAGGAACCACTCCATCAACCCAGTCTGGACTCAAAATCTCAGGAGGAAAAAGTCCAAAACCTCTACCCTGGACCCACAGGCTGTTTTTACACCAGCATATACTAACTCACACTGCAGAGGCGGATATTCCGAAATGATCACCTCTGTAGTTATATTGCACCACAGCCACAACAGTTTCGGCCAAGCCAACTCCCCCTGTCCCAAACCATTCCCAGCTCCTCTTCTAGCTCTGTGATGCGAAAAGCGGTGTCTGAGTAGAGAGGGCATCTTGCATAGGGAAGAGATCCCTGGTGCCCTTGGTGGGGGCACCTAAAGAGAAAGGCAGACATGACTGGAACTGCCACAGAGAGAAACATGCTTTGAAAATAGTCATCTGCAAGTGCCAAGGTGGAGCAGAAGCAAAGTGAGTAAAGAGGCATTTTTCTCTCTGGCTCAGTTGTACCTTTGCATTTGCTCCCACAAGTGCACCAGCATCCATCTGAGCTGCCATGGAGAAGCCAGCACGGAGGAAAAGCAAGCAAATCTCTTCCCCAATAAACCCTGTACATAGCAGAGCTGCCACTGTGAATGCACATAAATAATAGTAAACCGGCATGGGAAAATTACCCATGGTTGCCAGGCAAATTAATGTTCCAGCATAAACAGCAATTATAAATTAGCTCAGGGTGCACACACAGGAACACAGCCTTTGTGGGGGCATGGGATGCTTTAGAGCTAAACACCAGGCGAGGTAGCAATGCTTGTTGTTAGAAAAACTGGGCTGGGAAGGAAGGGTGCTGCCCTGGGAGGAGTCTGGCAGTGCATGGCTCCCATTAAATCTTTCCCACGTGTGTTTTGGGTGGAGCTGTAGCTAGCTGGGCTTCTCTGTACCTGTTTTCAAGCATGTAATAGGGCAATGGCTTGTAATTCCTCATGCACAGCTTTCCACGTCTTCCAGGTCAATCCAGCACGCCCGTTTTGCTCTCCTAGTGCGGCTCTGGCTGTGTCCCCTGTGGTGTTTTGAGGCCAGGCTGGTCCCATGAGGAGATGGTTAAAAAGCACCAGAAATAGCAGGGGCTGTTGAAAAGACAGTTCTGTGCCGGGAAGGCTGCAGAGGGACCTCGGGAAGGGAGGGAAAGCTGCATTACAGTCCTGGCATTGATGGCCCCTCCTGCTGAGTGAGCCTTTCATCGCTGGCTGCTGAGAGGGGAGACGGGGAAGGGTTACTGAGCCATCCCACATCCCAGTCCCGCCGGCTCCTGTGGCGTTGGTTTTCTTGTACCCCTTTCAGGTGGGGAGGAGAAGACAGTTCTGCTTTTTTCCCACCTTAAAAATGCGTCCTTATTGGACTCAGCAGCATGCTAGGACTTCAGTGGAATATTTTCAGTGGCTGTGAGTTGTCCTGTGGTTAAATAATAAACACAGCAGTAAAACACCAGTACATTTTCCTAGTAGAGGAGACAGAGCATCTATTGTCATCAGTCCTTAAGAAGTGCTATTCTTGTTTGCGGCCCCTGATCTCCTTTTTTATCCAATTCTCTGTTCCCCAAATGCTTTACTGGGAGCAGATGCCAAATATGTGTCATTAATTCTTACCATATATTGTTCTTTTGATATTCTGCAGTTTCTGTCAAGGAAATGAGAAGTGGAAATTAGATAGCCAGTGCTATTCAGTTAAAGAGATTTCATTTCCTAATCCTCTGAAGAAGGGTATAAGCAGGCAAGTGTACTCATAAGAGCAACTCTTGGACTGAACTTGTAAAAGTGGATCCTTCATAATTCTGTGCCTAAGTGTTAAATGGCAAAACGCAAGGAAGAAATTAAACACCAAGAGGAATTTAAGTTTTAAAATGCTGAGATGATTAAAACTCTACATTGCCTCCCTGAACTGTACAGTTGTAGAATATCCTGTGTTGGAAGGAACCCACAAGGATCACGGAGTCCAATGCTTCCTTCCGATAATTCTAACAGGAATTTTTCCTGTTAAATAAAATTTTTTTTTTCAAGACTGACTTATAAATTCTGACTATAATGACACCCACTGTGAGATTCGCCATTTCCGTGGGAAATTACAGGGCTAAGCACGTCTGGACTCTAAAGTACCCACAGAAAACTGCAAGGGACCCTAACCAAAATCTGCTCCACAGGGGCACACATCCAGCTGGTATTAAAGAACTGTGTGCTGCTACCAAGGGGCAGCAATTCCTCACAAAGCAAATAAACCCATCTGTAGTGTCCTGGGTCCCAGTTCAATGACAGCACACGTGTCTGACTATACAGAGACAGAATTTGGCCTTTCACTACCATCACATGGAAAACAACTTCAGTATGATAAACGCGTTGATGCCAAATCCAGACAGAGAGTGGCTTGTGTTTAATTTTCCCACTATAACTCAGCAAACTTCTATCCACGAGGCTCCACATGACTTTTTTCATTAAGCTGTACAGCATGTACCAAGCCCCCTGTCTTTAAGGTGACATTTCAAACCCCCATGGAGGAGGGACAGTTGTCAGGGCTGTGATTAAAATAGATCCTTGTTTGTTGGCGTGACTTTTCCTCAGCTCCTGGGAGATGTGGCAGTGAGCCCTGCCACCTCTCCCAAAATGAGAGATGACCCAGATGGAGGCACATATAACATCCTGCTGGATGCTCCCTTCCAACCTGCCCTTGTTTGCACTCTCTATTTGGGCTGGTGATCACCTGCAACCACCTTTCCACCTTTTCATTCCACAGGAAGAGGACAGGAGTCTCCGACGGGTTAGCACAGCCCTTCCACCCACCGAGGGCAAACCTAGAGACCTGGTACCACCCAAGGCCAAGTGCGGCGGTTTCGTGGGAGCACCAAGAGCAATAATTTAGGTCCTAAGGGGGCATTTGTTTGTGCTTACGCAGTTTGATGTCTTTCAGGGGACTGCAAGGATTTGTAGGAAACCTCAGAGGCTGATATCCCACAGCGTGTCCATTACTTGGCACAGCCCTGGTGGTGAACTCAGCTATAAATAGAGCTGAGCCTCCGAGGCTGAGCCCACTTAAGCAGCTCTAATGCAACACCTGCTAATCACTGGCCCCGGGGCAAGACAGGCATGTGGAGCTGCCCTGCCAGAGTGGGTTCCCAGAGCTAATGCTGGAAGACAAACCATTTTCCAACGTCACTTTTTCAAATGGAACGAAAGGGATGAGGCGGAGCAGCTGTGGCATTTGTCACGTTGGACACTGAGACCTTGAAGATGCTCACATGCTGGCAGAGGCAAGGCAGAGAAGACAGGAGTTTTGCAGGGAAAAATGAGACAAAACAATTTAGTGACTCCTGACCATCTTCTTGAAAAAGCTCCATAAGAGACTCCAGCTATTTGCTGAATGAGAGCTGGAAAAACAATGTAAATTCCCTAAAAGCAACAATCCAGGATGTGTCCCACACTGCGGAGTGGATTGCTCCTGGGCTATAAACTTAAAAGACAAACTTCATTGCAGCTCTTCTCCATAGATTCACTGAATCTCACTCTGACTTCAGTAGGCTCCTGACAGGGATGTGACATCTACCACGGTCCAGACCTCATCAGCTTGCAGTTGTCCAAGTGTCTCAAATCTCCTCTTTTTTATCTTGTCATGTATCCCCGTTGGGTCAACAGCTTCCCTGGTGAACAAGCTATAAAAATACCATCTCCTGTCTAACGTTATGTCTTCCACCTGTCATCCACTCCTTCTCTAAATCCTCAAAAGTCAGGACCCGTATTTTTGGCCGAGGTGGCAGCAGACAAGACCCGTGACTCTGTCGCACGTCTCCTCTGAAAGTGAGAGCTGACGAGGGCTGGGCAAATGCCAGTGCTGGAAACCAAGGTTGGCTCGGCCCCAGCTGGTCCACCTTTCCCAGATGGCCGTGGATGACCACGTCTGCCCATCACCTGGCACCCCTGCAGAGTGGACGACCAGGTGAAATAAACACAAATCAGCTTAAATATTGCTTTAGAAATTCATTAGGTGGTTAGGAAAAGTGGGTTTTTTGCTTTTTGTAACCAGGGAAATCCCTGGTTTTTCTTCAAATCCAGCTCATTACCAAGTGGGACAACTGCCGAGAAAGCAAAACTCTTATTAGTGTTTTTTCTAGGAACAACAGCTCCCAGGTTAACTGAGTTTCTCTTATCAAAGGGACTTTGATAAGTTTAAGATTTCATCCTCAGTGCCACCCAGGCAGTGTGTGTACACTGTGAACAGAGGACGTGCTTCCCAGCTCTGGCTTGAGCCAGAGGGCTGGAAAACTCCCGGTGATTAAATATTAACATTTATTGCGGTGCCTCCACTTTGTTCTAGATCCAAAGCAAGCTCTTTCTCCCAGGAATGTGGTGGTTGTGGTGAGCTGAACACGGGAGCTCAGTTATTATGCACAGTACTGACCATGAATAAAGCCTTCAGCGCAGCTGAATCCATCCTGCCATTTTGGGTAGGGTGACTAGCTACATAAATAACATAAGAACATCTAATCTACCCTTCCAGCTCTGATTTAACCTTGAGATTGGTTTGTATGCTTCTTTTAATTACAGTTCTTTTCTGTCTGCTCTATGACTGCTTGGGAAAAGTTGTTATGTGTCTTCGAATGAAACTCTCCAGGGAGAGAGACCCAAACCATTCCTTTCTCCCGAGGTGGCATGATTTCCCTTACAACTCTTACAAAGTGCTTCACTGAAGCATCACTTCCAGTTTCATGTATAGCAAATAAAATCTGGGTTCACCTGTGAAACGGTCACTTTGTAAACTATGCAAATTTGGAATCAAGTCATAAAAAACAGGAGAAAACCACATAAAAAGAAGGGCTGGTAGTTAGTGGATGAAATCATAGTTAAGGCCTTTCTATCTTATGATCTTCTTCTCATTCCTCTACTTTAATGAAAATTGATGACCACTTCAAATGCTTCAATGTAGTGGCAATTATACAGCTACAAAGAGAGAGGATGCTAAAATAGTTATTGAGGGAGAACAAACAGAGCAGGATTGTGCAAATTCCCCTCACAACCTCATCATATCTTCCATGGCACCACAAGGCAGGGATGGGGATGGTGTGAATTAATAATTTGCTTTTTCCTTTCCCCTCCTCATGTAAATGTAATGAATCTCTGAAAAACTTGTGCTTGTGTATGAAATCTAACACGAATGTGTTCACTCCAGGGAGTCTGGAAGGGAAACACTAGTTTGGCCAAACAGTTTGTCTTTGTAATATTGATTCTGTCAAAGCAGCATAAATGGAAGAGAAGACTTTAAGTCTGAGTACCGAAGTGCAGCCTCCATTTGACATAATGACCACATGTTTTCTGGAAGTGTGGTACCTTGGGAGCCGCCTCCTTCCCAGTGTTGTGGCAGGTCAGCTCATGGGCTCACACAAACCTGACTAAAGCATGGTGGCCTGAAAGGTGTCACAACGTTTTGCTTTTGTGACCCAGTGTACCTACCACAGCAGGATATGAGTCAGGACAAAAGGTGAGGCACGTCCTGATTGCTCCGTGTTAGTCAGGTGTTCAAGAGCATGATCTGCCCTAGAAAAGCAAGGGTAGAATATCATGTGGGAACAGTGTGGATGGCTTGATGCTACTTTCTCCAGCTTGGACTCTTGCCTCTTCTTGCGTTGTCTTTTTGCTGCAGGTGGGGGTTTGGCTGGATTTCCAAGCATGCCACGCACTGGGGTTGCTGCAGGGCACACCAGGCATTCGCGTCTCAGGGAAGGAGCCAGCTGGCGTCCGCTCACCTCCAGTGCCTCTGCACACCTGGGTGGAACTGGCCATTAGATACGGCCGGCTGGCTGCTGAAACTGTGCCCCAAAATGGAAGAAATGCCTGTTCCTCTGCCCCTCCAGACTCTCACCTTGAGCTGTGCTGGACCTCTGCTAGGTCCAGAGGAGGATCCCGCTGCAGAAAGGGCTTGGGTGGGAACAAGGACAAGAGCCTTCCCCAGCACAAAGGGTCCCTACAGACCCCATGGTCTCCTTACTGAACCAAAAGAGCTGGCTCAGCGGGGATGAGAGGAATATCCCCCTTCATAGAATTTTGGGAAAGTTTCATAAGCCCTGTCCAGGTCTGTACCCGGGGTCATTTCCAAGTGCAGGCTCTCCTGCTGTCACTGTCTCAGTCTTGCTTTTTAACCTGGGTGATTTCCTCCTCAGCCTTCCCTGCAACCTCCGTTGCTGGCTTTTGTCCAGACTTCTCCATGGGAGTGTCGATCGGAGTTGTCTGAGCAACACTTTTCCCTCTGTCTCTGCTCACACGCTGTGACTCCAGCGAGGCAAGACTCCACAACCCAGCCCCCCAGCCACGCTGGCTGCCATCTGCACCCTGCTTCTTTCCTGGTTGATCTCGTTTGCCTTGCCAATGCCAAAGCAAACACAGCAGAGGCACCGTGCGACACGGACACTTCCCCTGCCACATGCTCCCACAGCTGTGTCCCTGTGGCCTTTGCTGGGGCTTGGTGGCCGCCAGCCTCACTCAGAGACGTGCTGGGTGTGACGCCACTGCCGCTCGTCTCACGCCTGCCCAAGCAGCGGGCCAGGTCATAAGAGGGTCATCATCCACCTGACACCTCCACATTCTGACCTCTTGTCTGTCCTACTTCCACCTCCCACCAGCACCTTCTGTCCCATCTCATTGTTTGCTTTCTCTTTACCACAGGGCTAATTCATCCTCCTCCTCCATTCTCCTAAATTCTCTCTATTTCTGCCCATATTCCCCTTCTCCCAGATGTGGTAGCTTTTGGGATTATCCCTCAGACCAGTGTGGGTCTCTTCCGGCTCCTCTCATTTCCATTTAATCAGCTCCTCCTAAGTTGAAGTGACGTCCTCGTCCTCTTGGCCAGGTTGTCTTTCTAACAGTGTCACACATTTCTTTTTTGTGTCACCTCTCTTTGGGGCTCAGCCAGCATATTTGCGAGCTTCACTCACTGGTTTCTTTGAATACTTCTACTTGTTTTCTCCCATCTCTTGAAATCCACACTGTTAATTGCTGTTTCTGACTAGCTTCCTTCACTTCTCTTTCAAAAAGCTTGTTAACCTGTGCTAGAGCCAAAAACATACCTTTTGTAGAGACAAAAACCAGGGAATTAATAAGCTCACACACACAAGATTATTCTCAACACATTCTAAAATGGGGAAAAGAAGAACAGACATTTTATCTGCAGTAAGTGGAAGAGGATGGATGCAAAAAGAGACGATGCAAAAAGAAAAGGAAGGGTGCTACAACCAAAAATGAGGGATGTCATTACAGATAAGTTGTTCGGACAGCACAGTGTTATCTACTGCAAAGGCAAAAAGTATCTTAAGACAAAGCTCATGAACTAACCAGGGGAAGATAAAAATTTGTCATGATGAAAAATACCAGGTGCTATCAATAGCTTATAATGGACTGAAAATATGTGTGAAAAGCAGCATTGATTTTGTGTCTGGCCATGCTTTTATCAAAGTCCATAACCAAACCCAGTCAAAATCAATAGCAAAAGTGGCTGGGAAACCACAGGGCAGCTTTGATCAGGTTGCATCTCTGTGGCTTTGATTTTCAGGTTGAAGTCACTCAAACTGCCTTTCTGGACCTTTTTCAGTCTGACATTCTTAAAAAAATATATCCAGGAGTCCCTTTGTGCCACGACACCCCAGTGTTTGCCTTGCCAGTGAAATAAAAAAAAAAGGCCAAGATAAACATTGAGTAATCATTCATTTTTTTTTTTATCGCTCTTTTTTTGTTTAGTTGTTTGCCTGAGGATATATGTGATTTGGGTTTTCGTACTCACTTCCCTGACCTCTCCCTCCTGCTTCCCAGCAGTGCTGCCAGAATCCCAGGCAGAGGAGCACCACGTAGGAGCCACGTGCGTCAGGCGACAGATTATTTGCTCAGGTATCACTCCCTTTGCCATTTTGACATTTTACCCTTGAGTAGGTGTGGGCTTCATCACCTGCTCTGTGAACACACCAGGAACCAGGTGACCCACGACATGAAAGAAGAGTTTGCAGTAAGAGCCCGGAACGTGGCAGCCCTTCTCTCATGGATGAAGTGTTTGGAGATTTTACAACTCGTACTTTTCATAGTAAGGAAAACTTTGCAGGCAATATTTCTGACTATTTTTTCCCCCCTGTAGAATTCAAACAGTTTTTCCATGGTTATCTGTATTGATGAATATGTCAAGGAAGCACATCACTGAGGTGCTTGGCAATGTCACTGGTAGCCTGAGATTTGGAAGAGGAGCTGCAGTAACCCCTTGGCTGTGGAGTACCGCCCCGCAGCTGATATGGGACAGCAGTAAACTTGTGTGCCCCCTTCAGCTCCCTGTATTCCCTGTCAGCAATTTCTATGCCAAGAGCCAAGATAAGCCCACTTATCCTGTGGCCAAGGTCATTACCTGGGTTACGAGACCAGGTTGAAGGACCATGGACTTTGAGCAGAGGTTGCTCTGAGCCCTGTCTCAATGCAGCCAGCTTGTAGATTTGGAGAGACCCTCCAGTAGGTATTTTTTTGTCTGTTTGACAGCCTTTCTTTCTGTTGACTTCTCTAGTCTGGAAGGGAAAACAACCAGTGCTGAAGAGCACCACCATCAGCCAAATCCTGTGTTATATTTTTGCAAAACAGCCTCATTCAATTAATAGCAGGAAGGGTGGCAGGCCCGATAGTCAAGTGTAAATGTAAAAACTCTGAGACACTCTCTTTTCCCCCCACTCACCAAAAAGAAATGAAATCTCTGGAGTTTTATTCCATCATCAAATGTTTCTCTGTGCACCAAAATGAAGCGTGTCATTTCTGTGCTTGGGTGAAAAGTAAAAGAAAGGAAAAGCTGGTTTCACATCATGGTTGTGCTTTCGGTTTTGTCTACCAAATAGCTCAGAGCTTCACAAAGGGCTCTTGCTTCTGCTGTCCTCTCTGCTGGAGAGGATTTGAGCTGCTCAGAAAAAGGCACAAATTCTGCATATTTTGGGACACAAAGGGAACTCTTCCTAATCTCACCTTGTAGAAATAACCATACAGCAGCAAGAAGCGGTACCCTCCAGACTAATTCGCTGTCATCTCCATAAGGAGTTAATTAGCCTTAATTAGCCCTAATTAGCCCTTTTGCTCTCTGGATGAAAAGACCAGGAACTAGGATGGACACCAAAATGGTCACTTTTGGGGAAGTTACTGTTCGGCCAAGAAGCATAATTTCTCTAGATGACTTCTGTGCCTCTGTCTGGCAGGCACATTGAGAACAGCAGAGCAGTGGGACCAGAGAAGGACAAGGAAAATGGAACTTCTGCTTTCCTCAACACCTACATTGCACCTACTGCAGCTAGTGGTCCTAGGGAGACTGGGAAACATGGGATTTTTTTTCTCCCCAAACAGAAGAGGAGCACTGTTTCTAGCATAAGCCAAAAACCAGACATTCACCACTTAAAAAAGAAAAAAAAGGAAAATTAAAAAGTCAGAACTGCATGCCCAGCACAGCAGAGCTGTGTCTTCTCCTGTGGCTTCCCTCCAAGTCCTCCTGAAGGCTGTGCAGCTGCCCTGTGGGGACATCTCGTGGCTCAAGTGGCACCTTCGGTTTGCCTGAAGGGATCACCTCTTCATCACACCAGGATCTGTGCTAAGTATTTCAGCTGCTATTGTGACAGCTGGGAGGAGAGACATGAAGTCAAATTTGGAGGTAGGAACTACAGGAGACAAGTCTAAATTAACTCTTCTAACAATTTTTTTAGCATCTAGTGAAATTATAAGTGGCTGAGCTTGATCCCCCACCCTTTCAGATGCCCTTGACCAGCAGTGCTTGGCTGCTGTCCTCTCCTGCTGGCCAGTGCAGGTGAGTCCATGAACAGAAGCCCAGCCCCACACGGAGCAGGGGATGGAGGCACTGGGGAGGTGCTGCCAGGGGTTCACTCATGGGGATACGGCTGAGATCAAACACTTCACCAGATTTCACTGCTACCAGCCTGGGCACTAACAAGAAACTTAATTTATGCCATGTCTAGTTTCACAGTGATGCAGCCAGACAGGAGAATAGCATACAAGGAGTTGGTATTAATTATTTCTCTGTGCAACATGCAGAGGAATGGCCTGGCACTTGCCAAGAAAAGCCAACCTCATCTCCTGTGGCTTTGCAGAGAGAAATGGGAATGGCTGGTAACCCCGTCTGGCTCCTCCCTGCTTCAGATATTTCCATTCAGTGGTATCAACAAGACCTAAACTCACAGAGGTGGCCTCTGGCTCATCTCCTTCATCTCTCCTCAGGAAGGCAGAGCTCCTGGTTCTCAGAAGAGGCAGATGTTTATCATGCTCTGCTTTGCTCTGCACCAGCACCAGACCACACCAAAGAGAAGTAGAGAAGTTACCAAACAGCATTTGGGTTTCTCGTGATGGTATTTAGTAATGAGGAAGATTTATGCTCTTCTCTTGAAAGCCATCTTCACCTGGATTTAGCTTCTCCAGTTAGGAGAAGTTAATGGGTCAGGATTACTTGTCTTGTGGTTTGCCTGCTGATGAAGAGATGGCTGAGTTTCCTGCTGTGCTTGCCTCTCAGGCCAGTGTCACCTGGTGCACAGCCATCCCACCTGGCCATCCCACCTTCTCCAAAGCACTTGCAAAGGAAACTGACCACGCCCTGAACAGCATCCTCCCGCCAGGGCTTCCAACTCCTTTTGCAAATATCTGCTACAAGAAGCTGAGGGGCAAAGACAACAGGTCATCTGGCTGCTGCGGGCTCCTGCAGAGCCAACAGCAGAACTTGTTCCCTGAATCTATAACTTGATCTCAAGTGCTGTTTCTACTGGGGAATGGAAGACAGGGGCACCAGCAAGGGCAGTGATGTAGACATCTCAATGGCATGGAGAAAGGTCTCCACACCGCTGGTAATTGTAGGTATTTCATCAAAACCTTCCCTCTCCTGTCCAAGAGTTTCCTGGACCCCTAGCCCCCTGCAGCACAGGATTTGTTTGCTTTCTCACAGACAGGTATTTATTGAGGGGAAAAAGTTTTCCCAGTGTGACTCCCTCTCTACTAGCTCCATCTGGAGGCTCCAAGAAAACTTGCATTGTAAAATTATTTTTATTTGCATTCATTTATTTTACTACTTATTTAGGATTTAAGATGGTCTTGGCATTGATGATTATGGTTAGCAGCCTTGAAAAAAGAAAGCATCTGTGCAATTAAGTTTTTAGTAATAAATTAATTAAAGATTCTGTAAAACCAAAACAATGAGCTTATTTCTGGCTAAGCAGAAGACTGCATCTCTATCTGTTCACTTTTCTATTTACCTGCAGTTACAGTGTTTTATTTTACGCAACTGACTGCTCAGCCTCTGTTCTAATTCAATAGCATTTATCATGCTGCTATGCAAAGCTGCCACTTAAAGAGCTATTGGAATGTTTTTTTTTTAAAAAACATGACATTTTAAACTTAAAATATCTGCTCTTGAAGCTGCAAACAGTTACATTTATGTAACTTTCTCTTTTATTGCTACTGAGGTGAAGCTATCCTCTAGGATTTGCTGTTTGGAATTCAAAATGTGTCCACAAACATA
>VZTD01005948.1:8286-77847 GCA_013397725.1 Rhagologus leucostigma
GGGGGGTCTGCGCAGCCCCCGCCGCAGCAGAGCTGGGGGGCAGCCCCGGTGTGAGGGGGGCACAGCAGGAGGGTGGCGTGGAAAGGGCGGATTTGGAGGGATCTCTGTCCCCCCTATCTGCAGGGACCTCTGTCCCCTCCGTCCCTCTCCTGTCTGCAAGACCCTTGTCCCCCCCCATCTGCAAGGATCTCTGACCTCTCCTTCTGCAGGGACCCCTCTCCTCTGCCCTCCTCAATCTGCCAGGGCCCCTGTCCCCTCCTTCTGCAGGGAACCCTGTCACCCTTGTCCCCTCCTCATCTGCAAAGCCCCCTGAGCCCCCTGTTACCGCATCAGTAGGGACCCCTGTCCCCACTTCTTTAGGGACTCCTGTGCCCCCATCTTCAAAGGGCCGTGTTCCCTCCTGCCTTCAGGCATCCCTGTCCCCCTGTTCAGCTGAGAACCTTGTCCCTTCATCTTCAAAGCTCTGTGTCCCCTCATGTTCAGGGACCCCTGTCCCCCGATATTCAGATCCCCTGTCGCCCTTCTCTGCAGAGCCTTCCGTGCACAAAGCCCCCTGCTCCCCCCGCCCCCCTTCTGCCGAGCCCTGTGTCCCCCCATCCACGGGGATCCCAGCGCCCCCACATCCACGGGAACTCTTGTCCCCACATCTGCAACCCCCTAATTCTCCCATCTGCAGGCCCGGGGTGATTCCCAGTCCTGCCCTGCCAGGGATGACCTGGAGGCTGTTCAGGGGCAGCTGGTGCCATCTGAGTCCCCGGCAGAGGGGGTGACTTTTCGTCTCTACACACGGGGAAACTGAGGCAGGGAATGGCACTGAATCCTCTCTAAGAAGTGTTATCTCATACTTTCCCCGAATATTTCCCCAAAATCTGAGCCTGTCAGTGGAGCCAAGACCCCCAGGCTTTGCCCCTACCTCCCCGCTGCCGTGTGATCTCCCTCCCCCCACCCTCACATCTCGATTCCTTAAATAAAAAGAGCCTTTAAAAACATGTATCGCCACCTCGTTGGGAAAAACTGGAGTCACCTGGAGTGCTAATCCCGCGGCACCCTGGGGCTATGGGTGCTCCCTGGACTCGCTCCCGCGGGGCTGGCGGAGGAGGGGGCCCTTTGCTTTGCGAAGGCGTTGGGGGATTAGCGGGAGGATTGGTAAATCTGACCCCAGGTAAAGATTAAGACCCAAAAAAAAAAAAAAAAAAAAAGGAAAATCGTTGTGTTTTTTCCCCCGTGCCTGGTGCACCGTGAAGATTAAACTGGGATGAGTCTGTGCGGCAGCCAGTTCGATTAGGGGTGAGGGACAACAGGGAGGGATGTGAGGATGGGGCAGGGATGGGGGCTGTGTCTGGGGGTCTGGGGATGCCAAAGCTGGGGAAAAACAGGAACCTGGGGGAATGGGGGAGCTGGGCGGCCTGTGGCCAGTCCCCAGGTGTTCCCAGGCGGCCTGTGGTTGGTGCTTTGGGGGACAACCGTATCCATAACCACTGCCAGCCTAATCCTGGGAATAGCTGGCGCTGGGCTGTGTGGGGGTGGCTTCAGCAGCTCATCCCAAAGGCCCATGGCTCGATGGATAGGGCTGGAAAGCACCCTGGCAGTGGGGAGTAAGACCCCCACAGCCAGCAGCTGCCTCCATTAGAAGCTGGATGTGCTCTCATCCCACCCAGTGTCCCTGGTCTGCACCCCACAAACCATCCCACCATGCAGCCACCTCCAAGGGTAACCAGGGACCTGGTGCCTAATATTCCTTACCTTTGTCCAGGCCCCCCGCCCTCCATGGCTCTGGGGCTGGGGAGGCTCCCAGCAGAGCCCCGGGAATCTTGTCTGTCCTGCTGGTGATGCTTCCCTGGGAAATGATGGGAAAGGGGACAAGGGGCTGGCCTCCAGGACACAGAGTGGGGGACATGTCCCTTCCCACAGCCAGGGGGTTGGGAAGGGACTGGCTTCCCTGCCATGGTGCTCCTGTGTCCTTTTGGTGTCCTTTTGGCAAAGGAAATGGGGGAAAACCCCTCAGGGCTGTCTGGCCCTTCTGAAGGACCGTGTGACCAGTATGTGGACTGGGAGGAAACTGGAGTGGCTGACCCCTCCATTGGGATAAGGCTTTTTGGGGGGCTGAGCACTGGCTTGGGTGGTCAAGCAGCATTTTGGGGTGTTGAGCACTAGGTTGAGGGGCTGAGCACCATTTTGGGGAGCTGGCAACTGGTTTGGTGGTCAAGCACTGGTTTGGGGGTTTGCTGTTTTGGGAGGCTGAGCACCAGCTTGAGAGTCAGATGGCATTTGAGGAGACTGAACCAGCTTGGGGCTCAAGCACAGTTTTGGGGGCCTGAACCCCAGTTTGGGGTCTGGGCAGCAGCTCAGTGGCTGAGCACTGGTTCAGGGGGCAGAGCACTGTCTCAGGGGTCAGGCACTGTTTTGGGGGGCTGAGCACCCTCTCAGTGGTTGAGCACTGCTTTGGGGGCTGAGCACCAGCCCAGGAGCTGAGCACCGTTTTGGGGGACTGAGCACCATCTCAGGGGTCAAGCACCTGTCTGGGGTGTTCAGCACCCACTCAGGGGTTCAGCACTGGCTTGGGGGGATGAGGCCTGGCCTGGGAGTTGAGC
This sequence comes from Rhagologus leucostigma, assembly GCA_013397725.1. Taxonomy (NCBI): domain Eukaryota; kingdom Metazoa; phylum Chordata; class Aves; order Passeriformes; genus Rhagologus; species Rhagologus leucostigma. The sequence continues at coordinate 10,878 of VZTD01005948.1, forward strand.
ACAGTTTTGGGAAGCTGAGAGCCAGTTTGGCCAGCAAGCACCAGTTTGGGTGGCTGAGCACCATTTCAGGGGGCTGAGTACTGGCTCAGAGCTTGAGCACTGGTTTGGGGGGTGGTTTAAGTGCTGTTCCGGGGCTGAGCCCCAGTTTGAGGGGCTGGATCCTTCCTGGGAGGGCTGGGGAGGTCACCCCACTGAGAGTGTGCTCCTGTCCCACATCCCATCCCGGGGTCTGGCAGTGCCAGGGTGGGGGCTCGTTCCTGCTCTGTCTTTGCTCCCTGTCCGCAGCACGGAGGGGCCTCTGGATGGGGAGTGTCAGGAAAAGCTGGCTCTAGGTCCCCTTGCTGCACCGAGTGTGTGGGCCCATCCCAGCCCTTCCCTGCCTCAGTTTCCCTCCTGCAGTGGAAGCAGAGCATCCTCCTTCCTCTTTAGGGGTCTCCCCGCTGCCTCCTGCCCGCAGTGTTCCGGCTGCTCTCCCCCTGGGCTGCCATGGGCATCCCTGCCCAGACAGGTAGGGATGGGAAGGGTCATCTCATCCGCACGCCCAGTGGGTGGGTGCTGGTACCCTGGGCAATGCTGGGGTACCAGGAGCATCCCTGAGTCTTCCCCTGGGAACTCAGGTGTGGTGGGTGTCCTGGCAAACCCTCACCCAGCCAACTCTGTACTGGAGCCTCAGCCTGCTCTCCCAAAGGTCCTGGCAACCAGAAATAGAATCTACCTGCCTGGAGCAGGGTGGCCCTCAAACCGGTGCCAGTGTGCGAGGAAGGGGGTGTGTGGGTGCAGGGGCACCATCCCCTGCCAGCTGAGCTGCTGCCATCGGGGTGGGGACAACCACGGTCCCCTTCCCAGGGGTCTGCAGCTCTGGGGAGGTGAAGAGGAGCCGGAGATGTCTCCATGTGTGGGGCAAGGAGGGCATATGCCCACTCCATGCTTTGCAGGTCACCTTGAACCCTGCTGGCCCCGGCCGGCCTGGGGACCCATCTGACACCCCGTCCATGCCCGGGCCAGCAGCAGCTGCACCATCCCCTCTGCCCCAGGTGAGGCCAGAGGATGGGACAGGGCTTTTTCCCGGCCTCAGGGCCATGCTGTGTCCCAGGGCTTGTTCCTTGTGCCAGCACTTCCTCTGGAAGCACCCTTGGGCTCCTTTCTTCCTGGGGGATGCAGCCCTCCCCCTCCTTGGATGCTCCTCTCCTCCCGACGGGTGGGGGACAGATCCAGGCCAGGAGGAGGATGCCTGTGGCTCCTTGTCCAGGGTCTGCATCACCCCAACAGGGTCATGCCAGTGCCATGGCTTCCCAGGCTTCCCAGGACATGTTGATACTGGGAGCTGGTCAGGGTGTGATGATGGCAGAAGGTCTCCTCACAGGAGAGGGACACCACTGGGGACACTGGTGTCTCCAAGTCCCATGCTGGGGGACAAAATCATGCTCTTCCATCCCCTGGCTGGCTTTGCTCTGGGATGCTATTCTTGGCTGCCCCCCCAGCTGCTTCCCAAAGCTCTCCCGGGGGATGACCATGGGGTGAGGGGTCAGGGGTCTCCCTGTGTCCATCCCAGAGCTGGAGTCAGTGCCCTGTAGCGGGGAGTAGCTCCTGGGTCCCTCGGGAGCAGATGCATTGCACCCAGCCTCACTGCCCCTGAGCACCCGCCATCATTTACTGGCTGGAAATACGGAGGAACTTGGAAATTCAGGGTTGGAGAAAGGCCTGGGGGTGCTGGGGGCTGGGACGGGACACAGCGCCCCAGGCCAGGATGACATCCTGAGAGCATCCCTCTGAGTATTCGCCCGGGAATGCGGCCGTAGATGTGCGCGGGGCGGGGGGCCGGTTGCTCCAAAAAGACACAACCCCTCTGCCCTCAAGGCTGAGACTGCCACAAACTCACCTCAAGGGTGAAAATAGCTGTGGGGCGAGAAGGGTGCTCGGCCACGTCCCTGCGCAGCTTTGCTTCAGCCACATCCTGTCAGGGGCGGGGGGGATGCCTGGAGGGACCCTCCGGTGGGCTTTGTGCCGGGGGGGCCGTGTCGTGTCGGAAATCACGTGGCTCTGGGCCCTCGGGGCTTTACGGGAAGCGAGGGCTGAGGCGAGGGGCAGCTCCCATCCCCCCGGGATGGCTTGGCCGGGGTTCAGCTCGGGATCGGGCCCCCGAAGCAGCTGCCCCGTGGCGGCGGCGGCCGCTTCCCGGCAGGCGAGGGGTGACGGGGGGGACGAGGAGCCGCCATCGCTCCCCGGAGCAGATGGTCCCCCGGCAGCAAAGCTGCCCCTTCCGCATCGATTACCCGGGCCGGCCGTTTAACGATCGCTTTCCGGGGTTAATTAAACTCTCCCCGCCGAGGGCGGCTGCGCGGCGGGGCCCTACCTGCCTGCAGCCCCGATGCACCCCCCAAAAGGAGGGGACGAGCCTGTGGGTGGAGCTGGGGTTTGCTTCCAAGCCAAACCTTAATATCCGTCCTGGAGTGCAGCGGCTGTGCCAGGGGCATCGCCACCACCGTGGCTGGGCTTCGCGCCGGGGCACCCGGAGCAAGGTCAGCTGCCGAGTGTGGTTCTATCCCGCTTTCCAGGCAGCATAGGGTGCTGGAGCAGAGGCTGCCCGGTGTTTTCCCCTGACCGCTGTTTTTTTTGGGGAGCGATCCCCACTACCTCGCTCCGCGGGGTTTGGTCTGCGCCCACCCGTGTCTCCATTCACAGTGATTTTGGAGGAAGGCGTCGAGAGCTCGGCGGCAGACGGCGGCTTCGGAGCAGCACGGGTTGCCGAGCGGGTCGGAGCCCTGGGATTGTCAGGAGTTGCTGCTTTTTGCATATCTAAATGTGCCCTTTCAGCCGGCGCTCTCGGTCGAAACTGCCATCTTTTGCCTCATTGTCAGCCTCGCCGAGGTTACGCATCGTTTGCTGACTCACAGCCTCCTGCTCTAATTACTCGTTCAACTCCCTCCCTGGAGCCACCCGGCCAGTCCCGGCACATCCCTTCCCGCTGCTGCACCGCGGGCCGGAGGGCTGGAGCCGGGGCATCCATGCAAACCGCCCCCCGCGCCCTTCCCTGCCCGCGGGCACCGCTCCGCGGCTCCGGCCGCAGCTCTGAGTTGCTGCCCTGTTCGTCTGGTCCAGCATCCCACCGCTCGCACCCCTGGGATGGTTTTGGGGTGCAACCGGGGTCCGCAGCTGGGGCACCCATGCACACCCCCCTCCCTGCACCCATCCCTGCCCGTGGGCATCGCTCCGCGGCTCCAAGAGCTTCTCTCCTGGTTGCCTGCTCCATCTTCCCATGCTCACCCCCCCATAACCCCTCCATGATGGTTTTGGGGTGCAGCCGGAGGTCGGTGGGGGCTGTCAGGGCAAACACACGGCGCAGCCGACCCATTATCGAGGCGCCATGCCGGGGGGGCTCCGGGCTAGCGGCCCCACCGGGCATCCCCCCAGGCATCGCCCCGCTGAGGGATGCTCGCTGCCACGCACCCTCCGAGCTTCCCAGGAGCATCCCGGGTGCGCGGCCCCCCCGGGGCGAGCGGAGCCCGGCCCCCCTCGGTGGCAGAGCCGGCTGGGACGAGCCGAGCGCTAAACCCGTAAGCTGAGCCCCTTTGATCCCCGTCCGATATGATCAGCCGCCGGGAAGCTCTGAGCCGGGCCCAGCGTGATTTCCAGCGTCGCGGAGATTCGAACAGACGCCGCAATTACCGATGGGATCGGGCTGATCCCGCTCTTGGCCTGCTGCTCCGCACTGGCTGGGCTCCTGTCTGCCAGAAGCGGGGAAAGCACCAGCTCTGGCCTTTTTAATATTATTATTATTTTTATTATCACCATCATCATCTTCATCAAACTATCCCCCCGTTCCCAGTGGGAAGAGCCTGCTCTCCCCTCCAGCAACTCCCTTCTCAGATCCTTACACCTTCCAAGGAGAGGGGACCCAAACGCACCCATCCCAGCAAGCCAGATGGATGCAGGGGCTCAATTTAGCTTTAATTAACTTGATTTTTTATCTCCCCCTGTTTTTGACCGGTAATATCGAGGCGGAAACAACATCCCTGCAAATCCATCTTGCTAAGGGAGGTGAAACCAAGCCGGGTAATCCGGTGGTAAGGACAGCGCTCCGACGGGTAATGCAGTCGCGCTCGCCTTGGAAGAGGAGATATTTTATATATTTATATATCAAGGAAAAAAAGAGCCGTGCGTGTGTTTGCACAGGCTTCTGCCTGTCACAGAATGGTCCAACCACGCATCTTATCTTGTAAAGCCATATTTTGGCCCTTTTTTTTCCCCCCCAAGAAAGTGAATTTTAAGCGCCAGGAGACAGTGATGGTTTCTTTGGAGCTGTTAGGATCTGCCATGTACAATAAATCTGTCTTAGTTTGTGGATTATTGGCCCAATAGACCGTAACAGCTCTGTCAGCCCCTCCTGGCGCGCTGTGTCCGGCAAGCTCAGCCTTTGGTGGGTTTTCCTGGTTTTTTTATTATTTTTCAGCAGGAATTTGCTAAGGATTTTTCTGTGCCATGTGCGTGTACAGCAGCTGATAGGGAATTCACAGGCGCTCAGTAACGTTCTTAGGTTTTGGGGTTTTTTTTGCTTTTTAAAAATATTTCCCCTCTGGAAAAACCCAACGGCACAAAGTCCAAACCCCCAAAACGGGATGAAGAGGAGGGCAGAGCCTTCCCTGCCAGAGTGCATCCAGCCAGGGGCTGCCTCCCCAAAACTTGTGCTGGTTGAGAACGGGCTTTTATTGAATGGGGTTTTACTGCTTTCCAGTAGGATTTTCCCTGGATGGCCCTGCTCCTGCCGGCCGTTGTTCCCGGTACACTGTGCTTGATCCAAACCCGGAAAAACAGGATTTCCCGGGGACGGCGTGGGATGGTGTGCTGGCCCCTCCAGCCTTACCGGGCTGAATAGCACATTCTCCTCTCACCCTCAGCCTGAATTTGAGGGGGTCTGAGCCTCCCAGAGTGGGAGGGAATCTGCAGCTGGTCTTGCCCCAGTGACAGGCACTCCCTGGTCCTGCTGCTCAGCATGGTCTCAGCGTGGCCGTGGATGACGATGTGGGGTGAGATGTGGGGTGCGGGTGTAGGGCGAGATGCGGGGGTGCACACTGATGATGGGGTGAGCACTGAAGGGGGGACCAGAGTGGGGTGCAGGTGTGGCAGGGTGCAGGCAGGGAGGTGTGGGTGCCAGGCTGGTGGCATGGCCTGGGGGGATTGGATCTGCTGTAGGGCTGGTGGGGACACACGTCCACCTTTGTCCTCGTCCACCTTCGTCCTCGAGGCGAGCAGGAGGAGGCGTGTGGGATTTGGGATGGGGAGAGAGCAGGCTGAGCGCTCGGCGCCGTCCGGGCCGGGGCTGGCGGGCGGCCCCCGCTGTGCCAGGGACGGCGGGCGGTGCCGCGGGGGGCTGCCAGCCAGGGATGCCTGTAAGTCCCTCCGGGCGCTGCGCTGGGGGAGCCGCTCTGGTCCCAGCAGCTCCGTAAGCCCATTAAGAGCTCAGGGAGCCTTACACCTCGGGGGGCTGCAGCAGGGACTTGCACTGCTTCAGCTTAAACCCCTTGAGCTGAAGCGGGGGTGCTGCTGCGGGGACACGGGGACGCCCGTGGCCATCGTCTGGAGACACCCATCCTGAATCCCCGGCGTGGGTGCTGGCGGCTTCCCTCGGGATAGCGAGGGCTGCAGCCCTGGCACCAGGATTTGGCTTTGTTGCATTGTTAAAATGCATCATCAGGGTGAAAAAGTACATTTTTTGTCTGAAAAATCCTCAGAGGAGGATGTTCCCCCTCAGGGTGCTGTCGTTCAGCATCACGGTGTGCAGGAGAAAAGTGCAGGGAGGGCAGGTAGGTCCATCTGGGATGAGGATGGGGAAGCCACACTGGTCGAGGGGAACCTGGTCAGGAATTGCTTGGGAATTTTTCTACCCTTAACGTAGATGTGCCTTATGTCAAAAGTGTCAGGAGCTATGATAGTAGGAAACCCCCTTCCCCCCCCTCAGAGAGGTCTTCGTGAAGCTCATGGGATGAAAACAGCTTCGTCAGAACACTGAGGGAGACGTGGACAGTCCCTAAAATTCCAGCAGCTCATTGCAGACCCAAGGATGGGTTTCTTTTTGTTGAATCCACTGCCTACACATCCGTATCTGCTGGTGCTCCAGCTTGCTGGGGGATGGATTCTGTGGGCACTCCCTGCCCAGCTCATCCCACAGCCCCTGCTCATCCCCCAGCCTTACCCAGGCTCATCCTCCATGGATCAAGCCACTGAGGGCAAGGTGCAGGACCCTCTGGCATGGGGAAGAGGGAGGGGGATGGGATGGAGGAGGCTGGGGGAGCAGCAAGTGGAGGATGTCCGTCATGGAAGCTGAGAGCAGGCAGTGGGAACCCATTTGTCTGGGAGCCCTGTGCTCTGGAGCTTCCCTCCCATGCCAGGAGCTTGCCAGTGCTGTGGGAAGACCCATCCGGAGATGGGGATATGGGTGTTGGGTTTCAGAAGGGATGAAACCCTGATGGGATCAAACCCTTCCCCGGTGAGGGAAGATGGTTCTCTTGTAGGGGGGCCACCAATCTGGCAGGCAGGTCCTGGGAGCAGGCTGGGAGTCCTGAACCCACCCTGAGCTTGCTGGAGAAGGGCTGGACCACCACGTGGCAGGCACCAGCTACATCCAACCTGCTCCTTGTCGTTCCACCTTGCCACCTGGGAAGTGAGGGAAGGCAGAAGCATTGCCCTCTAGCTCCAGTTTGAGTGTAGCCCCTCAGAGCTTGGGGCCAGGGAGGAGCAGTGAGCCCGGACAGATGCTGACACCCTGCTATCAGTCCCCTCAGAGCACGTCTCCAGTGTGATAAGCCCTTTCCAGCTCCCACCAAGTGGTGTTTCCTTCATGCTTCAGCTTCCCCAGGCTCGGTCGTGTGGCCCTTCCCTATCTTCCTCTGTGTTGTGACAGCTTGTACATGGCTTTTTCCGTGGCTGCTCTCTTCACAGTCATACAGTGAACCTCTCTCTTTCTTAATGTGAGTCCTGCAGCTCTTCCAGCTGAGGATCCTCCCATCCTGACTCATGCTGTGGCTGGTGGTGGTGATGGTGACGCCTTCCTCCTTCCCAGGACTCCAGCTCTGCTTTCCAGCTGTCCTGGGGTCGGTTCTTTAAGATCTGCCAGCTTCCCCCACCTCGCTTGTGCTTTTTAAATATTGCCGTAGAATCAGAAAATGCTTTAGTTTGGAAGAGACATTAAAGACTACCTTGTTCCTCCCCTGCCGTGGGCAGGGACACCTTCCACCAGAGCAGGGTGCTCCAAGCCTTGTCCAACCTGGCCTTGGACACTTCCAGGGACGGGGCAGCCACAGCTTCTCTGGGCAGCCTGTGCCACCCTCACCGGGAATTTTCCTCTAATATCTTATCTAGCCCTGCCCTCTGTCAGTTTAAAACCCTCACACCTTGTCCTGTTACAACAGGCCATGGTGAGAAGTCTCTTTCCACCGTTCTTCCACACTCCCTTCATGCCTGGAAAGGCCACAGTGGGGTCTCATGGCTGTGCAGGACCCCCAGGGACAATCTGATTGTTCCATAGCAGTCCCGGTGTTTTCTGCAGCCAGACTGGTATCCGATCAAAGAGAGAAGCTGGGCCTTGGTACAACACCTCCCTGCCCTGCCACCCCACCACGGGCCCGACAGTTTTCTGGGAACAGTTTTCCAGGAACAGTTTTCCTAATAACTCCTGCCATCAGGTTGCCCAGGAGTGCTGTTTTTCTATCCTCTACTGTCATGTAAGGGAAGGAAGATGCCCTTCATTTCGGGCTGATTCTTGAAGAAGCATTAAGAACCAAGAAAGATACCCAAGAGGAATCCCTGAAGGAGAGCTTGGCTTGGGTCAGCCCATGTGTGTCCTCTGGCCTCAGGCGTGTTTGCTCACCCGAGAGCACGCTGTGTGTTGGGTGCAGGACCCCCCAGCCGTGGTCCTGGCCGAAGGCAGACCTTGTGTCTGAGGACATTTGGTCACCACCGATGCCAGCGTTGCAGCGTCCCCCAGGATGGGGCACCCCTGGGGCTCCCCGGTCCCCAAGACGTGGTACAAACCCTCCCTGAGGCTCTGCTCTCCTGGAGGATGGGATGCTGGTTTCTCCCTGGTATCCAGCAGGTGCAGAAGGGAGGAGCATCATCTTCCTTTTGATCCCAGGAAGCCCCAATTTCCCTGTTTGTTTGGATGCTGCCTTAACATGGTTTCCTCGACTGCCCTTGCCCTTGAGTGTGCGGATGGCTCGGGAGATCCGGGTCTAGTGCTATGACCATCCACTATGGAAAAGCCCAAGGAGGGGGAAAAGACGGTGAGGGCTGCAGGAGACTGAGGACCAGTGAAACCAGTGCCTGAGGTGTTCCCTAGGGTGGACCAAAATGGTGGAGCACCTGCCAAGCATCCCAGTCCTGGAGGTGTCAGCAGCAAGTGACCCCATCCTCTGGTTTCCGATGGCCTGGGCACCTCCCTCCCCTCTGCCAGGGCTCCAGCACTGTCCTCTTGCTCAGCACCTTCCAGCCTGCTCGCCTGTGCTGCCTGGAGTTGTCCTGGGCTCTCCAATGCCTCCAGCAGGACCTGGCTTGCAGCTGCGGTCGGTCACCTGTGATGTCTCGGGGAGCAGGAAGCTCTCGGGGTGCAGAGCAGCGAGCTCAGGCAAGTGCTGGTGTCTGAGCTAGACAGCACCAGGGTTTGCTCTGTGTTATTCTGGATCTACAAGGGAAAAAAAAAGGGATTGCTCTTTCCCAGTTCCTGCATTTCCTGAGAGCAGCCTAGCTCCTAGCTTATCTTCAGACAGCCTCAGGGGTATTCCCTTGGAGTTTGGGAGTTTAATCAGGCATTGCTGGGGCATGTGAACTCTGCGGCGAGTCGCCGTTCCCAGGGAGGGGAGCGCCTCTCGCAGATATTTGGGTTGGCGTGCCTGGGCTGGGGGCTGGGCTGGCTGGGAACGCGCTGCTGCTTTTCCTGGGGATGCGACTGGGAATGGCTGGGGGTGACGACCTGCCTGCCTGGGAGGATTGCGGGCAGGATGCTGTGGGCAGGGTGGGTTCCCCTGGACATCCCCGCGGCGGGGCTGCCTGGGCTTTGCTGTGCTCCTTTGGACCTTTCATCCCCTCCGGCCCTGCCTCTGCCACCTGCCTCTTTCCCTTCCAAACCCATGGATTTTCCTCGTAGCATCCCAGGCGAGAGCTTCTGGTCTCCACCAGCCATCCTGATTATGGCCTGAAGCCCTTCTTCTGGCCCCTCTGGCCATAACTCGACCCTGCTGCTCATTTTATTTTGGGTGATTTTGAGTTGGGCAGAGAATCAGGATTCCAGTGGAAATGCCCGACGCCGGGCTCTGCTTCACCGGTGGAATCGAGGGCTTTGTTGCTGGCTCTTTTGCAGGCAGTATTTCTTTTTTTGGGGGCTGGATATATTTCTGGCAAGTAAAATGACGGATGCTCTGTTTCGTTTCCAGTGGCAGCGTTTCAGATTCCTTGCTCCAGGGCAGGAGCCGAGCGAACTCCGATTCCAGAGCAGCTCTGGTACCTTGGCAGCTTAAAGGCCACGGGGTTTGCTTGAATGACAAGCGGTGCTGAGCGTGGGGAAAGCTCGGGAGAGGCAGTTTTGTGCTCATGCCTTCCATCTCTTGTAGGAGCGAGATCCCACGGAGCGGGGGGGCATCTTTGTACTGTCTTCCTGCTCTGCAGGCAAACTGGGAGGTGGCGGAAAGACGTGGAGAAGGATGTGAGCCCCGTCTTGGGGGGATACTCCCTGCATGGCTGCTGGGGAGATGGGGAGAAGCAAAGTCTTGAGGCATTTCTGTGTCTTCTCCCTAGGAACATCCTCTTGGGTGCTCTTACCCCAGCTCTGCCCGTGCCTCCCCTCGTACCTGGCTCGGAAGGATGGAATCATAGAATCATGGAATGGTTTGGGTGGGAAGGGACATTAAAGATCAGCCAGTCCAACCCCCTGCCACGGGCAGGGACACCTTCCACTATCCCAGGTTTCTCCAAGCCCCGTCCAACCTGGCTTCGGACACTTCCAGGGATGGGACAGCCACAGCTTCTCTTTGGGGACTTGTTCCAGTGCCTCTGTAGTGATCCAGGTGCGGATCCCAGGGGCTGGCTGAGCTGCACCCTGCAGTGTTGGTGAGCCCAAGCCACCAGGGAGGACAGGACCTGCCAGCAGGGCTGGCCTGCTGTAGGGATGCTGCAGTGCTGGGGGTGAGGTGTGAGGGATGGGAGTTCGCAGCCCGGGGGGTCAGGGCAGGTTGGGGATCTGTCTTTCTGAAGCTCCCCAGCTTTTTTTGGCTCATCTGCATGGACCTGAGACACGTGTGGGTCTGTGGGCAGGACTTGCACATCCCTCACAGAGCTCCCCTGCACTTGGTTTTGGTGACAGAGAGAACCCTGACTGCTGTCTGCCCCCCAAAACCTGTACCCCAAAACTTCTCAAGCCTCTCTGGCCCTGGCCCACTGGGCTTACTGGAAGCAACTCCCCTGGGCACCAGTGGGGATGGGATGGTGCCAGCCCCATCACTGTGGTGAGTTTTGGCTGTGCTCAGCAAGGCTGTGGGGCTGGGAAGAGACCAACTCGGACTCCCTGAGGGCTGTGGGGTGCCTCACGGCCCCCTCCCAAAGCTGAGCTGGTCTTCCCCCCGCCAAGCCCTGGCCAAGTGGCCTTCCTCCCCTTTCTCTTCTTCATCCTACTTCCCTCCTGCCAGCGAGGCCAAGCAAAACGCGGTGCTGACCAAAAATAACAACCGCCGGCAGATCCAGACAATGGATAAACCCCCGGTGAGGGCGAGGGCGACCCGAATCCTCCCAGAGGAAGACGGGATTATTCGCCGTCCTCTTAGACATCTGTCAATAGCTGCCGTCTGCGGACCCGCTTTCCGACAAGGCCGGCGGCTTTCCGACAGGGCCGTCGCCTTCCTGCTGGGAAAGTGGTTCTTCCAAAGCGGTTGCCTTCAGGAGCAGGGATCGTGGGCACTTGGGATCTCATCACCGAGCACCATAAGGTCCCCACCACCCATTAATGGCCAAACTCAAATGCACTGAGCTGGCCCCGGCGCTCTCAAGTGGTGGCAGTGACACAGGTGCTGGCATGGGTGCACCGGCCCGTCCCAGTGCCAGCTTTCCTGGGACCTGGAGCAGCCTCTTGGTTTGTGCTCTGCCACCATGGAGTTGCCTGGTGGGATGTGGAGGGATGAGGATTTGAGAGAGCTGGGAGCACAAGGGAACCTCTCCAGTCTGGAGCTATTCTTGGAGATGACGCTGATGGATTTGGGCACTGCTGGACGTGGCACTTGGTGGTGGCACTGATGGATTTGGGCACTGCTGGACGTGGCACTAATGAATTTAGGCACAATTGGAGGTGACACTTGGAGGTGGCACGAATAGATTTGGGCACCAGTGGAGGTGGCACTTGGAGGTGGCACATATAGACTGGAACACCACTGAAGGTGGCACTGATGGCTTTGGGGCTCTTTGCCGTCCAGTATTCCCGTGAGACTGTGCCTACGACTTTTTCCCTTATTTTTAATTCACTTCCCTTCACTCAGCCCATGCCGATGGGTCTCTCCGTGACCTGGCTGTCGGTCAGACCCCGAGTAATGGACGCTGTAATCGCCCCATCTGTTAATGGAGCGATTCACACGTCTTAGCTGGGCCTGGGCACACCATGTGTGGGTCTCCCCGGGGCAAAGCCATCCTCAGCCCCCCAGCTCTCTGGGGGTCCTTCTGGGATGCCCGTTGTTGTTGGCATCTACCACCGAGCAGTGCCTGCCCCTGCCCACCTGTCCCCGATGCCCTGGGGTCATTCTGCTCGGTCCCCTGAACCTCACAGCCCTGAATCACCTTGGGGACCTCACTTGGTGGACAGAACACGGGGAACTAGGTGGACCAAAGAGCCGGAGCTCCTCCAGGAAGGTCTGGGGGGGATTTGCAGAGGACAGGAGGGGTTCTGCTGGGCTGGGATTGATGGCGCATCTCCGGGGTGATGCCAAGCCGGGGGGAGTGGGCGAGCGGCAGAGCCGTGCCACGGCGCGTGAATGTCAGATGCTGCTTGGCTGCGAGCTGGGCTCGTGCGAGAGCAGATCTGTTCAATCCCATTTGGAGAGGGGGGAGAGGCGGGGGGGGCTCTTCCCCAGGCTCAATCTGGTAGGTTTTAGTTACAGTCGTTTTAGGATTTGGGCAGCGAATTGGTGCAGCTTTGGCACAGGGGGGGATGGATGAGCACCCAGGCTGCCAAGCCTCCCTCATCCCCCGGAATTGGGGAAGGGGGGCACCACGCAGGTGGGTGCAGCCCCCGGGCTGAGCAGCGTGGCCATCACCCGGCTCTCTGGGCAGCAGCTGGGCGAGCGGAGGAGGGGAGGAGGTGCCTGGCGTTGTCCGCAGGGCACCCGCAGCCCTGCAATGCTCGGGTGGACGCTTCAAATCGCGTTATCTCCATAGCCGCCCGGCTCTGGCCGCTCCGAGTGGCAGCGGAGATAAGTGGATTTCCAGGGAGCGCCTGGTCGTCTGACATTTAAGACTCCTTAATCCGTAACCACCACCCCGCGGAGGCAGGACGCAGCCACATTTCCCAGCTGGGGCAGCCCCGGGCGCAGGTCGGTCCCTGCGGAGTTGGCTCCAGCTGTGTCAGGGCCACAGGATGAGGTTTGAGGATGTGCACGGAGGCAGTGGTATCCCTGGGCACTTCCTTGTCCTCTCCACGATGATAACCTCCTTGGAAGTCCAGGGCACATTGGTGGCAGGCTCTGGGGTGTTGCCTGAGTCAGGCATCGGGGTGTGGCTGTGCCGGCAGGTTGGGAAGCCTGCAGCAGCCATGGGGCTACATGGAAAAACCCACCACCAGTGGGGGGAAAATATGCCCTTGCTGGATCCCTGGCGTAGGGAGCCCACCTGGGAAGGTGGCGTCACCTCCTGCCTGCTCAGCAGGATGTGGCATGGCCTCACCACGCTGTCCCTGAGGATGTGCCTGGCAGGACACATCCTGGCCCGCCCTCTGTGTGTGTCCAGAGTTGCTCCTGGGGGGCATCACCGGGGCCGAGTGGCTGCCTGCAAAGAGGAGACGGGTGAAAGCCACTCTGTGCACCATGATGATTCGCCATCTGCTTTCAGGGCAAACTCCAGATGCTGGATTTAATCTTCCATAGCCTTTTTAATTCAGGAGTTGGCTTCTTAACGTCCCTCAGTGCCACCTCGGCAGCAGAGACAAGCGGAGTGGCTGCCACGACTGGCCCGAAGGATGTTCTGGAGCACGAGAGATGAACTATGTCCGTGTGAGTTGCCCATCTGGTGACCTGTCATACCTCGACCCATCATACCTCTGGCTCTTTAGCCTGCCCAGGGTGAGCCTGAGCATTCACAGCACTGCCCAAACCTGCCCCCAGGCCTGGGTGTCCTCTCTTGATGTCTGGAGAAAAGGTGGTGGGTGATGGTAACTTCCATGGTACATCCAGGAGTGGATCTTCTGGCTGGACCAGTTTTTGGGAGGATGAATGCAGAGAGCAGAGCTTGGGGGCTGTTGGGTTGACAGAGGTGATGGCTTGCAAATAACAGGCTTGTCTTTGCCTCAGGCACCCGGTTATCAGGCACCATGGATGGGTGTCCTGTAGGGATAATCAGCCTTGGGAGATCACGGATTGATTTCTCTCTTGGTTCACCTGCTGCTGGACATCTGGCTGGTGTGGCTGTGCTGAGACATCACCGCCTGTTTCAGCTGACCTGTATCACCTGGTGGAGGGAACAGCAGGTCCGACCGTGCTGCGGAAATGGGCACGGGGTAGCTGAGTCAGCTGTTGCCGTGCTGGGGTCGGAGCTGCTGTGAACCTCGCTCTGGTGGGGCTTGTTCTCCTGAGCCTTTGACCTGGGTTGCTGCTGGACCCTCTGGCTTGTGACAGTGCTACAGGGCCGTGGTCCTGTTCTACCCACCGGGCATCTTGTCCCAGGATGTGTTTCAGACACCAGGATGCCTCCAGGGTGTCTTGTCTCCCCACGCATCGCTCCCACCACCCGTGGTCCTGTGCTCCTGGCCATCTCAAGGTCCTGTCCGCTGTTGGCCAGGGCAGCTGAGGAGCACAGGGACCATCTCCAGCCCCTCTTCGGAGCTGCAAGGGGAAGGTGCCTCCTGTTGCAGCCTCCCTTGACCTACATCTTTCCTGCGACGCCTTTGAGAGGGGCACGTGCTGGTGGTGGGCACCCTACTTTGGTCTGTCCGTGGCATGGCTGAGTCCGTCCATCCGTCTGTCTGACCATCCATCACCAGGGAGCGATGGTGGTGGGGAGGGGGCCATGCTGGGCGGGCGGCCACGCGGCGAGGGGGAGGAAGTGGGGACAAAAACGCGGCGGAGGGGACAATTGCAGCCTTTCTCCAGGCTGAAAAGACGCCGGGGTCCCTTCCGGCCTCGTCCTCCGTCTGCTGCGGGCGGACAAAGCCACCGCCCCCAGTGCCCACCCAGCGCCCAGGGATTAGAAAAAAAGGCGAATTTTGATTTTCTCCTTTTGTTTCCGGAGCCCGAGAGCAGCTCGGCTTCAGCTTTGCTGCTTTCTTCTCCCTTCACGCCGTGTCTGTGCACGGCTGACCAACCGGCGGCTTTTCTGGGAGGAGGGTGATTTATTTAAAATTAAAGGAAAGCAGAAGTTCTTTCTTGAAGACGAGACTTTTTAGGTCGGCGGGAGCTGATGGCTTTCCAGCCATGCAGCGAAAACACAGGGGAGCCAGCTGGAATTTGCAGCTTGTCATTTTTTTAGGAGAAGCGAAGCTCCTCTCCTGCTCCCCTCTGACAGTGAATGGTGCCTGCTACTGGGGGGACTCTCAGTCCATCAGCTGGCAGGGTTTCTCTGGACCACCAGAGATGATCCTTTTGCAACCTTTATTTATTTTGGCGTTGTCAGGACTATTGCAGAGCGGTCCCCTGTGTGCTGGGGTGCGGGGAGCCCTGGGGCAGAGTGAAGGGGGTGAGGGGTGGTGTGGTGCTGAGAGCTGGGGGAAGGCCCGGGCAGAGGAGTATCCCATTTTTCCCCCCCAGGACCACGGGAGAGCACAGCTGCCTTGCCCCATCTGAGCATTCCAGGCTGGTGGGAGGCAGGTCTTCGGGGTGACCCACGGAAATCATAGAATCACAGGATGGTTTGGGTTTGAAGGGTCCTTAAAGATCATCTCATTCCACCCCCAGCCATGGGCAAGGACATGTTCCACTAACCAGGTTATTCCGAAGCCTGAAGTCACTAGGTAACCCTCCAACCTGGCCTTGAATATTTCCAGGGATGGGGCAGCCACAGCTTCTCTGAGCAACATGTTCCACGGGTGCCGCCCCTCACCCTGGGACCCCCTGGCTTTCGGACCCTGGACCTGGCAGGGGGTTGGTTGCAGGGGAGGAGCAGTGTCCTGCAAAGGGCTGGGAACCCCTGGGTGTGGGTTGGGGCCTTCCGACCTTGCTGGTGTCCCCTTGAACCCTGGCGTCCCTCCAGGCTGTTAAGCTGCCCCGTGCAAAGACCCGGGCGAGGGAGCCCATCACGTGCCCCTTAATGCCGCGGCCGGGACTAAGCACCTTCTGACAGGGACCCAGATGACGCTGCCCGGCGCCTTCCCCAAGGGATGGGGGCCGGAAAAGGGGCAGAAACGGGAGGGGGGGGGGCCCTCGCCGTCTTTACTCGGGTCAATCATAAAGAAGGGATTAAGATCATTAATTCCTCCCCCCGCTGCAATTAACGACGGGGCCGGGCAGCGGCTGGCGAGGAGCAGCGATATCTGCTGTGCTGGGTGGTCCCACGGTGTCAGGGCGGGGGACCCCCCCTTTAATGCGAACTAGCCAGGCACCCCCCAGCACCCCGGTCTGGGGTCCCTGGCGAGGACAGCGTGGGGACAGACCCGTCCCAGCTGGCACGGCCGCGGTGTCCGGCGCCTGCTGGCGCGGTGGCCCCGGGGGCTGGAGGGCAGCGCCGGGTGGTTGCAGATGGTGGGAGCTGGCGGAGGCAAAGCGGCGGCCGGGACAAAGGCGGGATTGTGCGGTGGCGCCGCTGGCACAGCTCGGCACGGCTCCGCACGGCTCGGCGCCGCACCCCGTGCCAACAGCGGGCACTGCCTTGCGCCGCTGGGGCTGAGTGCGGCCACGGCGCCGTGCCCGGTGTCTCGATGGGTGCGGGGAGCTGCATCGGGTGGGCTGGGGTGGCCCTGTCCCGCAGCCGCGGGTGCTCGGGGGGCTGTGCCAGGCTGTGCAGCCATCGCCCCGCTGGGAGGGGGCTGTGAGCGGGGGCTCAGAGCTGCTGGCACCCGATCCGCGTGGCATGGCGGGACCAGCCGGGGAGGCTGGCCGGTAAGTCTGGCTGCAGAAGAAGATGGGAACTGGTGGAAATGGTGACCACGGCGTGGCTTCAGCTGGTGTCCTCCCCACTTTGGCACAGGGACCCCGCTGTGGGGGCGGTGGGGAGACCCACGCGGGCAGGACCCAGCTCTTTGCCAGGGCGATGCAGAGCATCTCCAGCAGTCGCGGCTGGAGACCACCCGTACGTCCCCGGCAGCCCCGCGGCGCGGAGGCTCCGATGGCAGAGGGCGAGCGGGCAGGGTGGCAAATGCCGGGCCGGCGTGGCTGGGCGCTTGGCTCCCTGCACGGCGCGGGGCGGGCGGAAGAGGCGCAGGGCCGCAGGAAAGGCGGCCGCGGGCAGGCGTGAGATAACACCACCGGGCGCTTTATCTCACATCCTCCCGTCCGGTGCTTTTCCTGCCGCGCTCCCCGCTCCGGCCCCAGCGCCCGTTGCCGTCGGCACTAAGGTGGGACCCGTCCTAAGGTCTCCGGGGACAGGTCCCCCACCTCCCTGGCAGAGGGGAAGGGTGATTCAGCTGCATGGCAGCAGCTCGCCCATCCTCCCAGCACCCCGTCGCCGCGTTGGGGTGCACCCCACCTCACCGCTGCCCAGCTTCCCCCCGCCTGGCGTGGAGCGGGATGCTGGGGAAGGGCAGCCCGTCCTGCCGCCGCAGCCCTCCCTCCCCACGTGGCCTGGCGAGCTCCCGGCTGGAGCCCAAGCCCTGCATCGATCCGCGCTGCATCTTAAATCCCGCAGCAGCTGAAGCAAGCGGTTTTCAGCGCCAGGGCGGGGGGGTTTCTCCGTGGGCGAGCCGGCTCTGGCACCGGAGTGAGACACCGGGGCTGCTTCCGCAGCCGGTACCACGGTAGTTGGCACAAGGACCTTGCCCCCATCAGCGCTTTAACGGCGATGCCCAAGCTCTATCCGTGGGAAAGGCTCCTCCCGGGCTATTGTGGGGTTCCTGGGGTTGCGCTGCAGAAGGGGATCCGAAGGGTGATGGATGGGCGGGAGTGGGGTGTGGGGGTGCAGGGATGCCCCTTGCTCTGCTGCATCACCCCTGCGCAGGAGTGAGGCCCTCAGCAGAGCTCTCCACACATGGCCGTGTCCCTGTCCGGGCTCTGGAGAGGAGGGTGCCGGGATAGCCAGCATGGAGGGATGGGGTGGGCGAGGGGCCTCCTCCCAGTGCCACCCTCCCCCAGCTGCCGCCGGGGTGGGGACGTGGGTTCCTGCTCCACTAAGCCCTGCAGCTTTTCTCCTCTAAAGCCTGATTACTTGGCGGTGCCTGTGTGCGTGCGTGCTCGGGAGGGAGGAGGAGGAGGAATTTCACAACAACAAGTGTTTGCAGCCACACTGGGCCCAGCTGCCCCGGAGTCGCCCCAGGGACAGCAGCATAGCATCCGCTCCAGGAAGGCTCTTGCTGTCACTGCTGAGCCCATGGCTCCGCTGGAGCAGCCGGGCATGTGTTCTGGGCACGCTGGTGCATGGCAGGAGGTCAGCACTGGGGCTTGGAGGTGGATGCTGTGGCTCCCTGTGGGGTTGAAGGTGGGCACTGCAGCTCCTGATGAGGCTTGGAAGTGGATGCTGCAGCTCCCTGTTTGGTTTGGAGATGGACACTGCAGCCCGTGGTGGGGTTAGGAGGTGGATACCATGGCTGCCCATGGGATTTGGAAGTGGATGTTGCAGCTCTTACAGGGATTTGGAGGTGAACACCATGGCTGCCCGTGGGATTTGGAAGTGGATGCTGGAAGTGGCTCAGAATTGGATGCTGCAGCTCCCTATGGGCTTTGGGGTGAACACTGCAGCTGTTGGTGGGGTTTGGAGGAGGATGCTGTGGATCCCTGTGGAACTTGGACACTGCCGCTCTCCATGTGGCTTCCTTCCCCTGCCCAGTGCTGGCTCAGGGACAATGGTCCAGGAGGAGAAAGAGGAGGAGGAGGAGGAGGAGGAGGAGGAGGAGGAGGGGTGCAGCCTAGCCTGAGCTGGGTGAGCAGCATCCCTGGGACTGTGGGAGTGGGGGTGTTGCCTCCATGACACTTGGCTTGGGGGACAAGGGTGGCTGCAGGGTGGGAACCAGGCACGCCTCGTATGAGCTCCAGCTCCTGGCCTGGGAGCATCCCGCTGGCGCCTGCGGTCCCATCCGGCGTGGGGCCACACGCCGCTGGAGCGGAGCGGGAGATGAGCCCCGTGACTTCCCTGGGGCTGCTGTCCCTGGGGGAGGAGAGCCGGGCACAGAGAGTCTTTAAGCATCGGAGTGCCATTGCTACCAGGCCAGGACTTCCCCTGTGACCCCCCACTTCAGTCTGGATGGCGACCCTTTTAGAAAGCAGCGGAACGGATCTCCACCGAGGTCCGTTCCCTGGAGTTCCTTTGTTTGCGGCGCTGAGATTTTCATGGCAGGGGGAGGAAGAGCCGCTTTGAAAAGCCCGTTGGCTCTCGCCAGCGCTAACTCTCTTTTCTTTTCTCCTTCCAGAGCCGCGTGGTGTGTCCCAGAGCCGCAGAGTATGTCTGTGCACTGAGAGCACCCTGAGTCCTCCGCAGCCGGCGCGGGAGGAGACGCCCCGTTGATGCGCGGTCCCGTCTGAGCGTCCCCGGTGGCTGGCGGGCCGGTGCTACCAGAAGGGCTTTGGGGGTCTTTCGCTTTGGCATTGGGGGTGGGTTTTTGGGGTTGTTTTTTTGTGGTTTTTTTTTTTTTGGTTTTTAGTCTTTTTTTTTTTTTTTTTTTTTTTTTTAAATTTTGGGGTTGGTTTTGTTGTTGTGCTCCGGGCACCATGTCAAATTCGGGCTCCCATCAAGACACTGGGAACAAGCCAGAGACGGAAAAAAATAACCAAGATGACTCTCAACCCCCTGTCAACTCCGAGAGGAGGAACAAAAGTGGAATAATAAGTGAACCTTTGAACAAAAGTCTTAAGAAGTCCCGTCCACTCTCCCACTATTCCACCTTTGGTAGCAGCAGCTCGGTAAGCGAACATTCAGAGAAAGGCAACCCCTTAGCTAATGGCAACGATGCGACTGTGGATAAAAGTCATTCTACCTCAAAGCACAAAAACATCTCTAGTATGCTGAGCAAATTAGACCGGATGTCGGAGCTCTCCTCAGAAGGACAGACCGCCCTCCAACAGTTTGCTCAGTCGACAGAAATGCTCAAAAGAGTGGTACAGGAGCATCTTCCTCTAACAAGCGAGCACGGGACTGGTATCTCTGACATGGAGGCAGTCTCAGCTGCAGAGACAATGAACGGCCCCTCTGATTTTCCTTACCTGGGGGCTTTTCCCATCAACCCAGGCCTTTTCATTATGACCCCTGCCGGCGTGTTTCTGGCAGAGAGCGCGCTCCATATGGCTGGCTTGGCAGAGTATCCCATGCAGAATGAGTTGGCATCTGCCATCAATTCGGGGAAAAAGAAACGGAAAAGATGCGGCATGTGCCCGCCCTGCCGAAGACGGATAAACTGCGAGCAGTGCAGCAGTTGTAGGAATCGCAAAACTGGCCACCAGATTTGCAAATTCCGAAAATGTGAAGAACTCAAAAAGAAGCCTTCTGCAGCACTGGAGGTAACCGGCCCCTCTCAGGCACCCTAACCCCTCCTCGGGCTGCGCTCCTGGGTTTGGATCTTGCCCTAGATAATAAAACACCTGGTACTTCTTACTTTTTTTTTATTTTTCCCTTTTCCATTAACAGCTCTCACCCTGAGATGTGTGCTCTGCCCAGTGCCCCCAGTCCCCACCCCTCGCTATGTATGGGGGTTGATTGGTGTGGGGAGGAGGGCTGGGGTCTCTCCCTGGGGTCTCTGGGCACGCTGGACTTCGCTCTCACCTTTGCAAGCACAGGCAGCAGCGGGGCTCTGCTGGGGTTTTGGTGATGGCATCTCCTGTCCTCAGCGGGTGACAGCTCCCTGAGCTGGGGACCAGCATCTCACCCCAGAGGAGGGGGATGACTTTTTGGGGCAGAGCTCGGGGTAATTGGTCATGATGAAACCTGTGGCCACAGTGCAGCCAAAGCCCAGCCCCTCAGCTCACTCAGCGGTCCCTGGATTTGGGAGCAAACTGCTGCAGTGTGTGCTGGGCAGCATCCCCAGTGGAGTGGCTGTGCCGGGTCTCCCTGGGCCAGTATCCATGTGAGGGGGTCAGGATGAGTCCATAAAGCAGCAGCCGGATTTCCCGTGGCAGCAGTGCTGCAGTCCCCACTGGAAGTGCTTCTGTTTCATCACTCAACAGAGCCAGGAGCATCCCTTCTCCTGCTGGGGATGCCCAGGTGCCCTGGTGTGAGCCTCTGGATGGTGCTCGGGCTGTCACTGCTCACCATGGCCCACTTGTGGATGTCCTTGGCTTTGGAGGAGAGCCATTGGGTTGGGGTGCCGCCTTGCCAAATCCACTGGGGAGGTGTGACATTCACGTGGGGACTACAGGGAAAGTCTGGTGACTCGGGTTGTGTGGGCCTGAAACTCATCAGGGGCCGTGGGCAGCTGCTGGTGGCGTGGCGTGGGTGGCGGCTGGGTGCCAGCAGGGCAGGGGTGTCCCATGGACACGCTGCTCTGGCAGAGCCTCCCTCCCCCTGCACGCCCAGGTGCTGTGCTGAAGCCCGGTTTGATTTTCCGCGAGCTGATCCGTCCGTCAGCCATGCCGGTGTGCTTCCTCCTTCTGGTGGGCACATCCCCATGGAGAGACAGCAGAGGCTAAAAAGTCACCTGGACACCAGCTGGATCGGGCATCCTGGCACGAGGGCTTTGCCCATCCTCTGGTGGTCCCAGTGCAACCAAAGCCCACCGCTCCCTTAGCCATGTTCTACGTTTTTCAATTAGCATCAGCTCTGAATGAATACTGAAGGGGAAAAAAAAAAATCTATTTGGGCGGTGGGGATGAGGAGAGGGGGACTGTGTCTTTCAAAAACCGCTGTATTGCTAAATTATATTCTTGTTCTAATTTGCTGAGTCAGTGATCTGGAAAAAGGGAGAAAGGGAAAAAAAAAAGTTCATTTCTTCCAAAGAGTCCTAAAGCGGGTCAATAGACTCGGAGCTCGCAGCAGCCGCAGGAGTCGCTCCCTTCTCCCAGTGCTGGGTCTGGGGGTGATAAATAGCACCAGGAGCCCATGGAACGGTCACCCCTGTGGTGGGTTTCTCCATCTCATGACTGGCTGGGAAACTGGGGCCACTGAAATAGGGTTCTGCGTCTGGTAGAGTTGGGCCCCACCAGAGATGTGTCCCCATCCCGCCTGGGCATGACCATAGGTGTGTTGAGGCCCAAGAGAGATGCCACCGTGCTGGTGGGATGGACGTCTGGGCAGGTGTGGGTCACTCCAGGGCATCATCATCCCCTTTTTGTGACAGACCCTCCCCTCTCTCAGACCATCCACTTGTGCCGTGTGTTGACCTTGGTAGGGTCGTACAAGACTGTGGCTGGGACAGGGACACTGTGACCCCGGCTGATGTCCCAGGTCACCTGGGTCAAAGCTGGGTTGCTAAACCTAACCCTGTGTCACCCAGCCTTGCTCATACATTGGGCCATCTGTAGGGCAACCACCAGCGCCTGTGCTGTGCTGGAGGCCTGTCTGCAGAGGGCCAGGATGCAGAGTTCCATGGATGGCTGGTCCTGGTGGGGTGCCATCACACCGCTGTACTCGATACTGGGCCAGAAGGGGCCATTCAGTGGCCCTTCATATGGGGCTGAAACATTCACAAGGCTTCGTGAGGCATCGTCCCTGTCTGTGGGGAGCAGTGCCATTGTCTGGGAGAAGGACAGTGACTCTGTCCTGCCACCTCTGTGCATCCAGAGGAACGTCCTCGGAGAGCTCAGACAGGGGCCATGATTAAACATTGATCTAAAATCAAGCAGTAAAAAAAAATAGAATTAAACCTTTATGGCGGCGTAAAAAAACGGGCTAAATCCCTCAGCCGCCGTTAAGCTTTATCTGCACATCTACAGAGCCCGAAGAACCGGTCACTGCTGGTGTCCCGCTGTGGTGGGGCTGCCTGGGGCTCTAAGACCGGTGAGGCTGGGTGTTGGGAGCAGGCAGCAGCACGTCCCTGCACTGACCAGGCTCCTCTGGGCTCTGCCAGCCCCAGCAACCCCGGCTGATGCTGTGGGGGCTGCTGGCCAGCTCTGCACAGGTCACCCTGGGCTTGTCTGCAGAGCTGCAGGTCACATGAAGGCCATGAATAGTTGGGATTTGACTCATCAGAGCTGTTCTCCATCCAGAGAAGCTGTGCTGAAGAGCCTTGGTGCCCCAGCTAGGGCTGGTGAGGGTCACTGTCACCCTCATGTCAGCCTCACAGGGAGACTTTCGCCATGGAGGACAAGGCGTGAGTGTTTTAACCTGAAAGAGGATAGGTTTAGGTTGGACATAAGGTAGAAATGTTTATGATGAGGGTGGTGAGGCCCTGGCACAGGTTGCCCAGAGAAGCTGTGGCTGCCCCAACCCTTGGGAGTGTCCAAGGCCAGGTTGGACGGGGCTTGGAGCAACCTGGGATGGTGGAAGGTGTCCCTGCCCATGGCAAGGGGGTAGAATGAGATGATCTTTAAGGTCTTTAAACCATTCTGTGAGTCTGTGATTGTGGGATGAGGGGGATCTCTCCCGGGCATCCACATTACAGCTGGCTGTCCATCTTCCTTGAATAATAAAGGAGCAGAGGCATTTATCAGACATCTCCTTCCAGACCCATGGGGAGCCCCCCCTCCCCTCATTCTTCTCCCCTGGGAAGATGGATCTGGGTAGGTGGCCTTTGCTGGAGAGTCCGCCTTGCTCTGCCCTGCCTGTTCTGCATTCAGTGCCTTCGGTGGGATCCAGTGTGGTCAGTGTGGTGTGCCCCAGGCCTGTGCATGGCTGGGCACAGGCACTTGTGCCTTCCCAGATGCCTGATTACGTGTCACAGACACCTTGGGGAAGGGGTGATGCCTGCAGCCTGTGACCGCCCCAGCTCAATTTGCTCCCCGACATGGGCTGGGAGCAGGAGCAGGTGAGATCTGTCAGCAGCCTGCTGGGCACCACCAGCTCCTGCTCATTCTGGCCCTTCGCCCCCCTCCCCTTGCCCAAGCCCCATGTTTGGGTTGTGCCTGTGGAAGGGAACACCCTCCTGTGGGGATGGGGGTGATGCTGCCCTCGTTTTTCATTGAGGCTTGGTAGGTGTCTTGATCCAAGAGAAGGACCCAGTGAGTTCTGGCTGACTCCTGCGTGGAGTGAGGGACCGGAACGTGTCCGGTTTGACTCTTAGGATGCTGCATGAGGTGTCCCAGGCCTGCACACGGGCTCAGTATTGTGCCCCCCTTGCCCCATGGCAGCCAGTCTGCCAGCTCATGCCCATCCTGTGCCCTCTGTGGCCTCTTTCCCATTGGTGTCGCTTGCTTGTTTGGAGATGTGGGACCTGAAGGGTCCTCTGAGGTGATTGTGTGGTGATCCTGTGGTGATTGTGTGTCTGGCTGGCACAGCTGGGCCTTGCTTGGGGGCTGCTGGCATTGACAGACGTTGTGGTCCTTGCATACTCCACCCGTGTTCTCACGAACATTGCGCAGGCTTTCCACCTCATCCAGCTGGGAAATGTCCCTGGTTCTCCTTCCAGAGGACTGCAGTGCTGTTGGGGCATGGCCCCACACCATCTTTCCTGGAGGCGGCTTCAAAGAGACCTTGTCTGTTGTTGGGCCCTTTGTTGGCCGTGGGGTTGAGCCTGGTGGGACTCATGCCTCTTCCCTGTGAGGCACTGAGAGGTACCTGGTGGTGCCTGGGGTCGCTCTGTTGGGGTCAAGGTTCTTCCTTGAGGCTGGGGGTGATGTTCCCCATGTCCTGAGCAGCTCCTGCTCTGGTGTCCTCAAGCCCGTCCAGCTCACTCCCTGCCCCAGTTTCCCATCCAAATGCGCTCCTAAACCCATCTGGTGGCCGGGCTCCTGTCCTCTGGGTGTGTCCGTCTGTCCGTTCATGGCAGGGATTGTGGGGACTGGCAGTGAGGGGGCTGTGCCGGGCTGTGCCAGGCCATGCCAACTGCCCACGGCCCAGCCATTGTGCTCACCGCTGGCCAGAGGGGAAGCTGGGGGCTGTGCCACTGTGCCAGCTGCAGCACGGGGACACGGGGACATGGGGACACGGGGATGTGGGAACAATGGCCGAGCTGCCGTGCTGGTGCCCGGCCAGGGAGGGGGGCTGGCAGCAGGGGGACCCCAGTCTCCCTCCTGCTGGCGTCCTGGGTTGGAAGTCTTGGGATGTACAGCTGCATCCAAGGGTGCTGAGCCTGGGCTGGATCCGTCCCCAGGCTGGGGACTGGGGTGCCGGGGTGGGGGTGAGGGGTGGGTGCCCAGCCNCTGTGCCGGACCCGACCTAATGCCTTGTCCCTTCTTCTTCTGTCCCCCTCCCTGTCTCTCTTCCTTTCCAGAAGGTGATGCTTCCTACAGGAGCCGCGTTCAGATGGTTCCAGTAGGAACGGGAATCCCAAAGCTCTGTCATCCAAGTGCAATGTCACTGCTTGCTTGTGTTGTCTCAGGCAAGGGATTTTTGGCTGAAATGAATGGATGCACCTGTGTCTCTTTAGAACCAAAAATATTTTCTCGCAAATCTCATTCCTGTTTTTATAATTTTTTTCTTCTTTTTTTTTTTCTTTTTTTTTTTTGCGTTCGTTTTAACATCTTCGAGTCCTAGTCAGACATTTAACTGCTTTTCAAATAAAAAACAAAAAAATAATTAAAAGAAAAAAACAATGGATCTGTAAAGTACCAAGACTTAATAGACAGAGTATGGACAATCAGTTTCTTTCTGTGTTTTGGTGTTGATGTTGTTTATGTGTGAAAGATGCAGTACTTGTGTAGGGAATGTAAATTTACAGTAACCTTTTAAAATCTAGTTACTAATAAGCACTACTGTAATTTAGCACAGTTGTTTAATTGCACCCTCATTTATACTTTTTATTTGATTCTTTCCCATCATACAATAGAGTGGATAGTTTCTAGAATGCCTCAACTTCATGTTTATAAATGAGAATATGTTTAAAGCGATGTAGTATCCCTTGTCCTCGCCATTCACCTCTGGAAGTTTAACCCACAAGAGGGTCGGTATAAAAGGTGGAAGAAAACAATTGCTACACAACTGGCGGAATTCAAAAAAAAGGAAAAAAAAGAGTAAAAAAAAGGCAAAAAAAAAGTGGTTGTTAGTTTATTAATATAGAACAAGAAACGCTGCGTACAGAAAATCCTCCTAATTGCAACGGTTTACTCCTAGAAGTAATTTTTGTAAACTTACAGAAGTTAAAATCAAAATAAAACAAATATTGCAGGACCTGTGCTGAAGCAGTTACGCAAAGTGATATTTCTCTTCTGTTCACCCCCCGTCTCTCCAGCTCTCTCTCCATCATTAAATTGAAATGCTGTTTGTAATGTTTTAGCGATCCAGGCTGTTTTTGTGAATAAAATGAATGCATGTTTTGTGTCATGATTTCCAGCTTGGTTATTTCTCTCCCACCCCTCTGTCCAACCCTCCAGGCCCCCCGGCAGCGGTGGTGGCCCACGTGCCGTGGTCCTGCCGCCTGTGGGGGACCTCGCCAGTGACGATGCCGGAGCGTGGTGGGACGGTGTGATAAGCTGAGCTGGAGTCGCCCCGGCTGCTAAATCCCCACAGTTAATCCTGGCAGTGACTGGGCTGAGCCAGCTTCGGCTCCTCCCGGGGATATTTCCCAGCTTGACCTGCCTGGAGTTTTAGCCAGCAGTGCCAACACCATTTGTTTTGGTGAAATAATATTAATGTGCCATGGAGAACCACGGTGAGGCTTGTGTTGTTGAGACAAGTCTAAAAGGAGCTCCCAAAGGTGAGTGGGTTCCGGATGGCTTTCCAGCCCGGTACTGGATCATGTTGGATGGGATGTTGGTACTGGATCAGCAGGATGGGATGGAGGGGATGCTGGATGGGCTCAGCCATGGACAAGCCATCAGGTTGCTGCCAGTGCTTGGGGTGCTGTGCTGGGAATCATGCCAGGCGGGTGGGCTGGGAACCTCCTACCAGTCCCCTGGAGGTTCTCCAGGTCACCCCAGCCTGACAAGAGGTAGATCTGGCCGGACCCAGCAGTGCTGGCTCTGCCTTGCCGGGAGGAGGTAGCGAGAGCCTTTGTCCCCGGCTCCAGCCAGCGTTTGGGCCGGCATCTGTTGGCCAGATGTGCACCCGGAGGAGGGGAGCGATGGCAGTGCGTGGGCTCTGTCCCTGCCCGGCAGCGACCTGCTGGGATGGAGCAGAATGTCCTTGGGGAAAGCTGCCCCAAATGCCCTCTCCAGCAGTATTCCCCCTGGCTGCCCCTGCAGCTCCGGGTGGTTTGGAGTCCAGACCCAGGCACCCCCGGTCACACCAGCACCCGAACCCAGGGCTGTGGGTGGGAACGACTGCGGCACATGGGGACAGTGATGGAGCTGGGCCAGCGCGGCGAGGGACGCAGCTCGAGGCCTGCAGGGACAGACAGACCCTGGTCGTGCCCCAGCAGGGCTCTGGTGCGTGGCGTGCCCGGCTCTGCTCCCACCAGGGTGGCACTGGCAAGGGGCTGCTGGGAGCTGGTTCCCAATCCGTGTTGCTCGCACAGCCGAAATCACTTAGCAGGAATGTGGTGGGGGGTGTTATGGGAAAAAGGAGCCTGGCTGGTTTCTTTACGACTGTAGCTGAGGGTTGGGGCTGTGTGGAGGCACAGTCCTGGCACCCGGAGGGAGCCAGCCCCTACCCCATGCTGGGAGAGTGTCCTGGGGAGCAGCACACAGAGCCCCCTCCCCAGCCCCGATCCCCTGGGGAGCTGCAAGGGGGGTGCTGCTTCATCCCACCCACAGCTGGGGCTGGGGACTGCTGGCAATGTCACCCTGGTCTGGCTGTGTCACCCACAACAGGGCTGTGCTTGGGGCTGCTCTTGGCACAGAGCAGTGCTTGGGGAAATGCCATCATGGCACAGCAAACCCCGCTGTGCCACGCTGGCAGGGCACTGGCAGGGACCATGGGCGTTAGCGGGGGAGATGGGCACCGGCAGGGGAGGAGAGTGACAGCAGGCATGTGGAGCTGCCAGGGAGGACACCGACATTAGCAGGGAACAAAGAGAGCAGGGGCTTCCCCATGCAGGAAAACAGATTTGGGAGAGAAGAATCAGCTGTGGGATTCAAACCCTGCCTGTGAGTGGGATGAGGTGGTGGGGAGGCGGGATATGGGGTGCTGGGTGCCCTCCACCCCACTTCCAGCTCACCCCCGTGCTGGGCTGCATCCCTGCCTCCCAGGCGCGCGTGTGTGGGAGGATGGCCCTGTGCTGGCCTGGAGCCTTGCCTAACGAGCAGGACCTCAGGCATCCCCCGAGGGTGAACCCATCCCCTCCTCCACGCTCACCCTCCGTCAGGCACAGCCCCTGTGCTGGGCTGTCCCCGCAGCTGCTGCTGGGGAAGTGGCACCCAGGGCTGCTGTCCCCAGGGTGCCCGCTGGCAGCCAGGTGACACAGGGCGCATGGGATGATGATAACGAGCTCGGCACGGCGCTGAGGGACAACCCTGGGCGCTACCACAAGGGCTGGCCTCGAGTCTGTCTTAATTAACATCCTCATTAAACAGAGTTAGCAGAAGGGCAACCAAACCTGCCTGTGGCCCTAGGGCGTGCTGTCACAGGGGGCACAGCCGTGTCCCCATCCCCGCTTGGCCTTGGTGTCGTGGGAAGGTGCCAGCAAGCGATGCCGGGTGAGGCCGGACCCTGGCGCGGGGCCGGTCCAGCGGCGATGCCAGCGGTGTTTCCCGTGTGGAGCGGCCTGGCTTGGAGAGGATGGGTTCTGGGGCGAGCTGCAGCAGGAGACGGAACCTGCACAGTGGTGCCAGAGACACGTCCTGTCCTGTCCTGCCGCAGCGGCACCCCAGCACGCTGCGGGGTGCCGGGCTCGGCTGCAGGGTGTCACCGCTCCGTGTCCCCCGCGCTGGCTCTCAGCCCGGCGCGGTGGGCTGGTGGCCGCTCCGTGCCGCCGTCCCCCGGGCTGCAATTAGCGGGCTGACCCCGGGCTGACCCGCCCCCCCGGCGTGGGGATGGGGCAGGATGCAGGAAGCGCCGAACAAAATGTGCTTCAGCTGAGCCGGATGGCGGGTTCGCCGCGGCTGCCGCCGGCCAGGCGTGACCTCCCGGCCGGCAGCCTGCTCCCGCTGCCGGGACAGCGAGGGGACGGCGGCTCGGCAGGGGCGGCCGCGAGGACCTTGGTGGTGGGGTGGGAACCTCCGTGAGCACCGAATCCTGGTTGCTGGGAGGGGACCCGCTTCACACCCAACCACTCCAAGGGGAGGTTGGCATGGTGGGATCTGCTCAGGTTTCCTTGGTAGGGACACAGCACAGCCCAGGGGGCTCTGGGGACAAGCCAGCCCCGGTGCCAGGGGTTAGAGCCATCCGGCATCTCCGGCACGGCTGGGCCATCGGTGGGTGCTTCCCGGCGTGTCCTGGGCTGAGCTGACACCAGCTTGGTTGGAGTTTTGGCAGCCCCACAGCAGCCGGATGGGACCGATGCAGGCCTCCCAGGGGTCCCCAGGCGTGGGCCACTGTGGGGGATGCTCACTGTCACACACCTGGCTTGGCTCAGGCTGGAGCCTGGGGCTGCTGGGACAGCTCGGTTGGGACCGTTAATCTAAATAAGGCTCCCAAGTTCTGTTCCCCACAGCTGGCCAGGTGACCTTCCCTGTGTCACACATCGTGGCAGCTTTCCAGGCCGATTTCCAGCCTTGGCTGAAGTTCTTCCAAAAGGCTGTGGAGTTTTCGAATTCGGGCTGAGGATGCCTCGTTTCTTTGCACATTCTCCACGGGGAATGAGCTCTTTGTTGGCTTCTTCCCCACAAACTTCCCATGCCGAGGTGTGGGACAGGGGAGGAGGGTCCCACAAGGTCTGTGAGATGCTGTGTTGTCTCTGCACCAGAGCAAGACTGAAAAGGGCTTTTCTCAGGGAAGAGGAACCACGGGAGATCCTTTATACATGATAAAGGCTTCACATCCACATCACTTCACCTCTGGGAATTCCAGAATTCCTGACCTACCACCACAGGCTGAGATCTCCCCGTGCCTGAACTGGGGCAGGACAATGTTTACCCAGCAGCGTCCTTGGAAAGGACTCCGTAGGTGGAAGCTGACACCCATTCCTGCATCCCGCCAGCCCACCCTGGGATGAGCTGTGTCCCCAGCAAGGCAAAGCTGCGGCTCCAGCTGGCCGAGGGCCCTGGCTGGCCGCCCTGCTGCGGCTCTGCAGGAGGCTGGGGATGTCGCTGCAGCCATCACAGGGTGGCTTCTGCACAGAAACTGCCTGAGGTCCTCCTGCCCTGGGGACCGGAGCACCACCAGACCTGGCATCCTGCCTGCAGCTCCATGGTGCTGCCTCCACGGAGAAGCTGTCTTGGTTTGGGGTCTCTGGTCCCCCGCCCTGCACCCCACGGAGTGGATGAGTGCTTGGGGCGTGCCGGCTGTGCTTGCATGGTGTAGGACACCTCTTCCATGCCCAGCACCTTCAGCCCCAGCAGAGAACCACAACACCCAGCACCCCACGGCTGCGGGCAGCGAGGACCGTTTAGCCCGACGGAGCCCTGGTATTCCTCTTTTTGATCACGATCAATGTCTGATTATTCCTGATGAGCACATCGGTGCTCCCCGAGCCGTGCTGCTCTCCCAGCCAGCCTCTGCTCGCTGCAGAGCCCACGCCAAGCCACGGCAACTCGCGCTTGATCGGGGGCTGGCTGCTGTGCCAAGGCCGGTTCCAGCACTGCGTCAAGATGTTTTAAGGCCAGAGCAGTCAGGATTTGTGAGAAATAGGTCGGCCTGTGACAGCAGAAGGAGGCTACTCAGTGCAAGACGCGGTGTTATCGGGCAGGGGAGGCAGCGGCTGGCGCGGTGTGAGCCTTCAGCCCTTGGGTGACGATGGGCGGATGACAGCGACTGAGCAGGGGCTTAGCAGAGGTGACAGGTACCACCAGCCCGAGCTGGGGGTTTGCAGCCTGCAGCCTGCCTCGCTTTTGGCCAGGCATTGGTGCTGACAGCCCTGGTGAAGCATCGGACTGGGGAGTTGTGTCTCCCCCCACCCAAATGCTGTGAGTGGATGTAGTGCTGGTGGAGGTGTCCAGGTGGTACCACGGGTAGTGGGGACACAGGACCAGGCTGCCCTGTCCTTGTCCCCTCAGCCAGTCCTGCAGCCCCCCTTGCACTTCTGATCCAGGGCTGGAGGATGAGATGCCCATGGGGAAGGAAGGATGCCTCACCCTCTCCTGCCTTGCCTCTGAGCCCCCTGGGCTGACTTCTCCTGCAGCCCCTCTCCCTGAGCCCAAGCAAGCCTGGGGCAGGCCTACCAGGGATGGAGGAGCTGCTGGTCTGTGTCTCGTTGGCAAACCCCTGAGCCAACAGTGATTAGAGCAGGTTATACTAAACCCAGGGAGGGTGCAGGAACAGGGCAAGCAGGGATGAGACTTCCCAAAATCATTAAGATGGTCCATCTGGTCCCACCTGCTTTCTGGCTTTGCCTGTTCTCCTCCTTCTGGTTGAATGGGAACGGTGACCTGGGTGTTCCACGAGGCCACCTCCTGCCATGAGGATTCCCTGCGGACGAGAAGACGACGGCAGGACAGCCTTCCCCTCTCATCCCTGCGCGTGCCAGATCACTGCAACATCTTCCCCTGGCAGAGCCCTGGGTGACCCCGGGTTTCTCCATCTCCTCACCCGCCCTTGCCACTGAGGTGTCACCCTCTTGTCTTGGGGGGCTTGGGAGTGGGCAGGGCAGTGATGCCAGTGCCCGCCTGCCTTCTGTCCTTGCAGGCTGGGACTGCAGCAGAGTCAGCCAAGCCCACCCCTGGGAGCCAAGGGCCGACGCCTCCATCGGTACATCCCATCTGACCTTTCCAGTCATTAATTTCTGCATTTTGCCTCACGTGCTGGCCCTGCGCTTTCTGAAGCTCCATCTGCTGTGGGCAGCGATACCTCCAGCAGTGGCACGGCCATGACCCTCCCCACCTCCAGCAGAGTTCATTTTCCAGCTCTGGGAGTGCTCTAGGCAGGAGACTGATGCCCATGAAGACCTTGCAGGTCCTGCACCTCTCTCTGGCAGAGCTGGACCCCGGCAGTGAGCAGGAGTGCTTGGCACAGCTCAGCACCTCTCAGCTGTGCTCTGTCACCCTCTGGGTGCTCATGTGCTGGTGGCATCACTGCCACTGGCATCCTTCCACCTTGCCATCGTGGACACAGGTCTCCTACTGCCAGGTGACCTGGGCACCCACCCGCAGCAAGACTCTGACTCCCTGAGCAAGAGACGCCCTTCTCCTCGCTCCAGGTTTTTTCTGGTGCTTTTAACCTGAAGCAGGTGGGGTGAAGCCAGCCTGGGGCAGATCCTACTTGTGTGCTCCCCGCTCCCTGCAGTGAGGGATGGGGTGCAGGCCCTGGGCTCGCACTGAGCCCCCTCTCCTACCTCTCTGCCGGGCCGGGAGGGCTCCCACCAGCAGCACGGTTCGCTGCCTTGCCGTGAGTCCTGACATTTCTCCACCTAGACAGCCGCAGGGGGAGGTATAAATTGGCTTTGCTGCAAGTGTGTGTGTGTGTGATGGGGGCTCCCTGCCCCCCCGGCTCCAGCCCATGGACCGCCTGAGCTGGCTGGTGGCCCCGTCACCTCTGCTGGAGCAGGGTTTGGCCGTGGTGCCTTCCAGAAGAAGCAGGAGTGCAGCAGGGGGTGATGCTGCAGGGCAGCCGAGGAGGCAGAGCCACTCCTGGGAGCTTGGGGCCGATCTGGGGCCAGGGCAGGGCAAGACACGAGGGCATGGGGAGTACACAGGGAAAGAGAGAACACTTTCCCTTTAGGCAGAGGAACAAGAGAAAAGGGCAGGAGAAGAGGCAGGAAATGGGGGTGGGAAAGGGACACGGCAGAGATGGGAATCCTTGGATCCTGTTGGGTGAGGGGAACGGTGGAGGTCTCGGTGCTCCCACATCCTACCAGTGCCCCCATGAGCTGGGCCATCAGGGACCCACATTTAAGCCCCAAGAGACAAGACAGGCAGCAGGTCAGAGCTGGGCCTCCAGAGCGAGCAGTGCCAAGGGCTGCGGGATGCCCACAGGCATCCCAGTGACGGGCGCTGGCCTGCTCCCACCCTGGGGACGCTCTGCACCCCGGGCCACCTCCCCAGCACAGTGCGGAGCTGCCGCCTCCGTCCCCACACCTCCATTTTCTTACATCTCCAGACAAAGTGACCGCTTATCCGCTTGGATTTCAAGCTGTGTGCACAGCCCCGCGCTCACCCCTTCGGCTGGACGCGGGCAGGAGGAGGAATGCGACCGGGCAGGTTTGTGCAAACACAGGCACTGCGTGGTCCCCCTCGGTCTTTAGTCTGGTAAGCAAAATCGGCATCTAATCCAGATCAAACAGGACTTTAGCTCCTGTCAAAGGACTGATCCCCTATTCTGCCCAGGCTGTGGTATTTAAAGGGACACGGCCAGGTTAAGTATAGCTGGAAACAAAGGGTTTGTGAAAATCGTCATAATAAAAATAACAGCAACAAAAGCTGGGAAAGATTAGCGGGAAGACAGACTATAATGAAATATAACTGCCAAAGAAAACTGTGGTTAATGGAGACATCTCCCTAGAGCATTTGAAACCTCAGGTAGTGGAGGAGGAAAGAGATAAGTGAAACCACTCAGAAACCAGCAGCAAAACAAACCAAGCTGTTCCTGGATCAGGGCAAGGTCTCTCCTCTCCTCTCCTCTCCTCTCCTCTCCTCTCGGAGCTGGATGCAATAATGGATAATTCGTTTCTTTGACTCCCAGGCTGCGACGGGAGCACTCCCAGGCTGCTCTGGGTGTTGGGGAGCGGTGCCAGGGGCACAGCCCCCCGGAGCACCAGGATGCCTCCACAGACTGGCACAGCCCTCTGCCGCAGCCCCAGATAGGATTTAGCCACCCGACTTCTCCTGACCTTAATAACTGGCGCTGACTTAACTGGGAGTCTGGTGGCTAAATCCCGCATGAGTCTGGAAGTGTAGGAGTCAGTGTCACAAGTAATTTATTCCACGCATCTCTCAGCCTCCTAAACTTGGGGAAGCCAGTTCTTAACACAGATCCCGGTGCTGCCACAGCCCTGGTGGAGCAGATCTGCGGCAGCCTTTCTTTCTCCTCTTCCCTCTTTCCCTCACAGCTGCTGGCTTGCCCAGGCTGGAGAGCAAAGCCCTGCTCAGGCCCTTCTCCCAGCCCAGGAATAGGCACCTTTTAGACCCAGGCAAAGCCTCTGCTGCCCGCAGACCCTTGGAGCATCCTGGCATCCATGGACAAGTCCCAGGCCAACCACCTCCAAAGTGGGGCAAGATGCCCCCAAAAGTGTGCCTGGAATAGGTACAGTCCCTGCAAGCAAGGCCTGGCTCACACGTGGGCGCTGCACATGGATGCTGCACCCTGGGGACCCCAGCCTTGCTCCGTGGATGCCGTCAGTCCAGTGTGGCCCTTCCTCCTCACCCCAAACCTCTGCTCTGCTGTGCTGAGGTTGGAAAACCAGAGGCAGCTCTTCAGCTGGGCTCTGTGGGGCTGGGGCTGGGTGAGTGTAGGGGGTAATGCCCACGGAAAGGGAGGGCCAGGCAGTCCTGCTCCACTGCATGTGGTGTGCAGAAGCCTTTTCTCAGGTTTCTGGCCCTTTTCTGAGCCAGAGTGCTGGAGGCAGGTGGGGCCCCACTGAACACAGCACTGAGGCACGGGTGTCCAGCCCTGGCACCCCCTCACTGCCTGGGGGTGCAGCCCCTGTGTGCAGAGCTGGTGGATTTCTCACATCCACATCCCTGACTCTGCTCTCCATCGTGACCAAACCCAGTGGCCTGGATCTTTCCCAGGCATGACCACATGTGGGTTACTCCCTCTCCTCAGCATCTGCTCAGACACTGCCAGCAACCTGTGCTGTGCCATGGGGGTGCCAAGGACTGCGGGCTGTGGCACAGGCAGGCAGGAGAGCTCCGTGGGCAAGCAAAGGGGTGCGGGCGGGCACCAGCTGGAGAGCTGGGGCTGGAGGGGGCGTTTTTCAGCTGGGCTGGCCTCGTCCCTGCTGCCTGCAGCTCGGGATGGACCTCTGTGGCTGGGGAGTTCAAGCTGGGTTACAGCCACTGCCACAGCCTGAACGTCACATTCATATTCTAGTCACAGGTTTTGGGCATCTTTTCTTTTCTTGGCAGTGTCAGAGCTCCAGGACAGCAAGGAAAAGAGGGAAACGGACCTCACTTGCCATGTCTCTGCTGCTCCAGCTGTCTCGGAGGAGTTTGCTGGTTGTCCTGAGTCGTGTCTGAGCCACGCAGAGCTGAGCTGACACCCAGCACAACCTGGGCTGGTGCATTTGCTGCCTGGGAGCCGTTCTGTTCCTTCCACAATCAGGTCACAGCCTGTCCCGTCCTGGCGAGGCAAGTGCTGCGGGCACAGGCAGGGGTGGACGTGCCTCTGCTGCCCAGCACAGACGGTTGTCAGCCCAGCAGCAGCTGCAGGAAGCTGGGGACCTGCCCTGGGGCTTTCCCTCGGCAGCCCTCCTGAAGGGCAGGCACAGGGCTGGCACCTTGCCCGGTGCCCAGGTGCTCCTGGGCGGGTGCTGCCCGAGGCACGTGGGACAGTTTGGGAATATGGCTCAGAAAACACGGCCATGGTGGGACATGAGCACTCTTGAGCTTGTCAGCCTTGTCCTGTTCCTCCTTCAGGGTCCTGTGGATTTGTTAGGTCCCAGTGAGCCATTGCTTGCTTTCACCGGGTGTCCCCTGCCCCCTCCTCCAGCTGCCTCTGGAGCTCTGCTGGGAAATGAAACCCTTCTGATGGTGTGAGGTCCTGGAGGAAGCCGTTGCCTCTGCAGCATCCGTGGCATCATCACCTCTCTTTGCCCCCAGGTGGGATCCAGGAGGCTGAACCGGCATGGGCGAGGTGTGAAGCAGGTGAGTTCACACCAGAGTTCGAACCGTCCTGCAGGTGCGGCTTTCAAACCTGGCAGAGAGAGATTAGGGCGAAAAAAAAAGCCAGAAAGAAGAGAAAACACAAACATGCCACCTCCACCTTGCAAAGTCCTTGATTCACATCACCAGGGCCGGGACCATCTCATCCCTACGGGCCCTGGCTGTGCCCTTTCCCTGGGCATCAGCTGCTGGGCACAGTGAGGATCCCTTCTGTCCCTCCTCCTGGCTGCCCTCTGCTCCCTGGAAGATCCTAGTTTTCCAGAGGCTGAGCATATTCTGTGGCATTGCCAGTCTAAAAACTACTCTGCAAACAACCATTCCCAGAGGCTGATAATTCCCCCAAATGCATGTGCAGCTCCTTGGGAAACGGAGCAAGGCCCAGCACAGCCTTGCTGGAATCTCATTCCTGATTCCAGGCAAGGCAGTGGAAAAGCTTCATGGTCCTGCTTGGTGGGCAAAGCTCTCTTCTCAGAAATGAGTTTTCGCTTAAATTTTGGAGAGAAAAATGTAGTCTGACTCAGCCACAAAGCATGGAAAATTTCAAGCAGGCAGTTGATGTGTGGCAAAGAGTATCCTTGGGCTGGGAGAACGAGTGGGGTTGTATTGTTTGGGCTGTTAAATCAAAAACCCAGGGGAAAGAAATAACTTTGGGTCAACCCAAAATGAACTGTTCTAGATATTCTTTCTGAAACAAAAAAGTGTTGCTTTGAACAGCAGGAGGCCCTTGGTTTTATCCACTACTGATATAAATGACTTTTCTAGATGGCGAGTGAGAAGTTGCGAAGTTCCTCTAATACCAGAGAAATCAAAAATAAACACTTTGCTTGTCCCAAGGTAACCGATGCTCCTTGTCCTTTCAGATGGAACCCATCTCCAAATAATAGAATCACAAATCATAGAATCATAAATCATGGAATATCCTGACCTGGAAGGGATCCCTTCATCGAGTCCAACTCCTGGCCCTGCACAGGATACCCCAAAAATCCCATTGTTTGTCTGAGAGCATTGACCAAGCACATCTTGAACTCTGGCAGCCTTGGGGCCATGACCACTTCCTTGGGAAGCCTGTTCAGTGCCTGACCACCCTTTGGGACAAGAACCTTTTCCAAATATCCAACCTAACTCTCCCCTGACACAGCTCCAGCCATTCCCCAGGTCCTACTGCTGGTCACCAGGGAGAAATAATTAAAGCCCCTCTGAAATGAGAGATTTTGGTGATGAACTATTAGTGTGAGCAATTCCAGCCTGCTTGGGAAGTTGTGGATGGATCCGTGTTGGGATCTGCCCTTCCTACATCATCACCCAGGGGATGTAGAGCGCTGAGCAACCTCTACGGTGTGTGCTGCTGCCGTCCTGCTGGGCTGTGCAGCACGGCCACCAGGATGGGGGCTCGACCTGCTTACACCGCGTAGTTCTCTCTCCTGGCTTTGCCCACGGATCCAGCTCTGGAGCTGGGAAGCGGAGGCAGAGTGGGATGTGCAGCACTGGCTGTGGCTCTGGCTGAGGTTCTAGGGAAGGATGCAAGACCCTCACTGGGAAAATGTCAGGGTATTCAGTTCATGGTTTTCCTGCTTATGCTACCTGGAATGTGTCTCTCTACCACGACAAAGGTAGCAGCAGAGACACCTCGTGCCTCTGCGTGCCCTGTGCTTCTGCTCCTTGCTGAGGCAACCTGCAAGAAGGCAAGGAATTGGGGCAAGTCATCCCCTCAGGAGACCACGAACACCCCCACTCCTCCTGGAGCAGGCTTTCCAGCTCAAATTCTGTGCCTGTTTTGAGAGGGTGTGGTTCTGGGCTCCCATGGAGCTCTCATCCAGGCAGGATCTGGCTCGCTGGGGAGAAAATCCTGCCTGTCCTCCACCTCCCTGTCCTCCTGGCTCAGCTTCACAGCTTGCCAGTGGGGTTTGGCCAGGGAGACACTTTAGACCTTCTAGATGCCTCCTCTCGCCCTTCCTCAGGCAGGACTGAAGCACCAGAGCTCTCTCGGGGTGTCCTCCAGGTTGGGACAGCCTCTCACCCCATCCCCTGCTCGGGGGAGCTCCTGTAGCTGCCCTGCTTTGTGCTCTTCTTCCTCGGCACAGGTTATGCAAGAGGCTTTGGAAGCAAGACAAAATTACAGCGGGAAGAAATCATCGCAGGGCTCTGGTGGGAAAAGATATTATCCTGCGTTGCCAGCGAGACTGGCCGTCGGCAGGTAGGGCCCGGAGGAGCGCTGCGTGGCAGGATGATCGCTGATAAGATGCCGGGTCCTGCTCCGATGGCCTCGGGAGAGGGAAGCGCTGTGCTGTGAAGCTATGGAAACGGCCAGGCTGGGTGCGGAGCGGTAATTGGGCCACTCGCATCACCGCAGGTACGCCGGCTCTTTGTGTGCACCACGCCGGAAAGAGCGCGGCTGCGGGAACGGCCATGGAAAAGTTGCTCCGTTGCAAGCGCCGGCTCTGCCGGCAGCTGCCCCCGGCCGTGCCCCCCTCCCCGGCCCCCCGCTCTGCCTTTGAGTCACCTCGGCGGCGTGACGGCTGCATCCGCCCCGCGCGAAGGTCACGCTTAAAAGCATTGGACATGGCTGGGCGCGGAGGTGGGAGAGGCGCTGCACAAGTCGCATCGCGTTTGAAGGAGTTGCGGCCAGGGCAAACCTCCCCAACGTGCCCTTCGAGGACGGGGGCTCCCACCGCCTTTCATTATTTGCCAAGAAACGTAAGCCCAGAGGTCCGTGAAATTGTCAGGATGTGTGAAATCAGGCACCGCCGGGCAGCTCTCCTGCACGACCATTTTAAATATTTAACACGTTGATTATACAACATTTGTATTGAAACGCTGGTGTGGGCCCAGACCCGGGGTTTGGGGAGGGGCGGGGGGTGGATTTGGGATTTGGCCACCCTGCCCTGGGCTCCTGGCAGCCGCCGCAGCGCCGGCGGGAGGGGGCGGCGGGGGGGCAGCGGGGAGGCTGTGCGGGAGGCACTCAGGCGGCGAGGCGCTCCTGCTCGGGAGCCTCCGAGTGACAAACGCGCTCAGGAGCAGGAATTCATTCCTGTAAATATGTTTGCATTATTTATTTTAAGCATTTTTATAAATCATAATAGGAGAGACATCTGCTGTTAAAACTGCAAACTGCATTCATGCCTAGGGCAAGGCGGGAAGAGGCTTTTCCCCGGGAAAGCTTGGGAAAGTTCGGGGAGCACCGCAGATTTTGGGGGTGGGGACAGGGGGAAAATGTGCGGGGGCATTTTCTCGGTGGGAGTTAAACATACCCATTCCTTCCGAGGGCTTTATTTAAGTCCTTCCCGCCTCCTCCACCCCTCTGGCTTTTGACACCTTTTTTATATGGGCTTTATCATGACGATGGCATCTCCCTCTCGCCTTCCTGATGGCCAGAGAAGCTGGGAATAAAGCACCCCACCCCTCTGCAGAGACAGGCGGGCACATGTGGGTATCAGTGGGTCTTGTTTCCCTTGGGTGCGGCCGAGAGGTCCGGAGGGGGAACCGGCACCTCTCAGTGATGGCACGGCACCAAAAAAATTCCCTCTCCCCAACCAGGTGGCATCTGCAGGTCCCTGGAGCTGAGAGCTTCTGGAGACGGCGGTGGCTGGCTCTGGGTGAGGGGAGGAAGCTCCGGGTGACTCTGACTCACCGCTCCGCAAGATTAATTGCCGGGCGTTGCAGGAGGTTTATCACTGCCACCCGCGCTCGCCGCGGCTGCGGCTCGTTCTGCCCGGGGAACCGGGGCGAGGAGGGGCCTGCTGGCACCCGGGCTGTGTCGGTGGAGCCGGCGTGCCCCTGCGAGGGGGAGGCGATGGCGGATATCTCCCCTCGGCAGCCCCAAGCGGCAGCTCAGGCGCCCCAGGGTGCAGGGGGTCCTGGGTCTCCTTCCTGAGCGGGTCACGCTGTCCTCTGCCTCAGTTCCCCGCCCCTCAGGGCAGCCGTGTTTGAGTTGGGCTCTCGCTGCCACGCTTGGCTCCTGTTTTGGAGCCTTCTACCTCGCGGAGAGGCCCCACCATGGGAAACGGGCGGCAAATCCACTCGTTCTCCAGGGCTCATCCAGACTTCCCCTCCATCCTGATGTCCTCAGCCATCCTGTCCCACAGCACTGACGAGCTCAGCAACTGTGATGAACAAAATCTTTTGCGTAATCAATAATTAATGTCTGGGGTTTCCAAGCAGCTAATTAATCTCCTGGCGAACCATGAAAAAAATATTTAGGATAAATGTAGGTGTTTTCAAGCCAGGTGAGCAGAGGTTCACGCTCAGCCCAGGCTCTTCTGTTAACCCACATCCATCCCTGGAGAGCTTCTTGCTCCAAGTGATGCTGTTCATTGCCAGAGAGTGGACAATATTGATCATAAATATTTGCCTAATGAGATCATATCTGCTTTCCAGCATATGCAGTGAGTGACCTCAAAAGGCCTGGTGTCCTTTGGGTGAGCTCCCAACGAGCTTAATTGTCTATCTGAGTCTTGCAGCTCTGGAGGTGACCTGCACTGGGGTGTGTGGAGGGGTCAGGTCAGTCCCAGCTACGCTGGGATCACTGGAGGCAGGGAACAGACCTTTGCTGGGGCACATCAGAGCCTCCCACCCCAGTGCTCCCACCCAAAGCTGGGAAATACAGCACATAAACAACCCAGGTTCCAGCCTGAGGCAAAGATTTGGGAGGATTACTCTGGTCACTGGTTGAAGATTCGGGGAATATCACAGGCTTCATCCAGCCCATCCCAAATAAATTCCAACTTGGGAAACCTCTGCTGGGTTCTCTAGAAGCTTCAGCAGCAGTTGTGCTCCAGCGTGGCAGCCCTGGGCAAAGGCTTTGACCCAGTTTCAGGCAACTCGAAGGGTTGAAAAGTCCTCAAAGCAGCGATTTCTCTCTGCGGCTTTAGGGGAGCCTGTGTGGCTCTCCCCTGTTGGAGACCTGTGAGGTCTGGTAGATCAATCCCAAGGCAGATCTGCAGCCTTGGCTCCTCACTGGTGACCAGGGACAGAGCTTCGCAGTCTCCCATCAGGTCCCTGATGAACGTGCCTGGGCGTTGCTCAGGTCCAGGCTTGCGGCAGTCCGTTGCTGTGTGAGCAGGCTATGAATTCGTCCTCCCCAGCTCTGGCTTTTCAGCTCGTCCCAGAATAGCCAAGTCAGTGACTCGTGGCTCATTTTGAACGATTGCCAAGCAGCTGCAGCTGTCCTTGACTTTATCTCTGCTCCAGCGTGGCTTTGCCCAGCTCCACAAGTTCACACTAGGAGACTCCACTCCCCCTTCCCAGAATAGAAGACATCCAGGGCCCAGTGTCAGCAAGTTTAGCAGCTGTGGGAAGTGTTATCCTTTGAGCAATCAGTAATTAGTCTGGTTGAAAGGCCAGAGTCCTTGTGGCTAATGAGTAGCTCGAGATGAGACCTACAATCTCCTGACCCTCTTTAAGTCTTGCTGGTGGCTTCCAAATGCTTCCTGGACTGCTCTCACCTTTATGCCTAAAGCTCCTAAAGGCCTCCTGTCGTGGGAGATGGTCCTCTCCAGCAGACCCAAAGCTCACGGTCACTCCTGCCTGGTCACCTCTGGTTACGTCCTGTTCCTCCTCACAGCCCCTGCCCTCCACACTGCTCTCAGCCACCTGTTTCCATCACACCTCCTATGGCCCTGCTCACTTCCAGTCTCCAGCCTAGCTGTCCACAGCTGCCACGTCTGGAACTGCTGTCTCTGTGACCAGGGCTGGCCTGGGTCAGTGCTGGTTGAGGAGACACTGAAGGCACACTTTTGGAGGCAGAGGGAAATGGCTGATGATGGTTGAAGCTGGTGATACCCAGATCTGCTTCTGATGGATGGAGCTAACTCCTGTGCCTGCAGCCCCTCTTAATCTTGTCAGCCTGGAAAAAGATACAGCTCACCTTCTGGAGAGCTCACCTTGGCGATGTGAGCACTGATTTTTGGGTTTGCCTCGTGCTGAGGGACTGTGAAATCAGCACAGGGCAGAAGATTCAGCCAGGACAAGAGGATCAGGCAGCAATTGCTTCTCTGTGCAGATCCTTTGTGCATTCAGCCACTGGTTCCTCAGGAAAAGCAGGGAAAATGAAGGCACGGTGGGATTAACGGATTTACCTGAGACCTCTGGAGCCTCCTTTTCCCTTGTTTTACCTATTAAGTATCTCTGCTTTCCTGCCTTGCAGACAGTGGCTTCTTTTCCTTCAGAGGTGTTCCAGGCTGGGAATATTCACAGCCCTGTGTTATCTGGTGTCAGCAAAGAGATGGGAACATCTTGGACTGAAGTCAGTTGATTTATTGTTCCTGATTCTTAGAGCAGCCCAGAGTATGATGGGATGGGATCTTCTCACTGGCCTTCACTTTTAGTGGGACTGGAGTGAAGAGGGTCACAAGAGTTGGAGGTAGTTCTCTTTCTCTTTCTTAATCTTATTTTTTTTCCTTTTTTTTCTGTGGTTTTTTTTTTTCTTTTCTTTCTGAAGGTGGTTCCTCCCCTTTCCAGGACGATGAGAACAGCAGTGGGAGATTTATCCTCGAGAAGGGAAGGATTCAGAGGGATCTAAAGCAGCCGTGCCGTACCTTTGAGGAGGTGTTCGAGAAGGTAGCCAGACTCTTCAGAGCAGTGCACGGTGAGAGGAAGAGAGACAACAGGTATAAGGTAAGTTAAGAGAAGCTCAGACTGGTGATTAAGACACACTTTTTTCCATGCAGGCAGCCAAGCACCAGCAGCTTGCCCAGGAAAGCTGTACTGTCTCCATCCTCTGAGGTTTTCAAGCCCCACTGGGCAATGAGGTCTTGCAGTTGACCTTGCCTTGAGCAGAAGGTTGAACCAGAGACCTCCTGAGGCCCCCTCTGACCTGGGAAATTCTGCCACTCTATGTTGAGGTCAACATGGATGGGCTCATAGGAAGGACGACGTTCCAGGACTGCTCCACCTCCTCACGCAATGAACTCCAGAGCAGTTTTTGGGTCCCTGAAGGCTGGAAGTAGGGGGCTGAACCATGTCTAAGGCCATGGATCACCATGCACTGACTTCATAGAATCATATAATAAAAACCTAGAATGGTTTGGGTTGGAAGGGGCCTTAAAGCTCTTCTCATTGCCACCCCCTGCCCTGGGCAGGGACACCTCCCACTAGAGCAGGTTGCCCAGAGCTCCCCCTCTTCTGCACTAGGACATCGGATTCGATAGAGCCCATACCCCATCCACGGCGTCTCCTGGGCACGTGTCCCATCCCAGGCTCGTCCCAGGTATCAGAGCGAAGCAGAAGGAGAATCACAAGGTCTGGCAGCCGCCCAGCTGTGCCTGAGCCAAAGAGACCCAGCGGGATGCCCAGAGATGCACTCCTGCCATCCCCTGCTGTGCTGCAGGCCAGTCTGGAGCACTCGGGGCCTCGGGGGACCGGAGGGAGGCTGCAGTGGTTGAGTCAGTGCCTCTGAGCTCAGACTCGTAAAAAACCTGCGGACCACAGCGGCTGGGAAGGCTGTGCTGATGTGCAGCACTGCCACGGTTCCTCCCTCCGTGTTTTCTGTGACCTCTTTGCAAGGCAGCTTTTGGCACTGAGGTTCACATCCTCTCCGGATCTGCGGGCTATGGCAAAACGAAATTGGCTCTGCACAAGCTCCCCAGCTCCACATGCACTTCCCAGCAGAGGAGACGGAGAGGGCTAAAATTGCGGGGTGCTGGCTGCTCCTGTCAGCAAGGCAAACCTCACCTGGGGGATGCTCAGGGTTCCTTCAGCCTGTGCAGCTCCCCGCTCCCAGCTCAGACCCCCCCTTCCTGCTCAGCTCGCCCCTCCCAGCTCAGCTCCCCTTCGGGATGTGCGCCGCTCTGAGTGGGGAGTGCCAGTTCTTTAGCAACTCGACGTCCAGAAAAACCTGCAGTCACAAAACTAAATATAGCCCAAGAGAGGCCGTGAATATGGTGACGCAGTCTGGAAGTGGTTCCTGGCTGTTCTCCAGCAGCTGGGAGCAAGGCATGTGGCTTTGGCTTTTTAGGGGCAGTGGTGTGCAGGGAGGTGGGGGCCAGGGCTCGGCAGCACGGTGAGCTCAAGGGGGGAATCCATCCTCCTGTGGCCCCGAGCATAGGCTGGTGGGGTGAGGCAGCAGACTCGTGGTGTTTGGGGCTGGGAAGGGGTTTCAGTGGTACAGAGACCCGGTCCAGGACTCACTCGGCCGGAGCTCCCTGGTAGACGGGACTTGGAGAAGTCCTGATGTGGAGACTTGTGACATTTCCCACTGTGTGGCTCGGGACCTCCTTTAGCCCTTAAACAACAGTGCTGGCACTCCTGGGAGGGTCACAGGCAAGGCCTTGGTCTCACCCCCTGGTTTTCTCCAGCATGAGGACTGTAGGGTCTCCTGGGCTGCGAGACCTCATCAGAAGGGAGGCACAAACCATCACCACCACTCGTGGCTCCATCAGGGCCAAACCAGGAGGAGCAGAGCACAGCGAGGAGCCACGTAACCTCAGCCCCTCACCCTACACATTGCTGGGAAGGCAGCTGGCAGACCTCAGGCTGGACACCACGCTCAGCTGGGGTCTCCCTCCTGCACAGGGAGGCACAGCTGGCTCTGGCTGGGAGCTGGGATGGAGTCACTGGGGACTGACACCTCGCTGGGTGCCACGCTTGTGCTGAAACACGGTGGGGGTCAGGCTTGGCCACCTCTGCCTCACTGGCAGCTGCTGGGAGCAGCCCCAGGTGTCCTTCCTCTTATCCCTGTGGCAAGAAGAGCTCTCCAAAGAAGAAACAAGGCGCAGGAAGGGACATCTCCAATCTGGCCTCCAATCTGGCCCTCAGAACCTCCCTGCTGCAGGGACTGGGCCCCGTGCTGGAGGGGATGTCTGTGCCTGTAACTCTGGAATGGCTCTTCTTCCTCGCTCAGCCAGATGCCCCCCGAGCCCAGGAAGCTCCCAGGGCTGGGCAAAGCATGGGGGACAGGGTGGTCTGCTGGCCAGTGGGAACTGCAGGGCTCTAGCTAGGATGTGCTGTGGCCTTGCTCATGACCCAGAGCCACACTCAGTGCCTGGCTGCCGAGTGGGAACCTCAGGAGCCATTTCCAGGAGGAGCTGTAGGTTGATGTGACAGGACTCTGCCCACCCAGCCTTTTGGCACCCCAAAGAGGGAAACCTGCCCTTGACCCTTGCTGCAACCTATCCTTATGGAGGGGATCCTGCAGAGAGCCAGGTCCTGTGCCGAGGGAAAGGCAGGAGAGTGGCAGAGCCGGCCCTCACACCCAGAGTGAGCTGGGAGCTGCAGCCATCACCCCGTCACGTCTTGTCTGCAGTTGCTTTTCCTCCGACAGTCTTTGCCACGATAACAGCTTGATTTTAACTGTGGAACCTGCTGTGGG
The DNA here is from genome assembly GCA_013397725.1 of Rhagologus leucostigma. NCBI lineage: Eukaryota > Metazoa > Chordata > Aves > Passeriformes > Rhagologus > Rhagologus leucostigma. The sequence continues at coordinate 55,314 of VZTD01005948.1, forward strand.
AACCAGGATCAGCTTCTGATCTGCCCCACTATTTCTCTGAATGATACTCACACCCAAAAATCCTGGACAAGGCTGGGGAGGGCAGCAGAAAACACGTGCCACTGTCCTGGGTGGTTCGTTGTGTGGACAACCCTGGAAAGCAAGGCACGAGGCTGGGTCTAATGCACCTTGTAGAGCTTGCCACATCCCATTCCCTGACTGCAGGAACAGTCATGGTCCTCCTCACTGATGCTGGGATGTTTATGGTCAACATTATGGGAAAAAGCATGGGAGAGGTGGGTGAGCTGCACCCTGCTGTGGTGGCAGAACTGCTCACCCTGTCCCAAACTCTGCCCCAGGTCCTCTCCCCACTCTGCTGCATTTAGGTTTGCCCCTTCCCTGCCCATGCTGAGGTGCAGAGCCAGCCTCCTGTACATCAAAATATTAATCCGTAGGTTTCAGAGAGCTGAAGGAGCAGAGAGAGCCACAGCGGGAGCGCTCGGAAGCAGACGGCGCTGCTGCACGGAAATCTATGCCCAAATGCTCCATATCATATCATACAGCATATGTCTAGAGACAGGCCAACAAATTCAGACCTGGAAATGTGTATAATTGCCAGGCAGGACTTTGAGACTGAAAGAGCTTCAAAGAAAACACAATTCATGTGTTGAGAGCAGCGTGGTGGTTCTCTGGGAGTTAAGTTTAGTGGGACAGACCTTCCCCTTGCACGTTACTTTAGTCCCAGCAGAGCCTGAAGGTCAAACCTGGCTCACTCCCTTGCACCACTTCAGTATTTGCTGGTTTGGCTCAAAACCAGAGCTTGCTGGTCTTAGCACAGTACACAATACCACAGAACCATGGAATATCCCGAGCCGGAAGGGACCCATAAGGAGTATCGAGTCCATCTCCTGGCCCTGCACAGGGCAGCCCCACGAATCACACCACAATTCTCATATATTTCCATCTGTTTTTCCATATAGCTCTTTTTGCCTTTTCCTGCTCTCTCTGCAGCTTAGTTTTCCCAATCCTTGCCCAGAAACTGCCCTGGAACGGTGGAAAATGCTGTTGCCATCAGATTTTACTGTGGTCAATGGCACGTGGCCTGGAGCTTAAAGGGAGTCCCCCCAGTCACAGAGACCGATTCCCTGGAGAGCCAGCGCTCCGCCCTCCCCGGTTCCCAGCAGAGGTGCCCAGGCAGCGATGCCACAGCCCTCTGCTGCCACACACCCCTGTCCCCACGGTGGGAACCACCTTGAGGGCGGCCAAGCCTGCGAGCAGCTTGGGGGTGGCATTTGGTGGCCTGAATGGCTTGTATGGGCTTCAGAAGCCCCCTGAACCATGGTGTGAGCTGCGCAGGGGGCGAGGGCTGGGTGCTGTCCCTCTGCTAACACAGGCGCCCTCACAGGGCTCCTGCCAGCTCCTGGGCTTGCACCAGCACAGCGATGCCCCAGGCTGGGAGTCACGTCCATCTGTGGGCAGGTCGGTCCCAGGGGGAGTGGGAATCCTCATCCCAGCTTCCCTCCGCACCTCCCACCCCCTTTTCTTTGTGGGATCTCCTCTCACATCCCACCCTAAGCCCCTTGGCAGTACCACCAGCCACAGCCCCGCAGCATCGCCTCCCCAGTCCGTCTCCCACCCCTCGCTTCCAGCACAGCGAGGAGCCTTGGGGCTCTCCCTTGCTCTCCTTCTCTTTCAGGAGCCAGGTGAAACCCAGTAGTTTTTAGGATCTGTGTTGGCAGAGAAGAGCGAGCAGATGGTGCCCTAAAATCCCCGCGCCCCGAAGAGTGAGCTAGTGATCATTTGTGAAGCTCTCGAGATCTATTTTTTTCCCAGACCCTGCTGAGCCTGGCGAGGACTGTAATTACAGCCTGGACTGGCTGGAGAGGGCAATACCCGGATGGGCTCCTCGCCTTTCAGGCTGTAATTGGGCCCTGGCGATACAAAGCACAAAGCTCCTTTCCTTCCTGTTTGCCGGGCTCCCTCCGTGAAACCTTCCCCTGCCTGTGCTGGAAAATATGTAAATACCAGGGCACGGGAGAATTGCTCCCTCGTGCCTGCGTCACGTCTGAAATACCCATTAAAAATATATGTTCCAAAAAGAGCACCTCTGCACCGAGCACAAACTCTCCTGGCAGTGGGGGGCTGTTTGAAGGGAGCGGGAGGGAGCGGATCAAAGGGAGGAGGGACGGCGCGGCTGTCCCAGCTAAATTAGCAGCAGGGATGGGGGTTTCGGAGGCTCCACAGGATCAATAGGACTATCTGGAAATGCCTGGCAGTCACGCAGGAGGTTGGGATTCAGCAGCGGGGTCCGCAGTGCTGCGCTGCGGCTCGGCTGGCTGTGCCAAGCCTGGGGAGGGATGCGGGGAGCCAGGGAAGGGGGATGAGGGGAGGGGGGGACAGGGGCTGCAGGGCCACGGGCTCGTGCAGCAATGAGCAGGTTTAATGAAGAGCCTTGAGGACATCCAGCTGCCCCAGCACCAGCGGGAAGGGGCTCTGGTGGCATCACCTCCTCGCCCCTGTCTGTGAGGTCCCGTCCCAGTTCGGGGTCTGGTGTGACTGGTGGGGAGAGCAGGGGGTCCACACACATCCTCCTGGCTCCTCCTCTGCCTCGTGGCCTTGGGGCCTGGGAAGATAACTACACATAAATTTTGTTGCAAAATCTCCCCTTCAGCGAGGCAGGGGGCAATAATTTGTCCCAGAGACCCCATGTGATGAAGGAGCACAACCTGGCTTTTCTGGGCAACCCGACAGGGCTTGGAGGGTCTGGGAGGTGAGGGCTGGTGATGCCTCTAGTCCTGGTCTCCTCCAGAAACACCCGTGGGGATGTGCCTGGGGCTGGGGGAGCCACAGGGCTCTGAGGCTGGGCACTGGGATCTCTCACAGCTCCAGCCGTTGAGAAAGGGCAACCCACAGAGACATTTTCTTCTTCTTCAAAGGAATTCAGTGTTTGGCTGGAGCGTTCAAAGGAGATTTAAAAAGAGAAGATAAAAAAGAAAGTTAAAAGCTGCCCAGTGAGGGGTGGAAACGGGAACGTGGGGAGAGATCGGGGCAGCGCCGGCAGCAAAGCAATGGCAGGACACCGAGAGAAGATGAGGAGAGCCTTCATCCCACGGCTGCCCAGCCAGGGCACTGATTCCCATCCTCCAGCATCTGCGTCTGTTGTGGCCATCTGCAAGCGGGCTCCTGGCATTTCCAGAGCCCTGGAGAGCCCTGACTCTGCGGGAGGAGTGGGGCTGGAGGCAGCGGTGCTGGGTGACCGTGGTGGGAGCGGGGAGCCGTGCCTGGCGGAGTGGGACCGGCAGCGTGGGAAGGGTGGGATGAAGCGGGGATGCAGAGCAAGACACCGGGAGGGAAAATGTTAATCAACTGCAGTGCCTCCCTGAAAGGAGCCAAATGTAAATGAGATAATTAAGCTATTATTTAAAGCCGGGAGACGGTGGGGACAGGCCCGGGGTGGCCGGACTGCATTTTAATCAGCTGCCTGGCTGGGGCTGGGGAGCCCGTGCTGGTGGTGCCCCTGCCTCTGCATCCCTGCCTGTGATTCCCTGCTTCTGCATCCCTGCCTTGCCTGCCGGGCTCCTGGGTTACGCAACAGCCCCTCTGTGAGCCGCGGCCAACCCCTGTCCCCTCTGCCCAGCCACTGCCATCTGGTGTCCCCAGGTCCCCAGGTATCCTGCCAGGTCGGGGGGCGAGGGGTTCAAGTGTGGGAGTATCTACACCTGTGTTGCCGCCTTTCTGTGGGGTTTTGTTTAGGTGCAGGGGCCCCTCTGGTGCCTCAGTTTACCTGCTCTCACTGTTTCGGATGCTAAAAGCTTGTAACGAGAATAAGCAGTGCTGGTGAGGATAAATCCACCCAAGGAAAAGCAGAATTTAAATGCCCCAGTGGTGTTGGCCAGACTGGGTTTTGGGAGCCTTTTTAAACTGTCTTGTGTGGAGTTACCGGGTGACCAGAAGTCTAAGTGTTTGCCCTGTGGCTCAGTTTCCCCACCTCTGGAAGCAGCGCTGAGGTTCAGAGATGCTCTCAGCACAGTGGGGAGCTCCAAGGTCACTTGTGAACTGCTGTGAGCCAAGAAATGGGGCAGAACAGGGTTTTCTTCCTGCATGTCTTTGTTTTGGTCAGGGATAGAAAAGAAAACTGTGTCCACAGCCATCCACGACAAGGAGAGCGAAGTCATTTTGTTCCACGCTATCGGGACCATCCTTGCTGGTGGTGGAAGATCTGGCTCCTGGAAGCAGAGACCTCCGAGCAGCAGGGAGAAAACAGATGATTGTTCACTCCTTTTCTCATAGATCAACGGGGATCTAGGTGAAGCACGGTTAGTAGGGGCCAGGTTCGAAGGAAACCCGAGGAGATGTCTGTTCCATGGAGCATCCTTAAGGAGAGCTCCACGCTGCTAGGGGAGCGGGTGCTCCCACTTCACATGGGAGGTGTGAGAGTTCAAAGACACAGGGAAAAAGCCCATGGAGAGCTCTTAAGGAGAAAGGCAGCACCTCTCTAGCTCAGAAAACCCTGCTCCGTGAATGTCTGGAGATCAGGGGAGCAAGCAAACGTTACACATGCCAACCACATTTGTAATCGCTTCCCCAGGCACCTGGCACTGGCCCCAATGGAAAAGTGGGACCAGGTTAGAGGGATGCCTCCTGCCTCTCTACAACACAGCCCTTATCTTTCAAGAGGCTTTCTTACAGTATGGTTAAATGGTAAATTAAAAGCCTGATCCAGAGTGGCTTTCAAGTGCCTTGCTCTTATTTAGGTACCTCATTCCTGCAATTTCCATTCCTTCGCGGAGCTGGGCCCTTAAATCCTGAAGACACTTCAGAAAACGCTATCCAGGATCCCACCTTAGCAAAGGATTATTCCAGCTAGTCCACGGACCTCTGAGCATCCCACCAGCGATGGCAGCTGACCCCTGGCCATGCATGGGCTGGTCCTGTGCCATGTCCCTGCCGGGGCTGCCAGCGGCGGTGGCAGGGACACTGTGGAGGGGGTTGGTTTTCCCAAAGCGTGCTTCTGGGGAGCACCACGCTGACCCGCCCGACAGCAAACCCAGCCTCCTGCTGCTTTATTTGCCCAAAGCAGCAGGTTTTTTCCCTTCTATCCACCCAGGCAGCCAGGCTGCAGCTGCCTCCCCTCTCCTGGGCCTGGGGAGGGACTTCAGGTGCAGTCGGACTGTAAATGCTTGGCACCAGCACCGCTGCGGCGGTGCTGCAGTTTTATTTGTACGCTCAGGGTGTGCACGGCAGGTATGGCCTTTGCCGGCTGGGGAATGGGTTTGCACCCTTGTCTCTCCATCTCCCTCCCCCCAGCCCTCGGGTGAGGTGAGCGCCGTCAGCTCTGCCAGAGGGGTGTGACCACGGAGTGTGTCCAGGCCTCCGATCGCCGAGTGTCCCCAGGGCTCAGATCTCAGTGGCCCTGGGCAAGATCACACAGGTTGAGCGTGGCAGCTGTGCTGGAAGTGCTTTATAGCTCCAAAATAATTTGAGGAATGAAGAAAGCAAATTCCCTGTGATTTATCCAACCAATCCCAGAGCGATGAGGAGGAGTTTGGGGTCACACATGGCACAGGGGTTGCAATGCCTCGGTCTGAACTGGCCATTGGATGATGTGAAAAGAGAACACAGGAGGTAAAATGTGTGGCTCTTGGGGGTTTATTTGCCATAGGAAACAATTTGCATTTCTGTTTCCTTCTGCCTGGTATTCACAGGCAAGACAAAATTAGCCAAACAACCTTTCTCTGAGCTCTGAGATTTACTGCCCTGTGACTCAACTTCCCCGACTGTGATCTGGGGAGAACAATCCTTTCTTTCCAGTCAGCAGTGTGGGAAGCTTTGTGCACCTCCTCCTTCAGGCAGAGCTCTGTCCAGAGCATCCAGATGGGAAGAAACTCTGCACCTGCGTGTCTTTAATCCCAGTTCCAGGACTGAGTGTTTTGCAGAGGGCTGGTGAGTATGCCATAGGACCATGCACGTGCTGGGGACAAGAGGAGATGCTGGTGGCACAGCTCCTCGGGAGAGCACAAACACAGCCTGGTGCCTTCATTCCTTGGGGCCAGCAAGGGCCCAAGCAGTGAATTCATGGATTCACTGAGGTTGGAAAAGCACTCTAGGATCATCGAGTCCAACCATTCACCCAGCACTGTCAAGGCCACCACCAAATCATGTCCCCAGGTGCTGCATCCATGCATTTTTAACACTTTCAGGGATGGTGACCCTGCCATTTCCCAGGACAGCCTGTTCCAGTGCCTGACAACCCTTTCAGTGGATTCCAGGGTGCTATGGGATGCTGAAGGACATGCTGCAGATCTCAGGGGAAGCTTGGCAGTGCCTTGGTCTCTCTGCCTGTGCAGGAGCAACCCAGGGTGGGCAACCTTCATTTCTAGACGTCTCCGTTTAGATATCTTGGGGTGGCAGAGGTGACTCCTCCCCTTATTGTGCCTGTATTCACCTGTCCTGAAGCTCAACACCGTCCTGGAGAGCTTTTCCACATCATCTCTGGGGTGGAACTGTGGCTGTGAGCTGGCCAGGGCTGAGTGGGACGTGGTGGCATTGCCAGCCTGGATTCACGCCTGGAGGGGCAAAGCTTGGTGCCACAGCCTGCAGTGCTGGCACAGCTTAACAGGCTCCCAGCAAAGCTACTGGCAAGAGTGGCCCCTGGTCTGGGCAGTGTGCTGGGGGTCTGGGGGGGCTTTCACAGCCTGCACAGTGATTCCAGGCAAATCCGTCTCAGGATGAGACAAAATTAAATAAAAAACCGACTCAGTGCCCCAAGCACATGTGAAGTTGTTTTCTCAAGGGTTTGTCCAAACGCTGAAGTTCCCATTCTCCCAGCAGGAAGAGGAGAGAAAAAAAGCCAGGCACAAAAGCCTTAGGAGCAGTCACTGGCTGGCGTGGGTGGGAAGGGGGCCAGGCTGGGCACCGTGCGGTGGCAGTAATTTTCCACACGCGGTGGATTAGGTGAGACTCTCGGTCAGGAGTGAATTCTGGTTTTTTTCCCCTTCTTCCCCACCTCCAGGGACGGGTGTTGGATGGGAGCCCGGCAGAGGCGAGATAAAGGTCTTCTCTATCAGACAGCTGTTGAAAGATCTCAAATGAAGAGGCAGGCATCGCTCAGGAGCCATTCAAGGCAGCAAATGTGAAGGGTAAACTGCACAACAGGTACTGTTTGTTGCCTTGAGAGGCCTTTGAAGATACATCCTCTCCCGGCCGGGCAGCTCCCCTGACCCCTGTCTGCCTGGGGCTCTCCAAGGCTCGGTGACCTGATGTCCTGGTGGGTTGGCTCTGCAGCTGCCTTGCCAGCTAGAGCTGGGAGAGCATCATTTCCCATCCATCAGGAGGTAGGAAAGGGGTAATCATCCACTGGGGTGAGGAAACCTCCAATTCTCTCTTCATCCCTCCTGTGGTCCTCAGGTAGGGAAGGGGTAACCATCCGCCGGGGTGAGGGAACCTTGGACCCTCCCTCCCTCCCACAGTCCCCAGGGCTGGTGGCTGCCCCGGGGGATGTGCAGCAGAACCCAGCTCATCGCCCAAGCTCACTGGCAGCCGGCCCTGCCCCTGTCCCAAGTCTCAGGCTGGACACATCCTGGAGCATGCCCGACTGCCCCCTCCCCAAGCTGCTCCCGCCCCTCCTGCTGTGCCCGAGTGGGACACAGGTCGGGCGCGGGGCACGCACCGTGGTCCCGGCCGTGGTGCTCTTGCCACGCCACGGTGTGTCACGAATCTAATCAGATCTCACGCTCCAGGGAGCAATTTGCTTCACCATGGGAAAGCGGGAGACGCCTGTGCCGGGCCTCGCACGTGGCTCCCGGCCCGCGGCACGGTGCCTGGGGGGGCAACGAGGGCATGGCTGCGGATGCCGGGCAAGCACGTGCTGCGCTGGGCTCTGCCCCAAGCCGGGAGACACTGCTGGGTCGCCCCAGTGTGGCCACAGGGAGATGGCTCCCAGGAGGGTTTCTTGTCTCCTTCACCCTGTCCATCCCATCCCATCCCATCCCATCCCATCCCATCCCATCCCATCCCATCCCATCCCCAGTTTTATCCTATTGCATTCCATCCCATCCCCTCTGTTTCATTCCTTGCCATGCCATGCCATCTCATTCCATCTCTTCCCTTCTGATTTATTCTGTCCCATCCCATCCAATCCAACTCCCCATTTCATCCCGTTCCATTCCATCCCTTCTTTTGTCCTGTCTCCTCTCATGCCATGCCATGTATTCCACCCCCTTTGTTTTAGCCCTCACCATGTCATGCCATCCCATCCCTTCTGTTTTATTCTGTCCCATCCTTCCCCCTCTGTTTTATCCCTTCTGGTCCCATCCCAGCCAACCCCATTCTCCTTGCTGTCTGCTCCTCTTCAGTCCCAATGGTCCTCTCCCATGCCATCCCATTCCATCATCTCCTGGCCATATCCTGCTTGTCCTGTCCAACCCTCCAGCAACAGCTCTGTCACCGTCTGCATCTCCCAGTGACCAATCTTGTGCAGTCCTCTGGTCCTGACCCATCCCCCTCAGTCACCTGTTTCATTTCCCTCCCAGCCCCGTTCCTGCTGGGTGCACATCCCGCTGTGCCAGCCGTGCCACAGGCAGGAGGTGGAGTGGCAGAGCAGAGCCAGGACACCGTCCCTTGGCTGTCACAGCTCACACCCACTCTCGTGGTGGGAATGAAGGCTGCCAGGGGGACAGCCAGGATCCAGATCTCTGCTCTGTTGTCACCAGTGACAGGACCCGAGGGAATGGCTGGAGCTGTGTCTATGGAAGTTTAGGTTGGATACCAGGAAAAGGTTCTTCCCCCAGAGGGTGGTGGGGCACTGCCCAGGCTCCCCAGGGAATGCTTACTGCTTCCAGAGCTCAAGAAGTCTTCAGGCAATGCTCTCAGGCACAGGGTGGGATTGTTGGGGTTGTCTGTGCAGGGACAGGGATTGGATGATCATTGTGGTCTCTTCCAACTCAGGATATTCCATGTTTCTAGGACCCCAGGGCGAGCCACTCCCAGAGTATCGCTCTGCCATGAATCCGCCCCCAAGACCTTTTCTCTACAGCTCCTGTCCCACGTCTGCCTCCTCCTTGGGTCACTTTGCACGTACCCACCAGAAGTCATGGACAAATGTCAAACAGAGGCTGATTTACCCCAACTTAAGTGTCCAGGGTCCTGTTGTGAACTGCTTGGAGTACAGTCCCAGACCTGGAGAAGTCAGGGACCGGGCACATGTTGGGCTACCTTTGGGGTTTTTGCAGTTACTGAGGGAAAGGATCCAGACCTGCCCTTGACTCAGCCATTTTATAGCATCTCCTGAGCTCAGTGAAGCTGGCGCTAAACCTCGGTCGCTTTGATCATGACAAATAGGAGCTGGAAAGCCAAATTCAGTGCAAAGCCACTGCCTGTCTGTGAAGCTGCTGCTTTTCCTGGTTTTAGATGTCGATTTGGTGTGGGGCTGGCGGCTCTGGGGGGCCACTGCTGGGGCCAGGATGGTGCTCTGTGGATCCGGAGGAGCTTTGGGATGCTGGTGGGACTGGTCCTGCCCGTGTCTTCACTCACCTCTGTGAAAGGAGCTGGCCCGGGCGATGCTGAGGGTTGGTGTATGGGACTCCCCTTGTGTTGACTGATGGCAGAGCTCGTGCTTTTCACTCACTGATTGCGTCTTCCTGGGCAGGAAGATACACCGGGGTGGGTAATTGTGTGTGGGGGTCACAGAGTTGCCGTCCCGGTTTTGGTGGGCGGGGGTGAGTGCCCAAGTCTCTGTGAGGGCACTGGCGGCCCAGGACACGCAGCTTCTGGCCTGCTCAGTTATGCCTGCCCCTTCAGAAGCTCCGCTGGCCTTGTGGCCGGGTGCAAGGCAGGGCACACTGCAGGGGGCTGGGAGCCCCACTGAAGAACGGCCCAGGTACGTGTTTTCCAGCCTCTGGGCTGAACGACCCATACCCAAATGCATGGACCTCTCCAGGCACCAGCGCGAGGTCTGTGGGTCTTCTGGAAAGACAGCCAAGCTGGGATGTCTGACCGGGGGGGTGCTGGCAATTCCGGGACCGTATAAACCCTGTTCCCACTGCACCAGCACAGCCGCATCCCCAAAGAGCCACCCTCAGAGGGACATCAGAGCCCCGAGCCCCGCGGGGCTGCAGCGCGGGGCGAGCATCCGGCACAGGCGGGGAGTGTCGGGAGCAGGCGGCGGGATGCGGGCGGGGGGAGGCAGCCATCCGCTCCCCGCTCCCACTGTGCCTCGCTCTACTTGCCGCGGTCCCCAAGCTCCCTTCCCTTCCCCTCCGCTGCCTTTTATGCAGCTCGCCCAAGGCTCCAGGGCCTGGGGATCTTTCCAGGCTTCCCCAGCTGGGGTTTGGCAGCTCTAATTTTAGGCACTTCGCAGTTTTGCTTTCTCGCTGCTCGGTTGAGGAAAAGCGCTTGTGCAGGGAGGCGAGCCTGGCCCTTCCCCACCACTGCTGGCTTTTTCTTTGTCTCTCTCCCCGGCTCGCTCCCGCCTGGTGCCTGCTGCTCCGAGATGCCGGCGGACATTAATAAGCCCCTTTTAAAAGCTAGAGCTCTTGCAGGGGTGCGGAGTGGGGATGCACGTTGAGCCAGGGCCCCTCCAGACCTGCTGCTGCGCCATGGCGATGGTCTCCAGACCGTGGTGTGACACCCCAGTCCCCCACAAACTCACTGGGAAGGGCTCTGGTCCAGGCTGGGAGGCTGCAGGCTTGGAGGAGAGCCCAGCCAAGGACATCAGGCTGGCCACGGTCACCCAGCACCTTTCAGTCCTAATGAATCTCTGGGAAGAAGCTGGGGAATGCTTTGATGCAGGAAACCCCAAAACTAAGCATGGATCAAAAAAAGTGATCAGATCAATCCATGCACAGAAAACCCAGCAAGAGCTAATCCAGCCCTCAGGTCCCTGTTGGCAGCCTGTTAGAGCTGCTGCAGGATATGACCCTGGACCTGGTCAGCCTGGGGCTGAGGCAGGACAGCTGGTGAGTTCTAATTCCAAATCCAAGCTAAGGACAGCCCTGTGGGACACGGGATTTTGCCCAAAGTCCTTGTTATGCAATTTGGACACAAAAGTGGAACATCCCCCTCCTCACATCCTCAGGGATAGCATCTTCTGGGGACGACAAGGAGAATTTTTTCCCAAGGAAGCAAAAAATCAGGTGAGGAGGTGGCAGCAGCTGGGAGAGCAGGATGGGCTTTACTGGGATGGATCCTTCCCACACAGGGGACGCACTTGGATTTTGTCCATTGTACCCAATGAGCTTTCGTCCTCTGAAGGGGAATGACTGGGGTTGGAGCTGTCTAACTGGATTGTGAGCTGCCTACTCCTGAAAGGGCTCTGCATCCCATTATCCATAAACCTGTTCATGGCACATGGCTAATTCAGGCAATTTCCGACACGTTTATGCTGCCGGCATAATAACCGACCCGTCGGCCTCAGCCGGGCTGGAGCCCCGTGCCACGGACAGCAATCTGCAAATCAGGCTCTGAACGCCGTCCCTGCAACCGCGGCGTGGCCGGGGCGGCTGGACGGGCGGCAGGACCCGCGGAAGGCACGGGGTGCCCGTGTGCCCTCCCTGCTTTCGGAGCCTCTCCGCTGCCCGCGGGAGGTGGGCTGGCAGGGTCCCCAAGGAAGCACTGCCCTGCAGGTGATAGGAAGCTAAACTCCCCCCTCCCACGCTGGCACCCCTCTTGTCACAGGTCTGCAGGACCCAAATCCAGCGTTATCAGAGGTCCGCAGCGCCAGAGAGGGGCCCAGCTGGCTCCTCTCGCCCTCTCCGCTCCCCATCGCTCACGTGGAGCGGTGGGTGGACGTGGCTCTGGCTCTGCTTCGCTGCCAGATTATTTCTGGGCACCGCCACAGACGGACGCGGCAGGGAGCGCGCGGCTGCGAGCCGTGCCGGGGGTGCCGCGGGGGGCGCGGCCGTGCCGGCAGCTGCGGGCCGGGACCTTTCCCGCTGTGCCCTCCCGGCATCCTGTCCCCACGGGCGGCCGCGAGGCTGCCCGGTGCCGTGGGTTGGCTGCCCGCTGACACCGCCGTCCTCCCCCTCCTCGCCGCCGGCTGTGAGCGCGGTGCGTCATCCGCCGCTCCGCTAATTCGGGGGCAACTATTTTGCGCCTGCGACGGATCACGCCATGCGCCGCGCCGGGGCCCCCGCGCTCCCCGGCCCAGATGCCCCCCTCCCACCTGGCCCGCTTCCCCCTGCCTCCCGTATCCAAGGAGAGGGATCAGCGGCGGGCGGGGGGAAGCGGGGCTCTGACGCAGGGCTCGCACCGCCGCTAATCACCCCGCGCCAGGAGCGGCTCCAGGCCCCCCTCGCCTCCACCGTCACGGCCGCGCTGACCCCGTGCACGCAGGGTCAGGGACCCGGGGCTGATTCGGGGCTGAGCGCGGCTGTCACGTTCCCTCGGCAGACACGGTGCAGCTGCCGCTCGCCGGGAGCCGCGGGGGCTGCTCCGGGGTGGCCGCGTTCTCCCGGGGTGAAGCTGCTCCGCAGACACCCCAGTGCCGGTGGGCTCCTCGGGGGATGGCAGCCAGGCACAGCGCGGGGGTTTGTCCCAGGGGAAAGGGGGTGAAGGGCTGTGCCTGCTCCAGGGCCTCCTCTTCGTGTCCCACACGAGGGCTGGGGAGCATCTGTCGGGATGAAGCACGCACCCGGCAGGATGGAGAGGGCTCGCCGTGCTCAGCTGAGCTGCGCGCACGGGAGGGGCGAGGTGGGCGCCCACCCGGCGCTGGCTCCGCGGCGGATCTGTGGGATGCCCAGGCTGGATGCGCGGATGAGGTCCCGTGCCCTTTGGAGAAGACGCCTGTGTGGGAGTTTGCCTCGGGGTGAGCTGTCCAAGCAGAGCTCTTCCTCCTCGAAACCCCCACGCTCTGCGCTCCCGACGCGGCTGGCGAGCTGTTGGTGCCGGCAGAGCTGGCGCAAGGGCAGCGGCGGTGGGGGCATTGTCCCCAGGTGGGCACAGAGCTGCGTGCCCCCGGGCTTTGCGTGCGAGGCTGTGCTGGGCGCTGGAGCTCACAGTCACACACGCACGGTGCTGCAATGAATCCCACCAGCACGCCTTGAAGCTGGGGCTGATTTTCATAAACCTTCCCGGACTCAGACTGGATCTGGAGTCGTCCTGCATGGATGGACATGGGAAAGCCAGCTCGTGTGGACAGGCACGCTTTGTGAGGTTATGTATCCCCATCCTTCCTTCCAGGTGGGGGCAGGATGGCAGGAGCCAGAAAGGAAGGAGAAGGCTTGGAGGCATTCATATTCCTGGTGGGACCTCAAGAAACATCCCTAAAGCACCCACAGTCCCTGAGGATTCTGGTGGGGGGACGCACATCCCCCTCCTCCAACACACCCGGGATGCTGCACCTTCTCCACGGCGTAAAATGGAGCAGGATGCGGAGGGAAGAAGGGCTTTGAACAGTCAATTTCCATCGCTGAAAGCTGACAAGTTTAAAACAGCTAATGTGCCCCGCAAGATGAGGCCTTGGGAGATTTACAGCTCTCCTCGGCTGACTGCTCCCATACGGTGTGCATGTCAGCCAGGGAGCCTTTTAAAGAACCAAGATAAAGCTGCAGCGGGGCCGCATTGCCCACCAAATGGATGGCAGAGAGAGAGGAAAGGAAGGAGAGAGGTTGCTCTGTGTGTTTTTTTCCCATCAAGCAGATGCTGAGCTCATGTCCCCTCCTGCAGCCACCACCATGGAGTTACTCCAGGTCAAGGTCATAGCAGACCTCTTGGAGCAAAGTTTTCCTAAGCTGGTGCAGGAGGTGGTTTGTAAAATTCAGTAGGACCCATCAGGAGCCCTCTGGGGCAGGTGTCAGCAGACGTGGAGGTGGCACTGTCTCTCAGGGATCCTTGTAAGGTGCCCGTGGAGTGAGGAAGCCCTGGGGATGGGCAAGAATCAGGCTGAGGCCTCTGCTGAAAGCTGGAGGCTGGTGCTGGACTGGGTGGGCTGGTGGGGAGCAGCCTCCTGGGGGGGGTCGAGTGAGAATGTTGGGTCTCAGCAGGACCCCAGCTGGGGTCAGCATCCCTGGGAGGGCTCACACAAAATTCAGGAGCTGCTGCGAAGTCCCTGAGTGCTCTGCCTAGCAGCTTTCTGTGCCACATCAAAGCCGAGCTGGGACATCGGGTGCTCCCCAGGGCAGCTGGATCCTTGCTCTGACCTCTCTGTCCCTCTGAGTCCTCTGTTGCAGCCAGCAGCCCTATGTGCATGAGCAGACCCATGACCAGCATGGAGTTTTGTGGGGTGTCAGCTGGCCGGGGGACCTCGGGCACGTGGGGTGTCATGGGACCTGCTGCCCATCCCCGGCACACTCGTGGTGTCCGCAGCGTGGGAGCCGTGTCCGCTGCCACCCTCTGCCTGCTCTGCCTGGCAGAGACATCAGCAGAGGATGTCAGGAGGCAATTCACCTTCCCCAGGGTCACCAGGAGCACCGGGCTGGAGGCACCGTGTCCTGAGAGCATCTCTGCCTCACACAGAGGCACGGCACTGGCCGGGATGGAGGCGCTGGCAGGGGATGGCAGTGCCCCCCATTTCGCAGGCAGGGCAGGCTGCTGCTCTGGGACCCCCACGTCTGCTGGACTAACAGTACTTACATCCGTCCCTCTGCTCTCCGCAGCCCAGCTCAGGCTCTCCTGTGTGGAGCAAAGCTGCAGCCACCTCAGCAGGCTGCTACTGCACCTGAGGATCGTGAAGCTCGAGACAGGCAGGGCCAGAGATCCTCAATCCACTAAATCCAGACCAAACCATCCAGGCAGACCTTTTTGCCTCCATTTGCTGCTCTGTCAGCCAGAAGGTCAGCCCTGCTGAGGGGACTGGGAATGGGGGAGCTGGCAGGCTTGTCTTTGCACGATGCTCCCTGCAGACACCTCTGAGCTGTGGGTACCCAGGATTGCTGCTGGGGCTGGAGGTTTGGCTAAGACCTTCCCAAAGCCTGAGGGTGATTCTTCTGTGTTCCCAGCCCCTCAAAGCAGAGCTCACTTCCCCACCTTGGCTGGACGGTGGACAGACATCCGGTGTGACCTGGCCGTGTCGGGGCTGGAAAAGCTCTCCAGGTTGGTTTTGAGCTCAGTGGCAGCAGCAGGGGCTGCCAGCTGTGACACTCAGGTGCTGGAGTGGCAGAGCAGCTGTGGCTGCCCTGGGATGGGAGAAGCCAGCCGGGCTGGGGGAAGCACCGCTCTGTGATGCCCGTCAGCCTCCTCATCCCACCGTGGGGAAACAGGACAGGTCAAAGGGTCACTCGCAGGATGTTCAGCAGTGGGGCATCTGGAAATGCTCTCCATCGTTTCTGCCTGTCCTGCTGCCCAGCTTTGCTACCCCAGAGGCCAGGTGACCCCCAGCTCCCCTGGACTGGGAGGAATTTTCCGTCCCAGCACCTAACTGATGCTGCTCCTGGCAGTGGGGCTGCAGAGTGAGGGCTGGTGGCAGAGCCCTGCACCCTCAGTGCCGTGGTAACTGCCTGGCCTCGATGCACCAGGAGCTGGAGAAGCAGCCCCACCCTGGCACCAGCACCTGGCACGTCTCTGGCTCCTGCAGTTCCTGATGCAGAGGAGTGGGATGAGGCGGATCCACCAGGGAGGACAAAGCTGTTAGGTCCCCTCTGTTCCTCTCCCTCATAGCACCAGCCACAGTGGTGGACCCTGAACAACACCCAGGCCAGTTGCCAGCCCTGACACTGGGGAGAGGAAATATCACTGTTGTGAGATGTTTGAGTGTGTCTCCTCTGACCCCCCTGCCCTCCTGGGAGCAAAGAGCCCTCTGCCCACCTGGAGGAAGCAGTAGCTGCTCTCTGGTCCTGGTTGATACCTGTGTTGGAGCTGGCAGCAGACCCAGTGCGGTGCTGGGGATGGGGACTGCCCTGGGACACCCTGCGGACACACATCTCACCCCTGCCTGGCCCAGGGAGCGGTCCCATGGCTCCATTCAGGGCACTGCCCAGGTTCCACATGGGTGCCTGCTCTCCTCAGAGGTGCCCAGGCACGGCCGGGCTCCGGGGGCAGTGGAAGAAGCATCCCCTTATCTCCTCTCCCTTTGTGCAAACACACGAGCCCTCCTGGAGCCGCCGTGTGATGCCGCCAGCCGGAAAGCCGCAAAGGCGGGGAGGTTGCCCAGCTTCTGTCTCCTTCCCAGCAGGTGTGGCTGGCCCTGCCAGGCAGATGGCTCCGCGCCTGGCAGAGACGAGCGCCGGCGCCAGGAGCAGCTGGCTCCATCCGTACCCGGGCCAAGAGCGGAGATGCTGAGCAGTGCGGGGAGCTCACGGGAGGCAAACGAGGCAGTGACCTCCCCTGCCAGGCTCGGGTTGTGCCGGGCACCTCTGGGCTCTGCACTCAAGTGGGGTGTGCTGCCAGCTCCTGCACCCCATGGGGACCCAGGGAGGGGTGTTGGCAGGGATCAGCGGTGCCCTGGAGGAGACAGGTGCCTCCTGGGGACAGTCCCGAAGCCCAGGGCTGATGCAGGAATGTCCAGGGCACATTTTCTCCAGTGAGATCTGCCAGTCAGGCAGCAGGGCCTCTCCTGCACCCTGGAGCAGCTGGGGCTTGGAGCTGAAGAACCCCAGGGTGGCCCCTGCTCTGAGCCACCAGCCCCCATCCCAGGTTTGCTCCTTGCTGCCCGGGCTAATGATCTGCTGGGCAATCAGCAGACCAGTTGGAAACCCTGCTAGAGCCTGGCCCGGCACTACCTTGTTATTTCTATCCAGCCAAGTCAGGGGAAACAGCCCTTTTTCATCCACTGACAGTCACTGTGCCGTTGTGCAGCTCCTGGCACAGCAGGACAGGCTGAACCAACCCTCAAAAATCAGAATGGAGACAAGAAAATGCTGCTCCCTCCTCCAGGCTGTTCTCTACTGCAGAAGGGGAGCAGCCCATGGTTTTTTTCCATGATGGCAGCAATAAGGGGACTGCAGAGGCTCTTGTGCTGTGCTGGCCAGCCATGCCCATGAGGGATCAGCACAGCGGCCTCACGCTGCACGGCGCAGTCTCATTTTCTGTGCAGTTATTAATTCCTCTGTTTGCCTGGCTCTGAGTGGAGGCAGAGAGCAAAAGCAAATGAACCCCACCAGGACTGATGGCCCAGGAGCTCCGTGCAAGTCCTGAGCTTGGCATTAAGGGCTGGGAAAAGCTGTTCCTGGGACCTGGCTTCCCCAGAGGCAGAGGAGAGATGGAGGGGGGATGGTCCATGGGAGCAAAGCCTCTGGGCAGGCTGCTCCCATCATCCAGGCTTCTCCATCCTCATCTTGCAGCCGGCGCTGGAAGTGGAAGTTTTGAAGTCATGCACGGAGCTGTTTGCTTGGTATTTCCTGCCCCCGAGAACAGGAAGCAGCAGCGAAGCCCAGGAGGGAGCTGCTCTTGGGAGAATTCCAGCCTGACACATTTTGATCCCTGCCTACAGGAAAGGGGGAAAGCTCCGTGCTCTTTCCCTCATCCCTGTGTCCAGTGCTGGGAGCTGATGGGCCCAGGTTGAGGCCAGCTTGGATGTGGGGATGTGGATTGCACAGAAACGTGGCAGTTTGGATGATTTTCCATTTCCCTCTCCCTCGTACCACTCTGACCCGGACCTTGTTTGCTCCGGCTCTAGGACAAGCACGGAGACCCTGGCTGCGAGCTGCGGTGTGAGAAATGTCTGCAGTGATGGATGCGTGTCCTCCCAGCTGTCCCACGCCTGTCCTGCTCTCCAGGGACTGTCCTCTTGGCCCCATCAGCTGCAGGTCCACTCTTATCTCCCCTCCCCTGCCAGATCTGGAGCAGCATCTCATCACCCTCCCAAAACTCCTCCTGTTTTTGAGGACCCGGTCCATGCTGGGAACCACCAGCGCTGCACAGAGGCTCCCTCAGCCCACCAGGGCTTGAGTGCAAAGCCTGAGGTTGTCCCCCGCCCTGTGTCACCTGCATCAGTGAGGTCCCTGCCACAGGGCCGTGTTCCCCTCCACAGTGCCGCTGGTCATGGCCAGGGGAAGGGCAGGCTGGGCTGGTGCCTGGTGACAGGCGAGGGCTCTGTCAGGCAGGAGTTACTCCCATCAGGGCTGCCAGCGTCTGTTGCTGGCAGATCATGGCAGCAGTCCCCGAGGAACGTGAACAGCACATTATTAACAATCTTTTAAAGAGCTGCCAGTGTGTCCCGGGTCCCTGTTTATTTCTGCATATGGCCTGTCCCCCGCTGAATGCAGCATTCATAGGCGGTGTCATCTCCGCTTGAGGGGGCCTATTACTTACCCCAATCAAACTCCTGCAGTAGGTGATTCCTCCTCTGGCCAAGGACAAAATCCCACAGGAGGGAGTTTATCCTCCCTTTAAATCGTCTCTGCTTTTGTTTTCTTCCTGCTGCGGGATGCATTTTTGCAGAGTGGATGTTGGATCAAGGGTGTCCAAGCTGGAACACACTGGTCTCTGGATCTGCTCCCAGATCATGATCTGCGTGGACGCTGGGGCTGCTTCTGTGGCACTGCCCTGGCCGCGCCCTGCCGTGCAGAAATCTGGGGATGCGCTGGCTGGAGAGGACATGGCTGGGGAGCAGACACATGCCCAGAGAGAGGTGCCATTCAGGGCCAAGGTGGCTGGCACAGAGAGGGCAGGTGAAGCTAGAGAAGCCTAGAGAAGAGGAGACTGAGGTCAGACCCCACTGGAGGCTGCAGTTCCTCCCAAGGGGCAGCTCCAATTTCTGCTCCCTGGGACCAGGGACAGCACCTGAGGGAACAGCTGGAGCTGTTCCAGGCAGATTTAGGTTGGACATCAGGGAAAGGTTCTTCCCCCAGAGGGTGGTGGGGCACTGCCCAAGCTCCCTGGGGAATGATCGCAGCCCCAAGGCTGCCAGAGCTCCAGGAGTGTTTGAACAACATTCTCAGGCACAGGGTGGGATTGTTGGGGTGTCTGTGCAGGGACAGGAGCTGGACTCCATGATCCTGATGGGTCCCTTCCAGCTCAGGAGATTCCATGATTTTAAGCTTCCATCCTCAGCTTAGCACAGGTCCACCCCAGGGGCTGTGCCCACCTGCAAGGGTGCTCCAGGCCCTGCCTGAAGGATGTGGAGCTCGCCCTGCAAAAAGCAGTGATTCTATTCTGCGGCCACAGAGGCACCAGCTGGGACCTGGACCAAGAGCTCAGGGTCTCCTGGCCTTTGTCACTTTGCAGTGCCAACACCAGCCATGGGACAGAGCAGCACAGAGCAGCCTTGCCTCAGCAGGAGGAGGTTGCAGGGCTGTGTTCGGCCAGATCCTCCAAGACTGGCTCGTGTGGGCGTGTGATGCTTTTCAGAGGTGCTGGAATCCCCACCCCAGAGGTGCTCCCTTCCACGGATCCTGCCGACAGGACACAGGGGTATTTCTTTGGGCAGACACAAACCAGCTGCTCTTTGGGGCTGTTCAGCTGCCTGGTGCTGCCCTGTGTCTGAACACAGCCAGGTGTGACAGACCAGGCTGGAGTGCTGGGAGAGCCAGCACCGGGGACACCTCTTTGGAGGATGCCTGCGTGGATTTTCACAGGACCCTGAATCCTTCCGCTTCTGCTGCTCCTCCAGGATCTCTGCCCAGGAGTTTTCCTGCTTGCCTGTCATTGCTACAGGAGCTCATGGCCAAGCAGCTGGAAATCCCAGACCATCCAGCTCAGGGTCCACCTGGAAAAACGTGCTAGGTGCAGGACAGACCAAGACCAAAGCCATGAGGAGTCCCTGGCTGCTCCGGGCAGCATCGTACAGTGCCTGGCACAGAACCAGAGCAGTGGCAGTGGAGGCAGCAGCACACACACTAACCCTGATGGGAAGGGGGGGTCAGGATTGTCCCTGATTATCTTTGGAAGTGGCAGATCTGGGTCTGGATTCTGGGCACCTGCATAGGACAGGACCTCGGCCTGTGCCAGCAGTGGCAGGCGCTGGGATCACCCTTAGGGGGTGTGAGCAGAGGGCTGGCTGCAGGGCAGTGCCAGCCCCTCAGGAGCGAGCAGGGGGTGCGGACCCGCCGGGACCAGCAGCCGGAGCCTTTCCGGCCATGCGCGCTTCTCCAGGAGCAGTCGCCTGGGCAACTGTGAGCGCGGAGCCAGGCGAGCCATCAGCACAGGAGCCATTGTGCTCGTTCGGGGAATGATTCCCAGCCCTTTTCCCGGGTCACGGGGCTCCCTGGGTCACCCCATTTTGCCAGCCCAGAGCTGGGCAGCACATGGCCTTGCGTGGGGCTCCCTGATCATTCCAAATCACCCCTCCAGGGTGGGATGATGGGTGAGGGGGACCACAACCCCCCAGCAAGGAAAAGCTGCCAAATGCCATATGAACTGAGAGTCAAGGTGGCGGCCCAAACCAGCACCAAGCACGGGGGATGAACCCAATCACCAAACCCTCACTGCTGACCCTAACAGAGGGCGGGCGAGGTCTCCCTCTGTGCTACTACCTGTAGTAACCGTGGGTGTGCATGTGCGTGTGCATGCCCAGAGCAGCAAACACTCCCCATCTCGCTGCATTTCTGCCTCCTTGTCTCTGTTTTGCTGTTGTTGCTGCCTGCCTGACACCTGCGTGCCCTGGACGAGCTGCTGCTTTGCTAATGAGCTGCAGCATCTCGCTCAGGGTCCTGCTCACCGTCGGAGCACAGGGACTCTCCAGGCTCATGTGCTTAGCTCAGCCCTACGGTTTCAATCCCTGCCAAGAGAAATGGAAGAATCTGGTGCAGCCAGGCCTGGAAAAAACAGCAAGGACAGTCTCCGGTTAACCCTTCCCGCGCTGCTCCTCTCTCCTGCCTTCCCACGCACAGGGAACCCTCGGCCTTCACACCCCTCCTTCCCACACCCCAGTCCATCCGCGTTTCCCTCCCTCTGGGGAAAAAGCAGCTTTTCTCGTGAGATTGCCCAGAATACGCGAGGAGCAAGTATTCCCACGGCACTTGAATGCATGCCCCCTTTGATCGCGGGAGGGCAAAGGGCAGAGATCTGGGAAAAGAAAATCATTAAAAAAAAAAAGGAAAAAAAAAAAGAAGGGAGAGAGAAGACAGAGAGAGAAGAAAAAAAATTAAAGCAATTCAGGCGGGAGCTTTCCTCAACCTCTATGAAATACAGTTCACGTTTCCTGCTAGCCTGGGGCGCAGATCACATTCGACGTGAGGTGCTTTACGCAGCCCCGGTGTAAATTCCGGAGCCTCGCATCTGCATGGCGTGATGGGAAAAAGCTTAAGAGGGGCCC
This sequence comes from Rhagologus leucostigma, assembly GCA_013397725.1. NCBI lineage: Eukaryota > Metazoa > Chordata > Aves > Passeriformes > Rhagologus > Rhagologus leucostigma. The sequence goes on from VZTD01005948.1 coordinate 76,420, forward strand.
GGGGAGCTGCAGAGGAGACGGCTGAGCCTATCTGGCTACCGCAGGGGCTGTCGATGCACAGACATTCCAAGGCTATTTGTGAAGGTGAAATGGTCTGTAAAGATTCCAGGACACCATGTGGCAGGATGGTTAGCAGGGCTTCTCCTCCGGTGTTTGCACAGCGCTGCCGGGCTGGAGGGAGGCCGTGTGCGCAGAATGCCTCGCGGTGATTAGAGCATCTGCAAATTTCAGCTTAATACGCGGCATAATGAGACACGGAATGTTATTAGCCTGCAGCCATCCCCCCGCCCCAGCGGCGATCTGCAGCTCGAGCTGGTTTCACCTTCTCAGCGCGGTGCCGCGGGAGCCCCGCGGAGGATGCTCACCCCGGGCCCGCGGGCAGCTCCACGGCCACGCGGGACCGAGCTCCCGCGGCAGGCACGGAGGATTTGCACTTTGGCTTGTGCAAGATGAGGCTGTGCCCTCCTTCCCCCTGGCTGCGCACACCAGCCCCTGCTCCGCTGGCCTCTTCTGCAGCACCCTGAGCCACCGCCAGCGCACAAGGGCTGCCACGGGGGCTGCTCGCGGGGAGTAGCTTCAGCTCCCCATCCCAAAGCTTCGTTGCCCCAGGTCGTGAGAGCCCATCTGGTGTGTGCCACCCACCAGGGCAAGAGGTGCTGGGAGGACTCGGGCAGCGCCCAGGCTGCACAAGGAGCCGTGGCAGTGCTGGGAATCAAGAGCATGGTTTTGTTTGACAGGGAGTGACACACACGTGGCGTGACCCTTAGTAAGAAGGGGTGTGTGGGGATCTGGGCCTGCTGGCACTGTCCAGCCGTGTGCACACAGACCCATGCCAGCTCTGAGCTCTCCCCTCCATCCCACCACCCGGCAGGACCCTGTAACCCCAGCTCACATAGGTCCTGCTGCACTGACTAATGCCTCTTGCTTTCAGGCAGCCAGGAATGTCCCAAACATTGCCACCCTGAGATGGAGAGAGCTGCTGGGCAGTGGCAGGAGGCAATCCTGTCTGGTAGAGTGGGGGCTGGCGTGAGGGGGTTGGCAGGGTCCTGTGCTTGGTGTGAGGCTCGGGGAAATCCCTGGTGTGGGTCTGCATGCAGACAGGAGCAGCCCAGTGACTGCCCAGGGTCTTGGGGCAGCACCAGCCCTGGCCTGGGGTGATGGTGAGAAGAGTGGGGCTGTGGGGGGTGTGTGGGCAGCTCATGTGCCTGGCGAGTACATGCACGTGTGTGTTCACATGTACAGAGGTGCACTGGATGTGTGTGCACGTGTGTAAGTGTGAGGGACAAAGGCTGTGTGTGTGTGTAAGTTATGTGCAGGTATCTTGTACACTGGGATACACACTGTGTGTGTGTGTGTGTGTGTGTGTGCGCTCACAGGCTATGTGTGTGTGCTCACAGGCCGTGTCACTGTGTGTGTGTGTGTGTGTGT
>VZTD01005948.1:85854-103718 GCA_013397725.1 Rhagologus leucostigma
CCTGATCTGGTCCGAGCCATAAACAGCCAAGAAGGACAAGCCATGGGGCTCTCTTGGCAAGCGGAATCTCACCCACACCCTCCTGGAGAGGCAGGGAGAGGCAAACGAGTCCAAACACCTCCGAGGTCCTCTTGGCATGGACTTTCCAAGGGCAGAGAAACTGAAATCTGAGCCCCCGCCGCCTGCCCTCAGCCCCTGCTGCTCCGCCGTGCCGGGAAGGATGGGGTTCCCCACCACGATATCCCTGTCCTCCCGTCCTGCCTGGCATGAGGGATGGGGTCAGGATTCCCAGCTGGGCTGGCAGCTTCAGGGAAGGGGTTTGGAACAGGAACAAGCCAGCTGTCCCCTGGCAGAGCCATCAAACACGGTGACCTCCCCCGTGGTGCTCCAGCGGGTGGGATGTGAGGCCTTGGGGGCTGGCAGTGCCGTGCAATGGGGACCTCCGAGGTGCAGTGGGGACCTCCAGGGGTGTCCTGGGAATGCTCAGGGGATGCAGATGCAGCACGACCTGGGGATTAAGGCAGTGGGCGCCGACAGGAGGAAAGAGAGGATGAGCATCTCCCTCCTCCCACTGGGAAAGCTGCCTCCAGGCAGAGCTGTGAGCCCGGACAGGCTGTGCTGGCAGATATCTCCAGAGGATCAGCCTGGCCCACAGGGCTTTAGGCCAAGGGCTTTGTGGAGGAGATGGTGAAAGGCAGCAGGAAGCTCATGGCTGGCCCACAGGGCATGCTGGGCATGGCACAGGCAGTGCTGATGTCCGGACGGAGGCAGGAGAAAAGCGGCTCCAGAGAAGGGCAGGGGTGGGATGAGCCATCTGCAAACACCCACCACCAGTGGGACAAGGAGCAGGGAGCAGGTCTGCTGGGAGCAGGGACAGGGGGAGGCTGGGAGCTGCCACATCTGCTGCCAAGTGCCGGGTGGGTCAGCCTGCAGCTGACCTTAGGGACAGTTTTGGTGGTCTGGTGACAGGTGACTCTATCCATGGGTCAGGGAAGATGTCTGAGCTGGGCCTGACTGCCGTGGTGCTGAGCAGTCAGCTGCTCATCAGGAGCTCAGGGAAGGGACAGGAGGGGACATCTGTTGCCCACTGGACCTGTGGCCAGGTCTTTCTCCAGCTCTCCTCCGTTAACTGCATATCCTGAAGAGCAGGAATGGTTTTCCAGATTTGCTTGTGAACTGTAGGGCTGGAGTTTGAGAAAGGGTTTGGGTGGAAAGGTCTCTTGAAGCAAACAAATGTGGGTTTATAATGAAGAGAAAGGGGGAATTAGTCACTGGGGGTGAATAGTTCCAAAATGCAAAATATTGCAGAAATTTCTTCATTGACCAATTGGTTTCAGACCTTGAATGTTCATATTTCCCTTCTCTACTCTGTTTTTTTTCACTCACCGTGGGAGAAGAATGGCAAAAGTTTCATAAGGAAAGGGAAACTCTCAGGAACTAAGGGTTGATGTTGAATAGCCCGCTGAAAATTCCTGGAAATGTTAACACAGCAGAGCTGCGATTAGGAGCCATATCCCCACAAATAACATGGAAAGCTGGGGGAAGATCATTCCTTCCAGGTCCCGGGGACACAGGAATACAACAGGTGGCTCTGAATTTAACACTACCATTAAACAACCTCTTTTATTCAGCCAGGAGAAATGTGGTGGCTGGAAAGACGGACGACTCCACCGTCTCATTCTGCTTCGTGCAGAGCTACCATTACCTCGCTCGATATTTTATGGGAGGCTCGCCGGGCTGAGCCTGTAGGCTTCGAAATCATCGACAATGTGCTAATGTAAAGTTGCTTGAGCTTATGGAAGATTTTGAAGGCCTGGATTCCATGTGTTGAGACTGGCACCATATCAGAGGAACAGCTGAGTATATGGAGCAGGGAAGCTACGTGTAAGTTATCCAGCAAGGAGAGAATCCGCCTGGGGCTGCAATCCTGGGTGCTGTGATGGGGAGGGGAGGCAGCGGTCCCGGCTGGTCCCTTCTCACCATGCAGACGGGCTGGGGCTTTGCTCCACAAGAGCAAGATTAGCCTGTTGGTGGACACTGTCCTGGGCAGCTTTGTCCTGCTTATTTGCAGGCCGGGCAGCGATGCAGAGCTGGGGCTGCGTGGAGGCCAGGATGGGATGTGCCGTGGTGCGGAGGGAACTGTGTCTTCCCTCTGCTGTGGGACAGTGCTCTGGCTGCTGTCGCAAGTGCCAGCCCGCAGAAGTGGCTCTGGGGCCACAGGGGGAGGGACAGGACATTTAGAAAATCTGATTTAAGCTTGGCAAGCACTTCCCTCTGGAGGAGGTCATCTCTTCTCTAGGGTGGCCAGGAGGTAGAAGCTCCTGCCCAGAGGAGCTGCCTGCCCTGCTTGGAGGGAAGGATACTGGCCCAGTGCCTTCGGCCACCACCTGGAAACCCCTTGGAGGCAGTGCTAAAGGGATGAAACCCCCTTATCAATTCCCAAGCTGCTCTGACAAAGATCCCAGGAATACCCAGGCCTGCAGCGAGGTCCTGCCCCACCACCAGAGATTTCAGTCACCCATGTGGAGCAGAAATAATTGTCCCCCAGCTACTAAGGCTCACTGCCTGCCCCATTGCAGGGGGCCCTAAAGCAGGAACAGCCAGGGCAGAGCCTAAAACAGCTGGATAGATCTTGGTGGTGTCTGGAAGGGTTGGAACAATCCAGGCTCCCTTCACGGGTGGTGCTGGGTTACCAGGACAGGCAAGGGGCTCACCAAGATAGGTAAGGGGCTCACCAAGACAGGCAAGGAGCTCACCAGGACAGGCAAGGGGCTCACCAAGATAGGTAAGGAGCTCACCATCTCTGGAGCCACATATGAAGCAGTTGTGGGTGCCTGGGAAGGGAGGAGTGGGTCTGCAGGCAGGGGGACAAGCTTTGGTGACAGCGAGCTTTGAACTCTTGCAGACACCACAATCCCACCTGAACTGGTTTTCCCGGGGACTCTGTAAGACTCCACGGCATCCTGGCACCATGACCAGCACGACGCTGCTGCTGGGGACAAGCTGAAGCCTTTGTCTTTTCCTGGGTGAAAGCTGAAGGCTTTAGGCACAGCCACCAGCATCCTTCCTTTTGGATCAGGTCAGCCCTGGCCACCAAGCCAGGCTGCGCCTTCCCCAGAGCAGTTTGTGGAATGAGTTTTTACACCGGCCCAACGCAACTGGGCTAAAAGAGCTGCCTCACTCATCTGAGCTCTTTGGGAAGACTCTTGGGCTGGGGCTTTTGCTGTCCTTAGAAGGGGCCACCAGGATGTGTGAGTGGAAGTGAGAAATGAGATTTCCCAGGAATAATCCTCCTACATAAACTTGGTGGCATCTGTGAGAAGTCTCGTGTGCACCGAGACGATCCACGTGAGGGAGCGCAGGGACACGTCTGGAGTGAGACCATGTCCTACTGATTTGCTCCAAACTTGTGAGGGTCAGGGTCAGTGGGGTGTCCAGGCTGACCCCTGAGACAGAGAGAGGTGCCGTGGGCCTGGGTCACACAGCTGAGCTCAGCACAGGGCAGATCGTGTCGCAAACAGAGGCAGAGCCCATCCTGAGCCTCTCTAGAGCCACTCCCTGCGCTGGGGGCTCCTGAATTGGCTGCCACCTGCCAGGAACTGGGTTGTTTTGTGACAACCAATGAGGACCTCTGCTCAAGAGCCCAGCAGTGACCAGAAAGGTGAATAAAAATAAGAGACTTCATGGAAGAGACTGCGGAGAAGGATGTCAGGAGTCTCACAAAGGCGTTAGGCAGGCGGGGGGTGTCACCGTGACCTCGCCTGGAGCGCTGTGGGCAGGGCTGCACATCCCACCTCACAAATGACAGTCACAGGCGCGGATCTGGAGGAGGGCTGGGAAAATAGCTCCAAGACTGGCAGACCCTGGGGCTTTTATATGCACAAGCTTGGGCCCATTTGGCTTACAAAGCTCTGAAAGTCCTGACTCCAGCTGGTTGTTTCTGGGGTGACTGGAGCCAAGGGCTTGCTCCAGTGTTTGGGGAAGTCAGCTGGACTTTATTTGTCTGAACACTGTGACCTGCAGTGACACGGGCTGGTTAAAACCTGACAAGGGATGCTCTGAAGTAGAAAACTCCTGCCTATATCAGACCAGGAAGGTGTTCCCAGCTCCATGCTGTGGGTCAGCATCGTGCTGTCTGTACTTCCTGAGGCATCTGTTAACAAGCCACTGCTAAACAGTGATAATCCTCCTGTGGCAAGCCCAGGTCTGAGTGTTTGCTGCAGCAGGATAATGTCCCCAGCTAGAGAGTGTGTTTGGAGCCCATGCAGTGGCCCACTTAAATCCACGTGAGACTTGAGGGGTCTTGGCAAAGGAGCAACCTAAATGAAATTAGGAAGACAAGGGGATGTTCCCATGGGCCGCTGCCTCCGAGTGAGCCCACAGGACTTGAAACAATGATGTTTCCTTTGCCATGGAACAGTAGAAATAGGTAATCCAGATTAGTTGCTAAGTGCCTCCAGGAGGTAGGATTAGTAAAAGGAAGAGTCTGCAGCACTCAGCTGGCAGAATCTCACCGGCAAAAAGGTATGGCCATGACGGTGCCTTTGCAAGGGTCTGTCTGGTCTTAGAGGGCGAATCACAGGAATGACCATGAGAAACTCTCCAGTGGCCACAGAAGCAATGCTTAGGTGTATAGGAGATGTCTGTGAGTCTGCACCACCTTGGCTCTCGCTCCAAACACCATGATTAAAGCAGTGAGCTTACTAATTTTGGTGTTGTTTTGGCATAAATCATTTGCTGCATCAGTAGATGTTTGAATTCACACAGACAACATGAGCAATAAAATGGTGTTTCGTACGTCAGGTTTGTTTTCGCTTTAGAGAACTGGTCAGAAATGGAAATTTCTGGTTGAAGACGTTTGAATTCCCAGTTATCTGGGTCCTGCTTAAGTCAGAAATTCTGATGAGCTTTCAGAGGCAAAGCATCTGCCCTTCATGGGAGTAGATTGGTTCTGCACAACAACAGTGCTCAGCAGCTCAGGGTACCTGTTTTGACTCTATCCTTGCTTCAGCTTGGTATCTGACCATACCTTGCTCCTCTTCTCTCCCTGGGGCTTCTTTCCTGTCTGCTCATCTGGAGAGCTCATCGAGACTCCAAACTTGTGCACCACCTAACCCCTGATCCCGGGGTGAACATGGCATCCCACTGAGGAAAACACCCCCCGGACACCAGGAGCAGTGTTAGAGACAAGATCTGCGCTGTTTTCCACAAAAACACAAAGCTCTGGAACATTGATCTGCTTGTACTGAAATCATTGTTGCTTTTGAAGTAGCTCGACTGGAGGCAATGTTTGTGCCTCCAGGGCCCTCCAAAAACTAGAGGAGGCAGCAAAAAAATCAGTGGGGGTTTGGTGGAGGAGGTTTCCGAGCTGCCTTTCCCGGTGCTCTTGGCTGTTGATGGGAGTGTTTGGGGTGCCGCGTAGCCTGGTGAGGTGTGGGCACTCTGCCTCCATGGAAGGTGGGGAGAAACACCTGCAATACAGGGCTTGGGGGGCAGAAAGAGAGGCCACAAGGTGTGAGGGTCAGTTTTCCCTTACAGGAAGGAGGTGAAGAGTCTGACTCCCGATTCCTTTAGGCGGAACAACCCAAAGGAGGGAGGGTCCCTGTAGGTCAGCAGTGCTTGGATGGGAGCTGTGTGTGCTGGGGAACTGAGCAGATGGGGGAACCTCAGAATCAGGTGTCTTTGTTTGAAGATGCAGGTGTTGGAGCAACACACCTACCCAGTGCTGCACAGAGATCACCCCCCCGTCCTAATGCCCCTCCTTGTTGGCACCAAGTGGTCACGGACTGCAAAGTGCTAGTCCAGCCCTTCCCAGAGGGACGAGCTGCTGCAGGATCCTCTCTGATCCATCCCTTCCCTGCCCCTTCCATCCAGGCACAGCAGCGGTGAAGCCCCCAGAGCCCGATGGAGAACCAGAGCATGTGCAAGCCCGCTCTGTGTCCTTCCCAGCCAGTGTGATTTGGACTGGGACCTAACCCCAGCCGTCATCTCTGCCTGGGATAAAGGGAGTTTGTTTCTGCCTTAGCTCATTGCAGTATCTCCTGCTGGCAGACTTTCCAATTAGGGAGCCAAGTGGGAGTCAGGAGAGACCCCAGGGTGGATTTCACACTCACTCTTTATTTATATGTAAACCTGGATGCAGGGCTGAGCTGCTGAGAGTGGGAGCAGGAGCACCGAGGGGGAGAGGCCAGCCCAGAGAACAGAGGTCTTTGCAGCTCTCGTTTGCAGTGTGTGTGGGACAGAGCTGAGAGAGAGGCAAAGTCTGGCTCATCTCTCCCACTGCTTCAGCTCACGGGTTCTTCCCAGACCCTGCTTGTGTCTCTCAGGGTGGTACTTGAGCATCTTTGAATGCTGGGGATGGCAAGTTCTCCCCTGGTGACAGATTTGAGAATCCCCACGTGCCCCAGTAGCCACCTGGAGCGTGGAGGTGCATGGCCTGGCTCAGGTGAATTGTGGGGTCTGATCCTGCATGCTTCCACTCTTGTCTTCGGCAGTCCAGTGCCCCAGAGCTGAGCCCCGAGCATCTCTGCTGTACCCTCGGCACTGATGGTGCTTCTGGCCCCACAGAGGGGTCAGCAGAAGCTGGCCAGCAAGGGAAACGAGGGAAACATGGGCAGAGGAAGATGGCACAGCTGGAGGGCACATGGACCAGAGTCATGGGGCAGGGAGCAGTGGATGCTCCAGGCAAGGCTGGAACACCTTCCCTCCAGGCCTTCCCCATTCTCTGCTCCCTTCTGTTTCCATTGGGTGGGACCCTTGCACACTGCCAAAAAACACTGGCCTTCCTCTCTCTTTTAAAAAAATATTTAATGAAGGCAAACAGATGTGAAGTTAAAACCTGGAGGGAGCAATTCTTCCCTGGCCAAAAAGGATCAAAGCGTTGCCCCTGTGGGCAGCCTGTGTGCAAGTACCCACCATTCGGGGGGGTGAGTCCCCCCAAAAAGGCAGCTCCACACTGAACCGTTCTGGTCACCAGGGCCTCTTCGCCAGGCTCGCACAAGGGCCGTTTTCCAGGTGCTGTTGCCGTGCTTTACGGTGTGATTATGACTGCACAAACAGTTCCACTGGCTCAGCTGCTCCCTCCCCTCCTTCCCTTTGTCTGGGAAAAGCGATGTCTCTCCAGCTAGTTTCTGCTGGCATCTGAGCTGGATGACAAGTCCAGGAGATCAAAACACAGCGTTGGTGGGTTGGTCACTGTAATGACAAGATTTTGGTCGGCTGGTTGGGTGCTGAGTTAAGCCGGGTGCTTAGTTAAGCTTGGTTTAGCTGGTTTGCTCAGCAAAGCACCTCTCGGGTGGGAACGAGGACATGCAGGCTCAGCACCTGGTTTCCAACTCCTTGTTTTGCATTAGGGGAGTGTTTGCTACCTGGCCGTGCTGTTCCTCACTGGAATAGGGGTAACAGGATTTCTTAGCTCGGCAGGTGTGCCGGAAAGATAAATTCAGCAATATTTGGAGGGTATCGCAAGACTCCAGCTTTACTGCGAGCCACAGCATTTCTCATCCACACCACTGAACTGCAGCTACCTCTCATGAGCAGGCAGAGCAGGAAGAGACACCTGCGGGGTGGCTGAGAAATCCAGGAAAAGATGAGCAGCATAGGGAATGTGAGCAGGGATTGCTCATTCTCCCTCCCAGTTGAGAAGCAGGGGCATGAGGCAAAGGCAGTGAGTTGAAGCAGATGGATGGAAGCAATTTTTCAAGGAACGTGCTGTGGTGCTGTGGAACTCCTTAATAAAGGGCATCAAAGCATTAGTGTGGATGCAAGATCATGGAAGAGGAACCCACGGAAAAGCAGGCACTCTGCAGACAGCATCTGGATCAGAAAGACCAGAGAGAGACTGGGAAAGTGCGTGTTTGTCTTCTTCTTTTATCCCAGGGAAGGATGTACGGGAGATATCCCTCCCCTCCAGCTGCTGCTGGGACGTGGCCTGGGCAGGACAGGCCTTTGGCTGGCAGTGCCACCGTCCTCGTGCAAGATTTCAGACCCTGAGATGCAACACCACATAGAAAGAAGTGGAAGCCCACGTGCCACTGTCATCCTGGGTCCTGCAGGGTGACACCCACTTCAGGAAGGGCTGTCGGTGTTTGCTGCATGGACAGGTCTGGAATGCAAAGCTGTGGGGTGCAAAATGTGCTCCCAGCCAGGTCTCTCCCTTCGTTTTGTGGTGTTGCAGGTCAACAGATCATAGAACACTTTGGGTTGGAAGGGATCTTAGAAACCATCTCATTTCAACCCCTGCCATGGGCAGGGACACCTCCCACTATCCCGGGTTGCTCCAAGCCCCGTCCAACCTGACCTTGGACACTTCCAGGAATGGGGCAGCCACAGCTTCTCTGGGCAAGGGCGATCAAGGGAGGCCCAGGAACAGCTGCTCAGATGGATCCCTGCCATGTTCAGGCGAAGTGGGGCAGCTTTGGGGGTGGACAGCACCTCAGTGGGATGTTACCTGGAGTTGTAAGATGAGATAAATAAACGAGATGGTCAGAATAGGATTCACACACATTTGGGTATACACCTGTCCCTTAAATCTTTGTCTGTACCTAAAATGGCCTCAAAACAAGGAGGATCTATGAGCCTATTGCTGATTTTCAGAGCCAAATCAAAGTCCCATGGAGTCAGCAGGCATCCAGCAACCACGCTGAGTCAGAAAGCACCTTTGGAGCCAAAACCCCAGGACCCGAAAGGAGACGTTGCCATCTCCCGCAGCCTGAAGTGGCCCCCAGCTGAGCCATTCCGTCCCCTCCCCAGGACCAGGAGAGCCAGCGGGCAGCCCCTTCAGCCGCTGCATTATTTAAGGGCCCGGGCGCAATTAGCGAGGCACTGGAGAGCAGCCAGCAGGGACTGCAGGTGTTGGTGCTCCCCGGGGCACGGACACCGGGAACAGCTGGGCTCCACCTTCCCGGCTTGCAGCTCTCAAGGGCACTCCCAAAAATAGGCTGCTGCAATCACCTTGGCCAGAGACCCTGCTGACACAAATCACCCCGGCAGAGCGGCGGGAGGAAGAAAACATTGTGATTTGCACAGAGACGAGCACAGAGACGACAGAAGGGTGATGATCGTGACAACTCGCCTCTCCTCAGACCCAGTCCGTCTGGAGGGGTAGTTGTGGACCAGCGCATCATGGATGTAATCACCCTAACCCCACCAGTTTGTCTTATTCCTTCCTTGTAACACCAGCTTTCCCCCCACCGCTCCTGGCCCTACAGGATCCTGTTTGGCTGCCCTGTCTCACCACCAACCAAACCTGTTTTGCCGTACAGCCCCTGGCAGAAGCACCGAACTGCCAGCAGCAGGTGCTGAATGTTGCTTTCCCACTGTAATTAGCAGGCTGAGCTCCTCTCCTCGGCTCTCTGATCTCTGTTTTCATTGCTCTCTGCAGCTCACGGGAAATGTGATAGGCAGTATCCAGGGTCTTGTGTCAGCAGCAGGCATTGCTAAGCTGAGCACCCTAGCAACAGGGACAGGATGGGGTGGGAATGCTGCAGGCAGAGGTACGTGAGACACCTCTGGGTGGGCACCTCACTGAAGGGACACCTCAGTTCCAGCTGCTGCGGAGGTTTCCGAGAGCGTTAATGACTCCGTGGAAGGAAAGCAAGGGTGTTCGGGCTGCTCTTGCAAGAACCAGTGGCTGTATCTGCGGCAGGCATTTCCCAAGGACCAGCGTGGTGAGGCTGGCTCAGGTGAGCCTGCCTCCTCCACAGCCACTAAAGCTGTCCCACAAGACACTGCATCACTGTTTTTCTGCAGCAGGCGCAGCCTGACTCATCTTGGGGAGGCATCCTCCAAAATGTCACTGCGAGCAAACCTGCTTGGTTTCTGTCACTACCTGCCGGGGACTCAGCTGAGGGAGGAGAGAGGCAGGCTGCGGGGCAGGCTTCCAGGCTAGCTCCCATCCCTGCTGCTCTCCCAGGATGTCCCTAAATGCCTCCAGGGAGCCGGTTGCCTTCCCAGTGTTGCCTTAACTGTGCGTGCCCTAAGGCTCTCTCATGTCTGGAAGGGGAATTCTTTAGTTGTGACCAAAACCCACTTGATCTGACCACGCCTGGGGGACTGGTGAGGGTGGAAGACACCTTTCTTTGTGCTTCAGGTGGGGGATTTTGAAGTCCTGGACCTTCCAAACAGAGGCAGAAGATAAGACATATCATAAAAAGGCTTTGTTCTCTAAAGAGCTCAAAACTGTCACCTTCACTGTCCCCATTCACACAGGTCCCACGGCTGTCCCACAGGGGCTGTGGCTCAGATCTTTGATGGCCCAGAAGCTACCAGGACACTTGGCAGATGGCTGTTAGAGTGGGGTCTTTTCCCATCTTCCCTTGGAGATACCCCTACCAGGACACCCTCTCCCTGGTCCATCATCACGTCTCTGAGCTCACTGCTACTCGATAAATACCTTCAAAACTCAGGATGCCATCCATGGGTCAAAACAGTTTGGATTTTGTTCAAAAGCAGGTCAGAAGAGCTCTTTTCACAGCTAGAGTCTGTGGTAAATACAATGAACATTCAGTTCTTACGTGAGCACCACAGAAGCCAGGACAGAGGCCCCCCCAACCCCTTGCAGGACCATCTGGAAGAGATGTGCTGGACACACTGTGCTTCCAGAGGATAACAGGTCCACAGGGTCACTGGACAGAACATTTTGGCACTGGAGGCAGTAGCAATGACACCAGAGAGAGCCTCACTCTCTCCCTGAGAAAAGGGAAGGAGAGACAAGCTGGGTCCAGATGAGGATGGGGAGGATGTTGCAGGACATGAATCCCCGAGCAGGAGGTGCAGGACCCCCAGGAGGCTCAGCGGGACCCCGCAGGAACCAGTGGCCCACCTGGCACTCAGTGTTGGGTGGACAGAGACATTTTGTGGTGAAGGCTTTGCCTTTCTCAGCCTCCCCTTAGGACATCACTTCTACCCCCCAGGCCAGGCCCCTCACGACAAAGTTGTCTCCCCTAACCCAGGGGTTGGGGAAGGGGTTGGCTGTGCACACCCGTGTGACACAGGAGGAGCCCACGGGAAGGCTGGTCAGTGTGTGGTGGTCTGGGGAGCACACAGGGCATGGCTGGAGAGCTGGGTGAGCCTGCCAGCCTGCTCCAAACAATTCCCAGTAGCAAAGACCTGAGCTGTGCTGAGAGCCCAGCCTGGTGAGCACCCGGCTGGAAGCCAGTCAGGTCCACCTGAGCCAGGGGCGGGTCCCAGGCTGGGCTGGAGAGCTGTGAGAGGAGAGGCAGGAATGGGCTGGGGGTTGTGGACACCCCGACTGGAGCGTCCTTCACGTGGCTGTGCTTTGCCGTGTCTCAGTGCAGACTCTGCCTTCACGCACTGGGCACGTCCAGGGAGCAAAGTCCCTCAGATCCCCAGGGAGGCCTGAGGAATGTCGCACGCACTAGCCCGGCTGGGGCCTGAGCAAGGCCAGGGAGCGAGTCCCTGCGTGCCTGGGTCTTCACAGCAACCCAGAAATGGTGCCTTGCGTGCAGTGTTCCCTCACAAGCACTCAGCCCTCCTCTGCTGAGATTCACCGTGGGGGGACGGGCACCAGGAGGAGGAATTTGTTGGGTGTGAGGAAGTGACTTGAGCTGTGGCACAAAAACTCTCTGGGTGGGTGTCATGAGCACACGCTGGGGAGTATCCCGTGGGCCTGAGCTCAGAGCTACATATGCTGCTCCTCTGCCAGCACCAAACATGGCACCTGGCATCTGCTCAGCTCAGACCCCATTGGTACAAACAGGCGGTAGGTGGAAAGTCCAAGCCCACAGCACAGCCCAGAAAGGTCGTGTTTTATTCTGGCTGATCTCCTTCGCTTGCCTCATCTCCTGGAGGAAAATGAAGTGATAAACAGCCAGCAGCACAGTTTTGTTAAAAACAAACCAGGGCAAACAAACAAGGGATAATTCTCTCTCTGGTTGGTGTGGAGAGTTCTGCTGAGCGGAGAGCGATGCTCCAAGGACAGAGGTCACTCCAAGTCCTGCATGGCCAACAGACAGTGGCCAGCTCCTTGCTGGGACAGCACGGCTGGGCTCAGGGTCTTGCTTCCTGGCCAGCATCCCGGGGAACCTTAAACGCTTTTTTTACTTCTTCAGGATTCATATTCTTGCATTTTCCAGGCTCCCACTGAGTGGTCCCCAGTCGCAGGCTTTGCCGAGCCTGACTGCAGTCTGTGCCCAGAACAAGGGGCTCTCCCCAGGTGAAGAAAGCTCAAGGACAAAAAGAAGGAACTGGGGACAGCCTGTCTGAGCCCTCGCACAGGCAGGGAAGCAGAGGAGGGAAGCCTGGCAGAGGCAGGGATGGCTGCAGCATTCTGGGCCTTGGAGAGAAGGAAAACAGGACAGGGAGAGTGTAGAAAGGGGTCCTGGGAGGTGAAGATATGCAGAGAGATCACACGTGCTTGATAACGTGCAGAGAGGAGGGGAAAGAACAGTGCTGGGCCGGGAGGTGGTGGAGGGGTCGGGGAGCCAGGTGCTCCTCCTGTTTTAATTCTTACCTTCCTCCCCCAAGTGCCAGGATCTCCAAGTCTTTTACGGGGCTTTACGATCCCAGAACCTGGCAAACCGAGGCACTGAGAAGTTAAGTGAGGCCACCAGAGAAGATGAGAAGGGATTGTGTTACTCTTTTTTTCCCCTGAAACAAAGCAGAGCTGTCAGTTGACACTTCCCGCGCTGCCCCAGCTCCAGAGGGTTGCTGGGGCCGCTTCCAGCAGACAAGAGACGTCACGGCAGAGACAAGAGCCGTGGGGTGAGGCGTGGGATTCCTGCGGTGCGGGGTCCTGTGCAAAGCGGTGCCTGGAGTCGATGTCCTCCCACCGGAGCAGGGAGAGGCTGTTCCGCTGCCCGTGCCTCCCGCCAAGCTCAGGGCCGGGAAGCCGCGAGCCCTGGCAGCCTGGAGGCGTCCTGGGAACCTGGGTTTGGAGGCTGCCTGCTAGGCAAAGGGTTAGGAAATCGGGCAGGCTGCCACCAAAAGTCTGCCCGGCTTTTGGCAAAAGTCTGCCTGAACGATACAGCTCCCTGAAACATTTCAGCTTTGACAAATGTGTGGTGTTTTGTTGTGGTTTTTTTTTTTAAATGAAAAACCCAACTCCGCTGCATTGAAAACTTGCCTGACTGGTCGGAGGATGGTTCAGCCAGTGCGTAGGGGAGCGAGGGCAGCGGGCCCTTCTCCCGCACACAGGATGCCTATTGTTCTCCGGGCAGAGCGAGAGGATGGCTGGCATTAACCACAGGATCGGACAGGAGCGCCTGGGTCATCACAGCTGGAACACCACCTGCATGGGCAGACTCCTACTCTGTCTGTTTCAGCAGGGTCTGGCCAACCTCCACACCTCCAGCCTGCAGGATGGCTTCCCAGTCCCTGGAGCAGACCCAGACAGGCAGGAAAAGGCTAAATCCGCCTGCATGACCCATCGGCTGGCACTGCAGCACCGGCAGGATTTTGCTGTCCCTTACCCATCCTTGGGGGAATGGCTGTAAACTGACAGAGGGCAGGGTTAGATGAGATCTTGGGAAGAAATTCTTCCCTGTGAGGCTGGTGATGCTCTGGCACAGGCTGCCCGGAGAAGCTGTGGCTGCCCCCCATCCCTGGAAGTGTCCAAGGCCAGGCTGGACAGGGCTTGGAGGAACCTGGGATAGGGGAAGGTGTCCCTGCCCTTAGCAGGGGGTGGAACAGAATGAGCTTTAAGGTCCCTTCCCACCCAAACCATTCTGTGATTCTTTGATTCCCGCTTGCCTCGGTCTGTCTCGGCACTGAGGGCTGTCCCCGCGATGTGACACGGAGGGACGCCTGGGCCCTCTTTGCTGGAGATCACATATGGCCTTTAACGGCTCCGGGCACCAAACCGAGCGTGGCAGGAGGGGGTGAGGGGAGCCGGCAAGCTGGCCACGTCTGGGTACACATCCCACTGCTGAGCACCGGGCCGGCCTCGGAGTCCCCACCGCTGTCACCTCGGCTGCACCAGGCTCCCCCGGCCCCTGCGCTGTCCTCCGCTGCTTCTCATCTGCTTGTTATTCATGGCAGGGGGCAAGGAGCCTCCCCCCGCCCCCCATTCACTGCGCGGACCATCCCCACAGCCCCAGAAGGTTGAATTTAATGCTGGGGGATTTGCAAGTCAAGAATTCCTGCGCCCACACAATGCGCAGCTGGGCTTTGAAAAGGCGTCAGGATTAAAATGCAACCGCAAACTTGACAAACCGGCGCAAGGGCCGCAGACAATGGGCTGCAGCTCCCTGTTATCATTCACGGCGTGTGAAGGACCAGCTCGGCGGGTTACAAGTCATGCGCTGGAGATGCTGCTGGCCTGGACAGCAGCGGGGAGGGCTCCTTTGTGCGGCTCTCGCAGTGGGGAGCGGCCCGAAAGACAGGCTGAGCCGAGAGACATCTCCGCTCGCAGCCGGGGGTAAGGAGGGCAGCGTGACAGGGACCCTCGGCCACCGCCTGCGGGCTCTCAGCTCCTGCCTGGTCGGGATTCAGCCGCCCCGGGGGGCTCCAGATTCACCGGGCTTTGCTGGATGGAAATTAAGGAGCTTTTCTTTGATTCTGTCCTGAAACTGTAACTTGGTTCATGCAGGAGTAATAAAGCACGCGGGGGCCGGGGGGGTTCGGGGCAAACAGGGATGCCAGGACGGGGCAGAGGGTTTCAGATGATGACGGATTAGATACAGGTCAAGCGTGTAATAGTGAGGGACAATGCCACCTGGGGCTGGAATAATTAACACTCCGGAGTAAAGCCGGCAAAACAACCGGCTGGATCTCCCCGTGGGCAGCAGCGAGACACCTTCCCCAGCCCCCCGAGCCAACCCAGCCTGCTGCTGATCCTGCGGCGCCTGGGGCACGGCTCTGCCGTGGCCCCGGGGGAGCACAGGGCAAGGGAAGGTCTGGCAAAAAGAGACTTGGGCCTGGCCGGGGCGGTGGGAAGGAGGGAGCCACCCAGGAGGTGATGTGACAAGCATGGGGTCCTTGTGTGACTGTCATGGCTGGGATCAATTATTTTAATGAGCCCATGGACAAAGGTCAGGGAGGAATGTAATGTGTAGCGTCAGCCGGGTCCTCACCATGGGTACGTACTGGCTACTGCCATGGCATTCCCACTCAGAGGCAGCAGCCATCCAAACCTCCCTGTCCGGAGGACGTGGGACTGAGCCTCCGTGTGCCCAGCACTCTGGTGTAAAGCTGGATCAGGTGATCAGCCCCTTCCCAGCTGCTTTCCCACCATCTTCCTGCATGCACAGGAGCGTCCACAGCTTCCCCCTCAGTAAAGGCTCCCATCAGAGGCTGAACTTAGCTGGAAAGAAGATTTTCCTTTCTCCTCGGGCAGTGATGAGTGTGGGGGTAACCCTTCCCCCCTTCCAACAGATATAAGGATGGGTGAGCAAACTCCACCCTGGAGGATGGGACTGTGCATGCGGCCACATGGACCTCCCAGCACCTTTCAAGGAGCTCTGTCCATGTGGTGGGCCAGCTCTGGAGGGACCAAAAAAGCCCAGAGCAGTCCTCAGCACCAAACGGCACCGTGCCATTAGGCCGTGCAGGAGGGTTTGGTTTGGTTTGGTTTGGTTTGGTTTCTCTTCTTTACACAAAAAGCTTGGTCCTTCACTCAAAAAACGACCTTTCAAAAATTATGCAAAACTGACACTGCTGGAACTTAAGGGAGTTTGTTGAGCAGCAAGAAGCTGTAAAAATATTATTGGGTGGAGGATTGACATTTTTCCTATACTGAAGGGGAGTTTTGTAGCCATTTTGAGGCTAGTTTGGATAGCTGTGCTAAAGAGCAGAGCACATCTGGTTTTTGAGCCAGCACAGCTACTTCAGAGTCACAGGGACACTGAGGCTTTTACCTGACTTTGCCCAAATCTTACACGTCAGGACATGAGCTTTAGTGAAGTGGCCTTGGCCTGACAGGGGAATCAGAGCTGTGGCGTGGGATCTGTCTTAGCACAGCTCTCGGTGTCACACAGACTGAGCTTTTTAACCACCTAGAGAAAAAGCTCATAAGCAAATTCCTCTTGTACCCACCCCCTGGGCCAGCACCAGCAGCTTTTCCTTGGAGGTGACTCCGTGCCCAGGTCTGATCTGCAGTTTGAAAAAATGACATTATTGACCAAACGCCTTTGCTGCCTGCAGTGGTGCCCTGCAAAAGGGCTTCTTGCCAGTCTCGCAGTCTCCTCTCCGTCCCATGGAAGTGCTGGTGTCCGACATGGTGTCCACCCTGCAGGCCAGGGATGCTGGTGTCCACTGGTGGTGGCCACAACAGAGCCAGTGATGGTCACTCCAGCATCACGGGCAAAGGCTGCCCTGGAATGAGAGAATGCTGAAGTGAAAGGGCAGCAGCTCACGGGGCTGAAAGAGGAAATGGTGCCAGGATGCTGGGGAACTGCTGGGGCAGACTGGACCTGCCTGCGGAGTCCCACAGCCCACAGCAGGCTGGCCACCCACCCACGTTCTCTCTGGGGCTGCATTTTTAAACTAAAACAGCAACAGAGCAGCAAGATCTACAACTAAAGAGGTCTCCTGGCCCTTGTAACGGTAGGCAGTGCCTGGCCCCCAGCAATCAGGTCCTAAGGTGCTGCTTCTACGTTAAAAGCAGTGCATCTGCTCCATCCCCCCACCTCACACGGCCAAGTGGCACCCACACGGCCCTTCCCGAGGGACAAATGCCACAGGGCCACCCTCCTCCTGCCTGGCCCCAGCGTGTCTGTGCATGGCATGGCATAGCTGCCCTCTTGCCTTCCCTTGGGGTGGGAGGTACGCCCTGCAGGGCATTTGGGTGCCCCACGGTACTCACCCTGGAGCAGCAGCCCTGCTGCTTGGCCCCCTGGGGAAGGGGTCAACCTGTATTAAAGCAAGCCTGCTGGGGAAGACGTGTTTGGGATCCCCGCGGTGCCCGGCGGGCAGATGCGTGGCAGGAGCTATATTTGGAAGGTGCCATTTGGTTCCCTCCCCGGATGCTGCAGCAAGCTGTCCCCAGAGCTGGCCCTGACGCTGCGTGTGCAGCTCCCGAGCACCAGCATCCCCCTCCCCGGCCCCACACCACACTCTGCTCCTTTTTCCCCCCTGCTTTTCTTTCCTGCGGGCTGTGAAAAGGTGCAGTCTGCCTGTGACCGTTTCTCCTCCCTCCCTCCCCCCTTCCTGCTGGTCAAAACCGCCATCCTGGAACAGCCCGGCGGATTAGTGAAGGGATACCTTTGAAACCGATGCCAGGAAAGCTCCGTGGATCAGTTAACAGGAGAGTATAAAAAGCCGTGCCTGTGTCCCCCCACGCTCCCCCCATCTCTCTTCCTCCGTGTCACCGGCCCTGGCTGCCGGCTCGCCCCTGGCTGGGGGCCTGCGATCCCAAACGTGCTCTCCAGGCTGGCTTGCCTCATTAATTAAAGAAGACAGATTTTTAGCTTCTCTTTCCCTCCCTCCCTCTCTCTCTTCCTTTTTTTTCCTTGGGCTCCTGCTGGGGAAAGTGGAGCCAGTCTTGTGGGGGCAGGAGGAAGACGAGGATGGGCGCCAGGGATTAGAGGCAGATGATGAGCTCTGCTCCCGGGGCCTGGGACGCCCCGAGCCTGCTTGGTGCCAGCCCAGGGGACGTGAGGAGAGGGCACTCGGCTCCCACACCCGCACTCCTGGGATTTGCAGCAGCGTTTGTATCCCCTCCAGGAACGTTCCCTCGTGGTCGGCTCCCACGAGCATCCTGCCTGTGCGCAGCACCCCCTCACCGACCCCGGCCCTGCTGGTCCTGCAGGACTGTGGGTGCAGCCATGCATGGGGCCGGGCACACGGTGCAGAAAGCAGCATGTGGGTGTGCAGGGAGTGTGTACAGCCATGCAGGGAGTGGGTACAGCTGTGCAGGGAATGTGGTACAGCCGTGCAGGGAATGTGGTACAGCTGTGCAGGGTGTG